>BROG01000251.1:0-175000 GCA_030159075.1 Atrina japonica | reverse complement strand
AACTAAAACAGAAAAACTTCATTTGAAGCATTGTTTAAAAATACTATAATCTATTCTTTATTTTGAAAATTCAAATTGGGAATTTTTGTATATTTAGGGAAAAATACAAGCCATTTTTTGCATTGGAAATGAGTCCTGTAACTGCCCTGCAACATCCACTTTGACATCACATCCCTGGTTTGATTTGTTATCTAAGGCTGCTTACCATTGGTACAGGACACATCAGTACTAGTCGGATTTGGGGAAATGTTCCAGAAGGTAAACATAAATGGGACTGACAATTTACAAAATATTTTCATTATAAATAAGTATGGATTCATTTTTTATTCTGAAAATTCATTATTTTTTGTTTCTGATCAGTTTTAGAGCCAACATTTAGGATCATTGTTTCCTTAGAATGTAAGTCAATGCCTTTTGGCAGTTTTTGCTATGAAAACTATTGAATCATGGGAAGGAACTTGGGTGCCAATTTTTCTGTGAAGGACACCTTACCTTTGGAGGAATTAACTGGTACTCACTGTTCCTGTCAATGGTAAGGGTCCTAAAAGCTTCTCTGTTCCAACATGTAGTTTATCAAAGTGGTTTGTTCACTTAAATGTGTTTTTACTCTAGCATAAAGTGTGTATTGATATAGAAATGTCCGCAGGTACTGGTGGAGTGGAGGAGGGGGGCTTTGTCTGAATGATGATGCTTTTAACCATAAAGTCCCGTGTCTCTTGTCAGAGCAGGTTTCTGCTCCATTGGAGCCTATGCTGACTTTGTAAGAAAGTTTGTCAGTTTATGCTAGGAAGCTTGGTGTCTCCTCCCAGGTATATTGTAATCTCTCCTCCACCATAACAAAGTAGCATTCACCATATCACTGAAAAATTGTTGTGTGTGGTGTAAGTCTCAAAGATTCACTTCTAAAGCAGACTGCTTTATAAATACAGGGTCAGTCAATAAATGTTATTACATGTTTATCTAACATTTGACCAAACTCAATTTCAACAAAGAATTTTCCTTCAGCTGATTATAACAAAAAGAAGCTGAACCTCAGAAAACTTCTAAACATACAAAACATCAATATAGTGAGAGCTCATTAGCATTTGGTGTCAATTGTGTTGACTTGCGTATTATAACTGACCTTTTAGAATGAGTCTGTATCCATTTGTAGGAAACTTCTAGCCTCACAAAACATTATATACACAACACTGACAAATCAATATATCGGAAAATATCATTAACAAAACCAACAGGATATAATTAACTCATCACCTCCTGAAAAACAATGGACTCTTCTGTAAATCAATGACTTAGACCAGTCCAAATGTCTTTAGGGGTGAATGAGTTAAAATCAATATATACTAATTTTTTTTTTTTTCTTTTACAAAAAAAAAAAAAAAATAAAACCAACAAGACAAGATAACAAAAATAGCATTTACAGGGAATTTCCACTCTTTTGGGAATGAATGGGGCCTGAGCCTTTTAAATTGGGATTTTTTGCAACATTTTATTGATATTAGGAAATTTCAAAATACACAAAACTACATGTATGTATCATTGTCATTTGAATTCAACTGGGAAATTTCAACTGCAAACTGGAAAAAATTGCATTGTTTTGGCATTGGGAATGGGTCCTTACTTTTGCCCTGATGATAGTGGAAAATCCCTGATTTATCTATTTTTAGAAGTCCTACCATTAGAACAGCAAACATCTCTTATTATCCCCTGTGAATCTCATGAGGTGTACCAAGCCTTTCAACATGAGAGCAGGGTGTCATCTGTCCTGGGAAATCAAGTATGATTACACTAATTTGAAGTTTAGTAAAAACAAGAGAATAAAAGCTTTTCCCATGATCTCAGCTTATTATATATATATATATATATATATATATATATATATATATATATATATATATATATATATATATATATATATATATATATATATATATATATATGTATAATTGAGCTTGATTAACATTTGTTTGTTTGTTTGACTGTTCTTTTAAATCCTGACAATAATTTTTCACTTATATGGAGATGTTGCAGGCTTCAGGTAGAGTGTTGCAAATTTTGACCTGTGCTATGGACCTATGCTAATGCAGTCAGGGTTCTTTTATTTGCCTTCCATGACATGGGAATTCTCATGACTTTCACTTTGTATGCCGAGTGCTTGGTGAAGAAACAGTCACTATCATTTTTTATTTTAAGTCTTTCGTATGACCTGGTCTAGGAATTGAACCAGGATCCTCTTCAAAAAGAACACCACAAGCAGTAGCTTAAGTAACAAAATAAAGTAAATTTTACCTCAAAATGTAAATTTGCATATATATATATATATATATATATATATATATATATATATATATATATATATATATATATATATATATATATATATATATATATATATATATATATATATATATATATATATATATATATATATAACACATGCCTTGTGTACAGTATTTCTCATTTTACCAACACTGCTTTTAACTTATATTACATGTCTTGTGTAGACCTGCCATACATCTCACTATACCAACATAGTTTTGCACCCAATATGTTAAGGACTCATGCACCCTGTTTATGAAATATCCCACTGTACCAACAGAGTTTGCACAAACTATGTTAAAGCGGATTCTTTATATTGGTCGTCATTGTATATCTGTACTCCTGATGTGAAATGTGCAAAGTCCCAAAGGCTGAATAAAACTCACATCGGACACTTACATGTATTTCTCAACAAAGATAAACAAATGCGCCTCAAGTGAAGTTTCCTGGTTCATGGTATTTCTTCATAAAAACCCTTACATCTTAACAAGAAAGACATTGGCCAGGAAATGTTTAAAATTTAAGAAGTAATACATATGATAGTTTTTGCATTTAATCAATCTATATTTTAATCAGTAGACAGTATTTACTGGTCCAGTTTCAAACTTCTGTTGCACCATAACTGATGTGATACCAAACCTGACGTGACATTTTTCACAAGTAAAACATGTGATAAAATTGTTGGTAAACTGTTTTCCTCTTTACTTATGAGCAATTAAGTACAAAAGTGTCTTTACAGTGAAATTTTTTAGGTATTCCAATCTTTCAGTGAAGGAATTTCATTTTTAAGGGATTATTTCGGTAAATATGGCAATTTGGTTAACCATACTATCCCTGAATATCATTTCTGTGTTTTTTTTGTTTTTTTTTAGTAACAACATGGTCTGTGTATACAGCTGTATGATGTGGCCATTAAGTTGCAATCCCAGCCTCGAAAAAAGAAGATGGATACAGGTGATCCCCAAAGTGAAAAGCAAAGAGAAAAAAACTTTTTGCCTAGTTGGCTTTGAGTGGGAATGGCTAAAATATGTACTGTACTGAAAATTCAAATAATTCAAGAATTGGAAAAATGTCTTGTTATTTCTATGGCTTTAGGATTACATGTACATTAATTCAAATGTCCGGTAGATTTTCTTTACCTACAGGACAAATGTCCGGCAGATTTTCCAACTGTTTCGAAAATTCTGAACGTCACTATGCAGCTGTGGTGTTGCAGTATTGAAAGGGTGTGTGTGTGTGTGTGTGTGTGAAAACCACCAGTGCTTCTTTGCTCCTGTATCATTACATATGCATTCATTATTTCACATGTGAGTATGACTGTATGTTAAATTCTAATATCAGTAAATGGATCAATTGAAAGCAATATAATTGAGCCATAAATCTACTACCCAGCTAGTCACAAATATATCTTATATTTCTCTCCATATGCATTTTGTCACTAAATCAATACAGAATAGTTGATGTACAAAATTCTGTAAGCAAAATGTTTACACTACACACATAATTTGTACAAGGAAATACAGTACAACTCGTGGCTAAAGTTTAAGTACCAGGACAGATCTAGAAGTGTTACAAAATCTGCTACACTTATGAACATATACGTTTCCTGGTTCCTCAAATGTTTAATACACAAAATTAATTTATGTTTTCTATTATCATGATACATACAGAATATTTTTCAATATCGTAAAGAATTGTTTATTAAGCTGAAAATGGTAAACTGAAAATAGTATTGTAAGCCTTTAAAGCGATATGAGCTGTCATAGGTGACATGCCCATTTTATGTAATATTTTATCTCATATATAACTCAAACAGACCAGCTGGTGATTAGAATAACAAATGCATGCATATAACTGCAACAATCTTGCCAAATATAATCCGTAATATCAGTTCTTTTTTGGGTCCACCATTACTCAATGCATTGCAAATTAACTTTTGGTAATTTTTTTATGAAGATTACCGAATGTTCAATAAATACATAATAAACACATACTTTCCACAGTAATTTTGTTTTGATATTGGCAATGTAAACATTCATTTCATTTATGATTGGAAACAGATTTTCCTAGGCTGATTTTGGGTCCGGTTACAGGAACCGTTCCTAATACAAAAATGGCTTATATTTTTCCAAAATTATGCAAAAATTCCCAATTTTGAAATTCAAAATAAAAAATAAAGAATTTTTAAACAAATGTCTCAAATTAAGTGTTTCTTTTTAAGTAAAAATGTTGTATTTTTCCTAAAATTTCCGGACGTAAGAAAACCCCTGGGAAAAATTTCTTTAAGTGATGGATATTTTTATTCATGTATTCATCCGATTTGGTTCAGGTATTTAAAAAAACGTTGAAAAGCACATATATTACAAAATGCATGTACTTCCGAATAAATATATAGATATTCCGTGTATATATATATATATATATATATATATATATATATATATATATATATATATATATATATATATATATATATATATATATATATATATATATATATATAAAAATAAAAAAAACATATAAATCGGTCGACTTAAACATATGCCAATTGTGTCAAGAGCCGAGATTGATTTGTTTTTAGATTAGTTTTTAGAAAAATAGACATTTTCAGACTTTGGAAGTATCAAAGACCTTTCACCTTTATAACACTGACCTTGAAACTTGGCTAACATGATATCTGCATTATTCCTGTGAAGATTTTCGATTGCATATGCTTGTACAAAAAGTTGACAGTTTATGCGAAAATTGACATTTTAGGTTTTCAGAAGTGTTTCTAATTAAGTATGTTACAAATATATGACTACATTGAGCCAACCCCAGGGACTGAACATCTGCTCCCAGGGTAATAAATTTCAAAATTTTAGCAGAGGGCTCTATGCTCCTTCTAAAAATTCTTCTTTGCAGTGCACAGATGTAGAGAAAATATTTCATAACAATAAACAATATTACTATACCGTTATATTTGCTCCACCCTAGGGACTTGACCTCTTGCCCCAGGGTAATAGATTTTATAATGTTGGTACAGAACTTTATACTCCTTCTAACCATTGCCTTGAGTGTGCTGAAGAAAAGAAGATATTTAAGATGCAGCTATTTTTAGCCCCACTCAAAGAGTCACTAAGATCACAATTCATGTTCCCCATATCCTAAAAAGATTCTTACAAAATTTTAAGATGACTTGCAAAGTAGTTTCCAAGTCAAAGTTAAGATAGTCAAATGTTTCTGGACACTGCATGACAGATTGGTACTGATGGCAATATGACACTTGAGCGAATCGGATGACCTATAAAAAGGAATAAACTACCGGTATTTCCATTTTATCACCATAATGCATTCATTCACATACAAATATTATATTTAACTTACGCAGACAACAATCAAATTTCAATCTATCAAAAAATGAAAAGTTTCTCCTAAAAAATCCAGCCTGCTCTGTATGATAACCATCATGATCTCATCAATCAAAATTGACTTATACTGAAATTTCGGCTATAGAGCAGAGAAGTACACACAATAAATCTACCTAAATTTACCATCAATACAAGCCACAAACCATCAATATCAAACACACAGGGATGTAGTGAAATTTACAAGAGCGTTGATTGCCCTTGGTTATCTTTATCAAGTTAATTGCACTTTTCTCTGACAAATCTGGAAATATATACATACAAATGTATTTCTTACCTGCATATCATACCTATGCTGAACAGGAAAACACTAGGATTTCCTAGTGTTTGACCAGCTTAACATGATCTCTACACCAATATGACCTTTATGTCCAGTACAAAATCTTGATAGAGTTTACTGCTGACAGCTATTCAGGACATAAGTGATATGCTGGCTTATAAACCTACATGTACACCAGTATATTTAGGAAGTCTGGGTGGTTCATAGGAAGATAGCCAAAGAAAATTTGCATTTTAATATGAAATTGGAGGAGTGGTAACCTCATAAAATTCTGTTTGATTGAAATAAATCTGAGAAACAAAACATGTGGTAGCAATTTTAGGTGTTATAAAAAAGTGTCTAGAGATCCTAATAAATCTATAACTAAGCACAAACAACACTGATACAAAGGGTGAGCTCTCAATTTTCAATATGCTTTCAAAGTCCCAAATAGATCACATCTATCTACAGTTATAATGGCTATCACATCACTCAAAACTGTATAGTTTTACCTCAGATATTTGACAGTTTCATTAGATATATGACTATGTGTCAAAACACAAACAGTATACAGCATATATATAGTCTAAAAGACATGTGTTCCCCCATGTAAAATATCCTAGCACAAAATCCTAATTAAGTATATATTATTCAATCTCAGAAGTGTCACCATGGAAACCAGAAAATAGAGAAGACACAAAATGAATTAGATTATTATGTAATACCATGCATCATTTCCCTATTACTTAATATTGAATCAGCTTTTTAAAATCAAGGCTTAAGATTACTTGAATTCTAAGTAGAGATAGTCCAGATAGAAAATTGTATCTTCCAAGTGTGTGCATGTTTGTATATGTGTTTGTGGTGGGGAACTGTAATTAATCTGTATCAGTCATTTGAGATTTTGTAATCTGAAGTAGGTCATAACCTACATTTTCATCATCAAAGCTGTCAACTTTAGAATTGGTCATTGGCAAAATTATAGATGGCCACAGTACTAAGTCCATAGTCCACCCACTCATTATCAACTGCTTGAGTTGGTCCTTTTATCTACAACTAGTGACAGCTGAAGACAGAGTCCATTTGTTTATGGTCCATAATCCTGGGTTCCCTATAGTCCATACCTAGAGATGGTCATAGTCCATTTGTTAACCCTTTCAATACAATAGTGTCCTAAAATGCCCGCTAAATTTATTGTTCACTACTCATGATAACGTCCACAGCCGCCCAGTAGAAGAACAACAGCTGATTATCATAACGTTGTAAACCACCTCCTGTTTCTCCTTCAGTAGCTACACTTTCAATTAGGGTTTTTCCCACTTTCAATTTATAACCGGAAATCACAATTATAATGAGAGTTAGATGAGACTTTAGTCTGTATTATCACATGTACATGTAATGGGTGCCAGTGAAAATAAGCAAGTTAGGACAAATATAAAAGTGCTATTATTTTGAAATCTGTGACTGAAAGTCGTTGAAAAAAGGCTGACGCTTATGCATCCGAGATTTCCCCAAGCTGTTTTAGATATTTTCAACTCTGGTTCCAACTCCAAAAGTGACTTTTAAGTATCTGATTTGAATGATGATTCTGCATGTGAACAACAAGTAAACTCTATTTCTACGGAAACAGAATCAGAGATAGATATCGACTGAGAATAAGATGTTAGCGGTGACAATGATTTTACGGACAATTTCAATGTGGAACCGTCCTTCGCAGAACATGTGTTGACAAATAATTTAAATAAAAGCATTAAATTTGACACATTTACAACTGAAATGTTGGTCATAGTCCATTTTTATTGTTCCACACCAATGGTTTCCCATAGCAAGTTTGATTCTCCAAGTCTGGGGTGTTCATAGTCCACATATTTAGATGGTCATGGTCCATTGGTTAACATTATATACCTGGAGTGCCCATAGCTGACATCTTAAGATGGTTAAGATACGTTTCCCCATACCCACTGGAAGATTAAAGAGTTAATTTCACTCCTACTCCCCCTTTTCATTTCAGAATCAAATTCTGACTTAAGATATATTTTCATTTCCTTTGATCAATTTAATTCTATCAAAACAGACATCATATCTACATACCTTGGTTAAATTGAAGTGATATTTATACAATTTCTATCATCATATTGTATAAGTGCAACATTTTGTTAGATACAAACTGCAAGTCATACAAAACAATTTCTGTTTAAAAATAGTGACCTAGCTTACCAAAATTCTTAAACTGTAATAGTGACCTCTCTCTCTCTCTCTCTAAATTATTTTGAGAAAAGAAATGACTGCTTTTGCTCTTAAACTTTAAGCTGGGGGAGCTTTTTTTCTTTCTTTTTCTAATTCTGAAATTAACTCTAATGTTAAGTCTTAGGTTTTTTCTTTTTCTTGAGTTTGTGTATATTAATATACATACATACATACACAAACATAAGCTCTCATGTTCTCTTTTTCCTGGGAGAAAATACAGCACAAACAAGGTGCATGCACTTAGCTTCAATTCTCAACTTTTAACATACATGTACAGTGATGCATGACATTGTCTTTATTTTAGTTTCAATATTAAGTAGCTATTTCCATCTACAGTGCATACTGAAATAATTATACTTGTCATATAAAAAGCAAACAGTGCTCTCTCTCTCTCTCTCTCACACACACACACACACACACACACACACACACACACACACACAAAATGAAACTTCATCATCTAGTGCATTTAATCCTGTATTCATTATAAATCAAAACATATATTTACCCAATAAAGCTCAGCAAAACATCCCATAGCATGGAAAAATCTTTAACATCACAGAAATGAGTGAATATTCTCTCTGGGACTAACATGGTGTTTTCACAGAATTGCCACCAGAGTTACAGCTCAGAGCATACTGTAGGTTTAGTGACAGCACAGAACATACTGTTGGTTAGTTATCTGCTAACTACTTAATGTCTGTGAAAACCTAGTCGACAAACTCATTTGTCAGTCTCTAACAAGTACCTTCCCACTCCTAGGGCTATCACACCTGTTGTTTCTTTTGATATCCATTGTATCATTTTAACTCCCCTTGACGTGTTCAGAGCTTCATGTACAACTACAGTGTTAAACTAAAACGAACACTGAAAACCTACACTTACTGTGCAGTAGTAATAGGTATTACATCATTGTCTATTTATCCACAATGGGACAGCACATTTGACTTGAAATGTGAAAAGAAATAATACACCAGTTAAAACTATGTAAAAATCAATAACTGAAATATACAGGGTGATATAAAATCAGCAGGCACCTACAAAGCTGCATGCATATATATAAAAAAAGTCAATTTATATACAGATTGATTGATAATCTACCATCACTCTAGGACAATATCTTACTGCAAACTGAAACATTTACTGGTGCATATGTACTGTTTACAAAGTCTCCATTTAAGAAACCCTAACAAACTTCTATCACTTTTGTCTGCACCTAATAAAATGACAACACTTTTTATACCAATCCCATGGACAACAATTGTAAATTAGAAGGGGAAATGTCTATCAAATTTCGCCTGAGTGCAGACAAAGAAAGTGCAACATATGTATGAAAACTTCAATCCCTCTAACCTTTGTTTGCCAAGGGTCTAATGGTTGGCCAAAAAGATGCCAAAAAGTGGATCAAAAAGAGGACCAAAAAGTTGATAGTGTGTCCCACCTTATCTATAAAACCTTAAATCCAGTGTTCATGAATTTTACAATTTTTGATGCACTACCTACAAAGATGCTTAAAACTCAATTTGAACAGGATTGGCCGAGCATCTATTATAGATGTTTAAAATGTAAGTTTAACATATAAGTTAAATTTAATATACAACTCGCACTTATACATCTACAGATCATATGAATGCGTAAATTAAAGTTAAAACACAACTCGCACATTTTCAGATAGTAACATGATTGGCCAAACATTAATTTTAGACGTTAGATAAGTAAGTTAAATTTAATATACAACTCATACTCATACATCAACAGATAGTAATTGGATTGATAAGAGCATTTATATTTTAAAGTATAAGTTAAAGCTGACATACAACTCCCACTGCAGATAGTAACAAACTAAATTGTGTCACCTAAGTTATTTGAATTAACTAAACAACTTGCAGTTAAAGCTGACAACTCTATATATTTAACAACAGTGGACAAGAGAACACCTTTTATAACCAGGAATGTAGTTCTATAATGGTGACTGCTGATTTATAGAGGTTAAATGGGAAAATAAAAGATTTAACATTGCAGCAAAATTTTCTATAAGGAAGAATTCCTCTGACTGGTGAGGAAAATTCTCATCCCAGAATAACACATCAACTAAAGCATTAGAGCTGGCATGAGAGATATTTCAAGGTGGAAAATCAAGAAAATAAATACCTGTCTGATGAAAGCAACTAGGACTTTATTTTTCAGCCTATTCTCAAAAACAATACTGTCAAAAAGTGATTAAATGACTTAAATGAATTTAATATCCACCTATGAAAGATCACCTCATACTTTAAGTTTGGTAGATTCTACCTCCCAGAAGATTATGAACACTATGGATTTTAAGACAGATACAGTATGGTGATATGGCCCTGTAATATTAGGTTATAATATCAAAACCTCTTAATCAAAGCAAACTTTGAATTAAACTTGTTGAATGAACTTTGCTGTCTACAGTATTCAGACTTAGAAACTTAGTCTGTGATATGTACTGAAGTTCGGTTTATAGTAATATGTTCCTTTCTCAAGGTATATTGTTACCAAATCCTCATACATAATCTTCATTTAATTATCTTGTTACCTCTCACAGTTGCAAAACTAAATTTTCAATATATTTTAACTGAAACTCAAGAAACATTTATTGAATGAGATGTTTACACATGTTTACATGAAATAGATAAGTGTCTATTTCAGATTTCCAAATATGTTCAAATGTATTCATTATTTCTTTATCAGTACCAATTTTTTATATTTTGTATAGAAATGAGTTATGTAAACTAACACACAAGAAAATATTAATTTAAAACCTCTTACTTTAAAATTATACTATAATTACCATAACAAAAAATTATTTTTCTCAAATAAATGAACAGCAAAAGTTGTTTATATGTGCCTGACAGTCCAATAAAAAAGTCAAATTAGTTCACATGAATTAAAACAAATTTCATCTTAATTTTCTTAAAAAATATTTTGACATTTTGATCCAGAGAGCAATATAAATTTCTCTGAACTTTAAGTGTCTACGAATTTATGAATCTAAGTGAAAGTTCAAAGGTGAAACTCGAGTTTCACAGAAAAACGGATGTTTTAAGTCAAGAATTACCTAAGGTCATGATGAGATGTCTTGTATACATTTATTTGAACTGTAACATCAAACGTGACACAATTTGTAACATGTATAATAAAAAAAAAAAAAAAAAAATGAGAGAGAATTATATACCATGTTGTCAGTTTGACTATGTAAACAGTGAAACACCTGAACAACGAGGCAGGCAAGATGCGACAGGTGTAAATCTATGTTTGAAATGTAACATGTTTCAGATGTCAGTTTTTACCTTCTCTGTATTGTTCAGTAGTTAATTCTACACAAAGTGAATATACTGTTCAAACAGGAAATGATATATACATTTGTACACTTAAAGATAGAGCCCTGTTTTACAATCTTTGGTATATTTATAAACTCTAAGGAAATGTGTTGTCTTATAGTCATTCATAATCTTGAAACAAAGAGAGAACACATGACCTCATGCACTTGCAAAACAAAAATCATGACACATCCTCATATGTTTGTATTTGAATGTTGTTTTACATCACATTCAACAATACTTACTTATATGGTGGCAGCCAGATTTAACATTAGTTACAATGTACCCAGAAAGAGATCACTAACCTCCGTAAGTAAACTGGCAAACTTTCTCACAAAAGGAGCTTAGTTTCCAATGGGGCTCAAACCAGTCTGACCAGAGGTGAAAGACATCATGATTCAAAGCGCGCGATGCTCTAACCATCATATGTTTGTGAAAAACCACAAGAAAGGGGGGGCCTTTCGGTCAAATTTTATATGTTATTTTTTTTGTTCTTATTTTATTGGGAATTCAAACTAAACATTTATCAAAATATTGTTTTAATGCCAAACAAGAAACTGCTGAAGGCAATATGGCCGAATTGTACCTCAAGGGTCAAGGTCAATGCTGAAGGTCAAGGTAAAAAATGAATGTCATAGTCAACTTTTGTACTGTAAATGAGTTCCTCACAACAAAGCTACATGTAACAGTGAAACCAAACTATTGATGTGGACCCACAGTCAGATGGACAGAAATTGTCAATTCATAGACTGATATTTGCTTTACAAACTTGTCGTCAATAAAAATAGTGGGCAGTGAGTGCTCTGAAACAGTCTTATAAAGATGCAAAATTGCGAAATATCACAAGATTCAAATTCCAAGGAATCTGTTTAGTCAATAACATCTGTACATGTTTACAGAACAGGTAGTCTGGATTTGTGTAACAACATTACATACCAGCAAATCATATTACACAACATTCCGCATCCAATTAAAAAAAAATCAAGGAAAGACGTAAGACTGATGAAGCAAAATTCCTCAAAGTTCTCATTCACAGAATTTCTCTAAACTCTATTTATCATTGTTTCTACTAACAAATATTTTTATTAACTGAGAAAAATATTGTGCATTTCCTTGTTTTTTTAAATGCATCATTGATAACCCTATCAATCCCACAGACCACAATAGATGTTTTTGAGTTTTATTGGGTAAAAGGGTCAAACTAACCAGGAATGAAATATTTCAGGTACATATAGCTGTTTGAAGTAATTAAGGTCCATTATTAACGGTAGTTTTGGTGACTGTTTTGGGGTAAATTGTTAGCCTGCATTACGCTTTCAAACACATTGTTTCTAACCTCAAATAGGCACAGGTCAAGCCAAAGCAAAAACCTAAGCTGATTGTGAGTGGAATATTGAAAGTTATTTTGTGGAAGACCAGTGGTCTTTTTACGAGTTCATTGGGACTGTGGTTTCTCCTCCACCATTAAAAAATTGACTGCCACCATATAACAGCAAATTGTTGAGTGTGGTATAAAAGACTATCAAAATTGTTAAAAACATAACTTTTTTCTAAACTATAACTCAAACATTTAGGATCATCATGTTAGAAGAACGACATGACATGATTGATGTAAAGGTAGACTTTTATCAATGTATACACAGCCATGGTAATTAGGGGAGAACAAACTTAAAAGCAACAGATTCTATGAAATCAAAGATGTTAAGTCATCAATTTCAAGCTTTTCTCAGACAATTATACTTCTGAACACATCACTGATATTGATGCCGAGTTTGCATTTGACATGTTACTATGACAACAAAGTCTAGAACATAAGCCAATGCCATCAATCTAAACAATGATTAAAGATCAGTTACATGAAACTTACTTACAAAACATTTCCAACTTTCTATTTAAAATTTCATTTTGCTTTCCAATAAGAAAGAAGATTAAATTGAAGTAACAATGATAAACATATCAATTTCATTTTCTAATTAGTAAAATTTTATCAGATCACCTTTTACTTCAGGAACAATCAACAGTGATCTATTTTTAGAGGAAATGACTTTGATTGTTTAACAGCTATATAAACTTCAGGATTAATCCTGTCTCTTTGGTTTATTTATTTATCATTTTATTTTTCATTTGCAGAATAAAAGACATAAATACATTACATAACAGGACAAAACAATGTCTTGTTTTAAAAAAAACCAATGTTCTCTTGAGCTAAGCCACTTGATTTTAGATTTTAAACGCAAGTAAGAACAATTGTTGCAGATTATTGTAATTGATAATTGCCGTAATTGATAGCAAGTAATTTTTATTGACATAAACCACCATACCAAATATGGTTAAAATTTCAGGAAAGAAACTTAGATATCTGATGCATTGTTACAGACAAATAGATGAATCAATGCAAGATGTGTTTGTGAAACATGAATGCCCTCGTTCGGCAACAAAGTCCAAAGAAAATGGTTGACCATCAAGGTCAAGGTCAGTAGCTCAAAATTTTGGTCTCAAAAGAAAGGACTATCAAAAGGAATCATATGAAATATGAAAGCCCTGTCACTTGCCATTCAAAAGTTATGGCCAAGGTTAAAGTTTTTGAAAAGTAGGTCAAGCACCAAGGTTAAGGTCACACAGTAAAATATTCTTGTCACAAGGAATACACATGAACTATGAAAGCCCTATCACTTACCACTCAATGTTATGGTCAAGGTTAAAAAGACCAAAAATTATAAAACCTCAAATCTTGATTAAGGAGGCATAAAATATTTCCACTGACCTTTGATATCAGGGGATAAAATGTTTTTAAGTATGGGTAAAAATTTTGTATTATTTTTACAGCACACAGAAAACCTTTCATTTCATACTGAAATGTACAATATGTTGTGCTTTAAACTTAGAGAAATGGAAGAGAAAAAACAGCCTAAAACTCTGTTCTACTTCCATTCAATTAGTCGCATTAGCAATGAAATTTTCTTAAACCTAAGTATGTATAGATAATTCAAGTCATTAAACAAACTGTAGTTAGCCATATTTTAGCTACTTAAACATAGAATGTCAATAAACTTGTACATTTCATTTAACATTTGTTCCATAGCTTTGTTCACTTTATACTGAAGGCATTGTTAAAGTTTACCCCATGTATCTATGTTTTTTTAATATGTTTCACATGTATAATATGTAATTTTATGCTAATATAATAAAAACTCACCATTCTGTGTGTGAAAAAGGCTGCAGACCTTTAGTTAAACAAAACTTTTTTTTTTCCCTTTAAGTCCTATTAATTCTACATGAACACCCAACAATTGATCAAACACAATTAAAGCTGTTTGTAAATGCTGTAACATAATAACCCACCATAAAAATGGCCCTAATTTTCTAATATTTATTGATAACCGTCATATATTTTGTGTGAGCCATTACTTCCTAACAAAACATTTAATACACCTGAACAAATTTACAATCTAAAAGTCAAGAAATATCAAGAAATTTTATCAAGTGGAAAGATGCTTATCAGCCACTGATTAACCCTCTATTTTACAAAGCTACAATTCCACACAGCTTTCAATAGTACCGTCTTGCTGTTAGTTAACCAGCTTAAGGGTAAATCAGTACATGTCCTTGGTGATACTAGAACTATGTGTGGTCAACATCAACTGGTGTGTGTGTGTGTGTGTGTGTGTGTGTGTGTGTGTGTGTGTGTGTGTGTGTGTGTGTGTGTGTATAGTTACATGTAATGATGCCAGTGTAGTATATAATATGATATCATATACAACGTATGATTATCATCTGAGACTTATGAAAGATAGGGCTAGGTATGAGAATGACAATACCAGCTGGTCAAAGCATAGTTCAAAGCTTGCAAAATTAGCTAACACTATCAATTTATGTTTTTAAATCAATATGCACATGTTAAGAATTTTTCACTTACATTGAGATGTCATCAGTTTTAGATGAAGTGCTAGAAATTATTACCTATGTTATGTTCTTTTATGTGCCACGCCTTGCACGACACAGGACCTTATTTAAGTCTAATCCCAAAAAACTTGCATGTTTATGCAAGTGTGTGAGAGAGAGAGAGAGAGAGAGAGAGAGAGAGAGAGAGAGAGAGAGAGAGAGAGAGAGAGAGAGAGTGCAATTGAAATACATATACATGTAGTTTGTGCTTGTGTGTGTGTGTGTGTGTGTGGTTCTATTTCCACATATGTAGTTATACCGTATGTGTGTTGATGTACGTGTGTATTATGTGTATTTATGTATGTAGTTGTGTTTTAGGTTTGCAATATATGACGTTTCGAGTACATAATATATTCCACCATTTCTTGAAAAACAAATTTCCTCCTAGAATTCACCTGTTGACACTGTTCAGTATAGGTAGGTATTTATTGTTTGGATAGGTAGTCAAGGGAGATAATAAATACTAAAATGGTGCTTGTGCATGCTTGTATGCAATGTCTTGTACTCAAGTACATATCAACACATCATTTTAATGATGTAATTAAGTAATAACCTTAATATATCGCCAAATCTGTTATACTGCAAAATTTGAGAAAAACAAAAGGTGACATTATCATGTGCGGGGCGGGGTGGGGGGTTATAAACTTGATTAAGAATCTTACCATTCATCAAACATGCCAACCTATCATAATCTGTCTTGGAGTTGACTATTTCTTATCACCTGAGCTTGTCGTTTATCTGTATTATCAGTCACAATTTTCATAATTATATTTAAGAACTGATATATCTCTCTGGTTTTGTGGTTCCTTATCAATGCTTTTTATAAATAACAGATCTTGTATATAACAATAAACACCATTGGTTTTACGAGACTTAAGATAAAAGCTTTGTGAAGAGTGAAAATGTTATCAGAGCAAAAATAATCTTCGCAAGACATCATTTTATCATTTTACAAAACTGATACTTATAAATATTGTCAGGTGAAAAAAAAACAAAACAAAAAAGGTGAAATAATAAATATATCAACTTTTCAATGATAATAGTGGCCACCCATAACAAGTGCCTGGTGAGTTTCTGGTCGACGAAATACATAGCGCAGTTTACCTTTCTTGTTTTGAAATTCTTACGATAGGTGTCAGTATCCTCATCCTCAAACTGCCACACTAATGTTAAAGAGATATTGGTGCAGCCATTTTCTAAAGGTTAACTCTTTCACCGCCACGGGCGACTATAGTCGACTTACCCATTCACTGCCACAGGCGACTATAGTCGACGAAATACATAGCGCAGTTACCTTTCTTGTTTTGAAATTCTTACGATAGGTGTCAGCAGGTGATAGCATCATTTCCGTAAAGGAGGGGAATTACCTAAGTGGCAGCCATATTTATTTTAACAGATGTTTAAACGAAATTAATTGAGAAAAAAGATCGATTTTTCTGAGTAATAGCACCAGCCTTTCGCCGAAACAATGGCGACCAGAGTCGGATGTAGGAGGTTTACAGTTAGTGAGGCTCTAGATGAGATATTTTACCACACAGACTCGGAAAATGAACCTGAAATGGACGAATGGACTGACGATGAAAATGCAACTGTTGATATTGTAAATAATGAACAGAATTACGCCGAAAATGATGCGCAAGACGGGGAGGAACCTGAAACTACATCAGGAACAAACAGGATCGGAAATATTCGACAGGATCATCACTTTAGTTGGGAATTTAGTGATATAAACGATCCGTATGAAATGGAATGGCTAAATGATTTTAGTGCACGGAAAGGTATACTCGTAAACACGGACGAACTGAAAAAAATTTTTACGCCATTGGATTATTTCAAGCTATTTTTTCTGAAGACAAAAAGTGTGTAAAAAAATGGCAGTGTCTTATATATATGTTATAAATGACTGAAATCAACATTTTAAAAACATTTTAGTGAATCATATCCACTGATAAGTATTTATCAGTATTTATTACATTTATTTTGACAATGATATATTGAATAAAAGCTGCAATAATGGTGTAAATAAGATTAAAAAATCAAAATTTATCTTTTCTTTTGTTGTATATTGGAAATCCAAGATGGCTGCCAAGGTCACATGACCATCAATCACCCCCGGGACACCTTACACAGCAAGACAATTACATAATGCATCATTGTTTTAAATTTCATTAAGATTGGTCATATACTTTTTTAGATATCTTAATTTTAGTACATGCATATAATTAAACTGCATTGTTTTACTAAATTGCCTGGCGGGCAGCTGTTCTGCAAAGTAAGGTGGCTTGGCGGTGAAAGAGTTAATATGTTTAAAATACATGCATAAATGTAGACATCCACACACACACACCTCAACACACACCAACAATGAAACAGACAAAAGAGTGCAAATAGTTACCTACATGACTTGCGACAAACAAAATCACCAAAATTCAACTAAATTTTAAGGAAACAAACTAAATTTTATGGGTTTCAATGGTCAACTTAGGTTGGACAGAACAGATCACAGATTTCAAATAGTAGTCTAGGTGACTCAGGTCATGTTAAATTGACCAAAATTCAACAATATCTGAATTGGGTTTTAATGGAGGACTGGGCCTGGAGAGAATCTAAACATATATACATTTCTTTTCAGCTCAGAACTTTGTGACTATAAGGCTGTGTATCAATACTTCAGCACTGTGTAGATATTGAAGTATTTCAGTAATACATATACAAAAACATCTGTTTAAAGACATGGTATAATTTTGTTTCCAATTCACAAACATTCAAAGAACCATGCAAATTTCAAAGAACGATGTAAAAATGCTGAGAGATTTGACATCAATGCATGGAAAAATATATAAAAAAATAACATAAGTAAGCAACAATATTTACAGACATGTAAATTTCAAAGGACTAAGAAAAATGCTGAGTGATTGGCATCATTGCATGAAAACATGCAAAAATTAGTGAAGTAGGCAACAATATTTATAGACATATACATGTTTCATATTACATCATAAAAATAATTTTAAAAATGTTCAAAGGGACAAAAAATTGTGACTTTAGAAAGATGGATAAACACTCAGAGGGCATAGGCAAATGTTCAAACAAAACGTGGGCATATGATATGCCAAGAGTTAATATTTACAATTAATACTTCTCTTTCTTAACACTGGTTAGAAAATGTTCACTGAAAGGCCACCATGGCTGAGTGGTAAGAGCATGGCGTTTTGAACCATGAAGTCTCTCACTTCTGGTCAGCACAGATTTGAGCCCCGCTGGAAACTAAGCTGATTTTCGTGAGAAAGTTTGCCAATTTACTTGCAGAAGGCTCAGGTGGTCTGTTCTCGGGTATATTAAAACAGGGTTCTTTTCTCCACTATTAAAAAATGATTGCCACCATGTAACTGAAAAATTGTTGAGTGTGACATAAAAATCTATTGAAAATCAATATCAAATCAGAAAATGTTCACCTTGCATGGGAGGGTGGAAGGCTTATTTTATGTAACAATCTGGAGTACATCTGAAACTGATTTAAGACTGTTCCTCCTTTAACTCATCAACACCTGAATGGACTCTTCTGAAAAATCAATTACTTAGACCAGTCAAAATATGTCTTTAGTGGTCTATCATGAGTTGAGAAAGACAATATTTTAAGTCTTCTAGATGTGAATACTGAAGACTCAAATCACAGACGGGCAAGACAAACTACAACAGTCTGCATAAACCCATATCACAGGTCAGAGGCAGAAAAAGAAATTTAAAAATCACTTGTCCAATGGCACGAGTGATTTTGAAAGTCACTAGTCCATAGACACCTTCAGCTTGTTCCAACTTTTTGTATACTTTAATGGAACCATTTAGACTAACTATTCTTTGATTTCGCTGATATTGGACTTATAGTTGATAAAACCGGCAATATTAGGATTCGAAATGTGCCATGTGAATGCAACAATTATTTTTTGAGGATGCAATGTAAGATGTAAGAAATCTAGGAGAAAAATTACTCATCACAGGGATGAGTATCCACCATAACAACTCGTCCCCTGGCTATTTTCGCCCGTCCAGTATGATAGAACGAGTACATTTTTCTCCCTATGCAGGTACAAATTTGTGACACTTCACCTATACCTGGTATAGTTTCTGTGTAAATGAGAAACAGTATTTCTGGGACTTAAAACAATAACAAAATTTATAATATTCATGTAATATTAGATGATTTACTAGTATTCAACATGGTCTCCATTTACTTATTGTATCACTTCCTGCTTGTTGAATATTTACTACATTTCAGCTAACAGATCGGTTATAAATAAAATATAATGCAATAAAAGATCTATGTTCCTGTGGGTATGAATAATTCATAAAATTTTGTGAAATTATAGTACCAATCATCAAATAACCTACTAAAATAACAAAATGGCAAATAATGCTCAAATGCCCACAAATCTGATTAAAAGTTAGTTATTAAACAAAACATTTAAGCCCTTGAAAGTGTCCAATATACAATTTTCCCTGGAGCTAAATATTTATGGGATATCTTAATATAAATCAAATTTATTCATGCAAAACAATTTTTCTGTAAGGCACTAGCTGCCAGTTTTTAATGTTGAGGAGAGGGCATGGTTAGAATGTACCGGGGAAGAGACCACTGACGTTGGGCACATAAACTGGAAAACTTTCTCACTAAGTCAACTTAGGTTCCAGTTGGACTCAAACCTATGTTGACTAGAATTGAGAGATGTCATAGTGCAAAACATGTTACTACTGTTACAATGTTAGAATGTGAAACATTTCTAAAATTCTCTCTATCTCTCTCTCTTATGTATCAGTAAGAAGTGCACACCTATCAATATTCTTCTGTTGCTGAGGGCTTGAGATAACTGTTACTTATGGTTTTCCTGGCCCACATCTCCTCGTTAACCAGCCAGATAAAACTCTTGATCGTGAACTAAAGGGGGGAGGGCGCTTATAGAGGAGTGCACTTAATGAGTCAAATACAGTACAATATTTTTCAAGTTTTGTAAATGATAACATACTAAAGCATTTAGAATTCTCCTTTTATTTTCAAGTAATGGCTTATATTTAAATACATTGCCAAAATCATCTTGTTTCAACACATTAACAATACACAATATAATACTGAAAGAAATATAGTAATTTCACTGACAGTTTCTATGGGAACAAGAACTAACAGAGCCTTTATTTCAATATCTGAGTTTTTCTAAATAACTTACTAAACTGACTGAATAAATCATGGACTGTTGTTTTATCTTGACAAGGCATGTTGAATTTACAACATTGTTAATTATGATGAGACATGGACGACAGGTAAAAGTACATACCTGTATGACATTTCAATACACATATGGTAATTAACATCATTATCAGAGAAATACTTGTTATATCTCAAACAAAAACAATTCCTGGCATATTATGATAAACAGGAACCATTGATATCACAACAGGATGAAAGTGTAAATGAAGGAAGAACTTGGGGCAAACATACAAGACAAGAAAATTCTAAACATGTAAACAAACTTTGCCTTTACAAAGGGTTTTATCAAATATTCACTGTCAAATGCCAAAAAGTATGTATGCAATACAATCTACAATGGTCACTCCAGATGGTACAAGTTTCACATTAACACCTTAAGTTTGAAAGTTGGAGTTTGTAAGGCACTAAAGGTACAAGTTTTACATTAAAACCTGAGGTATGTAAGCCATTGATTACCTTTATACAATGGTAGATAAGCAGTTAGTGATCTATATATACAGTGTAGTTTAGATTACACCCAACGAAATCCACATCATAGATTTGTTCAGAACGCAGCATTTTCCTCTTACTCATCAACATAAAATCATACGTTTTCATCCAACTTATTATTGAAAGACACCCTCCCTTTCTAAAAAGACCTAGAAAATTAATTTTCCAATTTCCAATCTTGAATCATATATCCATGTTAGTCAAACATGTACAATTTTTTTTTCAACCAGAGGTTCTGAAGATTTTCAAAGAGGGGCACCTTTTTTACCTATTTTGTCTCATCCATCAGCCTATCCACAAAAAACACAAACTTTGCTGAGGACCATAGGGACTTGCTTCTTGTAATTTTTCTCAAATTCCATTCAGGGGTTTCAGTTAGTTGTATTATTGTTAAACATCCACTCAAGAATCTTTCACTCATATAGAGACATCACCAAATGCCGGTGAAGGGCTCCAATTTTTGGTATATACTCTGCACTTATGGCCATTGAGCAGTACGAGTTTTTTTTTGGCACATCAGACAAAGAAGACAGAGAAGATGATCATGTAAAATTTTACAGATGGATAACAATTCCAATTGATGACAAATGCTCACATGGCCTTTGGCCAGGTGAGTTTTAAAAAAAAATAGTCGGTCACGAAGGCAGACCATATCCACCCAGTAGTTTAGAAGTTCTGCCCCAGAAATAATTTTCAGTAACTGTGACTTAGTTTCTAGAAAGTAGGTCAGATAGGCTTTAGTACCCAAAAGGCACATCTGGGGCACATGAGGATCCATTGTGTAAAGTATAGTTCCAATCCACCCAGTAGTTTAGGATTTCTCCTCCAGAAATGAAATGTGAACAATTTTCAGTAATTGTGACCTAGTTTCCAGAAAGTAGGTCAGACAGGCCTTATTACCACCAAAAGGCATATGTAAGGTACATGAGGATCATTTGTGTAGCTAATCTAGTTTTGGAAAAATTTTACATTTCAAGGGCCATAACTCAAAATCAATGTATTCTTCCTAAATTTTTAAAACAAGTAGATCTTGTCCTGCTGATCATTTTTAGCCAGCTTGTTTTGATTCATTTTGTATCATTTTAGAAAAAATAGTGAAAAATCAAAAAATCATTAAAAATCAACATTTCAGGGGCAATAACACAAAATCGGGTCATTGGACTCATCTGAAAACTGCCAAAAACTGCAGTTTTACCCCTATGTAATCAGGTGTTGAACCATGAAGTCTCTCACTTCTGGACAGTGCAGCTTCAAATCCCACTGGAACCTAAGCTGATTTTTGTCTGGAAGTTTGCCAGTTTACTTGCAGCTGGCTAGTGGTGTCTTCCCACATACATTGTAACCAGGTTCTCTCCTCCTCCAATAAAAACTGGTCACCACCATGTAACTGAAAAATTGTTGAGTGTTGGCATGAAACACTATCCAAAATTCAAAAATTCAAACTCCAACAATTCAAGGCTGAAAATCTGGAACATCTTGTTCAGAGAGTGATAAATTTACAACAATCACTTATGCCTTTCCTTGACTACAAGCACAAAATCAAATCATCTGTGTAAACCATAAGACCTACAGAATAACAGGGAATTCCAGGTAGTTTATAGAGATAAATGTACTCAGCAATAGGTATGAACAGTAAGCTGTGTGTGAATTAACCTTACTCAAGTAATTCAATCCTTTTGCATATCCAGTTAATGTAAAAATTGACCACAAACAACAGAGATAATTTTCCCATTATTTTTATTGAAATTTAAGTATAAAATAATAAATCATTAATAATCAACAGTAATTATATACAAGTCTGATAGTGCCCTTGGCAGTTGTTGCAATCAACATAAAACATCAGCGATACCTCAAAGTTTGTACTCCCATAAAGATCAATTTCCCAGTTTCATTACAAAATCAATTGATAATACAAAATATTTTTTTAATAACTGATTTTTTTTCTTTCAGTTCATTATCCTCTAAGTAATGACTGCTATAACGGTCACGTGACTGGGTTTCAGATCACCTTTTGTCTACTCAGATAAAATCCAAACATATGCAACATATTGTAATAGATTAAAGTTGCTCTGTCATAGGCTTTCTTAAAATTACATTCATATAATGTCTTTATAGACTCTTCCATTACACTTGTGGTCCTGTAATTTTCAATCTCAAAATGATACAGACTCCCAGAAAATGATGTCAATAAACAAGTGGTTTAAGGGTGATGCTATCTGTAATGACATCTATGTTTAAGTTGGAATATGTATCATTTTGTCATCCAGAGTTTTAGGACTGTAGCTACAGAGAAAAAGTCATCTAGTGAATAAATGTCGTTCATTACATTGTGACATACAGGTGAATAAGGGCTATACTCAGGGATTTTCTATACTCTTTTGGGAACGTGGCCTAGGACCTTTGAATTGGGAATTTCAGTAACATTTTATTGAATTTGAGAAATCTCAAAACATTAACACTAACGCACACTCTCTCTCTTTCTCTCTCTCTCCCTCTCTCTCTCTCTCTCACACACACACACATACACACAATCAATCAATCAATCTATTTATTGCAGTAACTGTTATTGGCACTTAATAAACTTTGTAGAAAAATATATAAAAATAAGAAAATTGCAGCAACGGTTCACTGGAAACAACAATGAAAACTTTCCACTGGAGCCCAAATTAACTTAATTTTAAAAACATACAAAAAAAGTGTTGGCTTGATTTTTGTCAAATGCTCACATTGTCTGGTGTCACATAAATATGTTGTTTGTTTGTTTATCTGACAGAACACTTATGTTAACCTGTATCAAATTTCCAATTAAAGTAATTGATTCTGAAACCTACAAACAAAATCACAGCAAAGAGAGTGTGGGAAAACATAGGTCAGTTGACAGGTTTCATTAGTCTCAGCTTGTTCAATGTCAGTCAAATTACACAGATCTGCCAATAGTAAAAGCTAAAGCTTTTGAAGAATTTGACAATTAACATGAGAGATCAAATTTCAACATGGTCATCTCTTGTCCATTGTCATAGTGGTGACTGATGCGGATGACCAAGAAAGGAGATATTCTATTTCAAGCCAGGGAACAAATATGCAAATGTAAGAAGGAGATGTACAACAACAGGTGTACAAAATATAAGATTTAAAATACCTGAAATCACCCAGGTACTGGAATAAATGTAGAGCATATTTGGGAAAAAGTGAGATATCTCCAGCAGATAGAGATTTATCAAAGTGCATGATCCGATAAAAGCGATGTGTAAGACTTAATGAACATTCATACTGTCTCTTGAGTAGAAAAAAACACCGTAAAACAAAGTGGAATAAAAATTATTGATATATTTCTAATCTCAAAATGACCACAGTTCCATCACCATATAGCTATGAGAATACAGACCTTTTTCTAAACTTGCCACAAGACCAAATATCTGCCTGAGCCTAAAAGCAAAAAAGTGGATTTTTTTCCCCAATTTGATGGAAAAATTTCCCATTTTGATGATCAGATGTTGACCATGATAAGAAATAAATTAATGCAGGAGGAAATGCATTTAGAAAAGAGATTCCATTACATTTGACATGAGTGCAAAATATTTTCACCTAGGCAAATTCCCAAAAACTGGAACAAAAAGGCCTGAGGTAAAACTCAAATAACTCTATTAACCAAAGTTGGATAAACCTGCTAAAATAACTAAAGCTGAACTTACTACAAAATCAAAACTTTATATGAACCTTTATGCTTAACCCATTCACCCCTTAAGACACATTTGGACTGGTCTGAGTCATTGATTTACAGAAGAGTGTATTGTTTTTCAGGTATTGAGGAGCTAACTCTCATTTGTGATGATCAAAGTCACCTAAGTGTAATTACTCCATTATCATTTTTTAACAAACCTGTAACATCTGAAAACAAAATCTTTGTAATGGTAACTATGTTTACCTTAAAAAGTTGTACAAAATCTGCAGACACATTGCTTTTTCATTATGTAATATCAAAAACTCATTCGTTTTTTTTTCTCGTCTTTTCACCATACCGATTATTAGCATTTAACATAAACCTTGACGATACCACACAGAATGCATCATTTAAAACAAGCGTAAAGAAATGCAAAGAAACTGACAATGACAAGGTAAAAAACGTAATGATTGGTTAGGACTGTGCACAGAGACTTTCTGGTGACAGCGACTCAAGATGAATTCACTGCTAATCAAAATCAATAGGGTATATGAGACTGCGTCAAGCTCAAATTTTGGCATTAATTAAAGTCAAACTGCCTGAGAAAAATGTCTTCATAACATTGGTGGGATGCTGTTAAAGGGCCTAGGTAAAGGAATTATAATACAGGACTATTACTTGACACATGTACCAGTCTGTATATACCATCTCCCTGTTTAAGTCATTTATGTATTTTTCTATGGGAATGTTTTATTTTTTTAAACCTAGATCATAGATATCAAAATAATCATAGACCCAAAAAGATATTGTTTTATAACTAAACTTTCATGGCGATAAAAATATATGAGCATGTTCAAAGTAACATCAAAAGTTATATTCTCTTCCACACCTTCAGTAAAGCGAGCTAAAAGTACTGAAACCTCTGATTCGTTATGTCTATAGTGAAAATCCAATTTGACAAAATTCCTTACATGTATGCTTTTCTGCAGTCGCATAAGGCATGGAAAAAACACCAGAACACAATTTGTACTGACAACAGTCAGGATAATGAGGATAATTCATGGTTACCACAGGACAATGAAAATCCGCAATCTCATAAAACCCATTAAGGAGATGCAAATTGAGGCTTAAAACTAGCAATAAATTGGAATTATCCTTTAAAAGATCGCAGCATGGTCTGTTACATAATGTTGTAATTTATGAATAAGCAAGCAACATTTGATCCTATAATACTCTAATTGCCTTCCTGTAAAGAGATATGTATTGAATTCCTTTGTTGAATCAAATTCAATTCATTGTTATAGTATACACACAGGTTACTGTGACAGCCATCTTTCGACAGAAATCGGCATTCCTGTCAGCTGAAAAAGCTAATAAACTTCTTATCAAAAACCAATATATTCTAACTTTTTTCTCTTGGATTTATACGTGCATTTCAGCTGTTACAAATATGCCAAGTTTACCTTGTGGAAATATAATGCTTTATGGCTAGCACTTTAGATCTAATCACAGCTAAATGCTAGACCTAATAAGGCAAAAATCACCAGACAACAATTGCATTTAACAAAAGTCCTTGAACTTTGACCTTAATATTCTGAATTTGGCATGGATACTGTACAGATCAGAAAATAATAATAAAAAAGAAATTGCCATATCGATATCTCTTGACACTAGATAACTAGAAATGGTGTCAGTGGTAAGATGGAGATGGATTAAGGCAGGCAAACTGAGGATGCCCCTGTAACAACTACAAACAAGATGGAAGAAATGGAGCAGTTGAAGAAGAACCTTATGCACATGTTATCATTATTTAAAGCAATAACCCTTTCACTGAGCCTAGTAAAATGTTGTTCTAAAGACAAATGATAAGATGGACAAACAGAACAGGCTGATTTTGACCCATAGCAAATTGTGAATCAACTCTTAAGACTGACCCAATGTAAAAACTTACAACTACACCATATGACCACTGACATTCAACTTAGGTACTACTCATGTCAGCGAATTCTACTCAACTGCAACTTATCACAAGATCTGATTGGCTGAGCAGACCAAGTTAGAAACATTCTTTTGACTTAACCATATCAGCCCTACATACATAATAGACAGGACTTACATAAGGCCATAATAAAAAAATTGCTAGATTCTCATCCATTTTTTCAAAAAATTTGGGGCGGGGGGCGAATTTTATTTTTTATTTTTTATTTTTTCTGAAATGGAATTGGACACTGAAAATAACTAAATTGACCCGGCAAACAGTGAAAAAAAAAGACATTGTTAAGCTATCATAGTTTTATGTAACCAATGTCATGTCAAAAACAAGAAATCCTACTAACGTTTTTTTCTTGCTTGAAGGCCGTCAATACCCCTTCAAATGAGCAAGAGGTGCTGGTATATGGCAACCCATTCATTCTAATGTATGATGATTTTCATCAATGTAGGCTACCATAGACAGACAGCCAATGTATGAATAAACCACTTACCAAGAGTGTTAACATTGGCACTAAGAAAACCTACATTTTGCTCTTGTAGCCGATCAATAATGTCATTCTGTAGGGCAGCACGATTTACCCAAAAAACATTCCAAAAGACCCAAAAAACATCCAAAATGACCCCAAAAAACATCCAAAATGACCCCAAAAACACAAAAAAAAAACATTTAAAACATAACAATTTTAGCAATCCTATTATAATATGATGAATATCTTTTATGACTGTAGATGTTTTTGACTTTAAATTTGATAATGCTGTTTTATCCAAGTTCCATGAGAAGTGATAAATGTTGATTTTTTTAATTTCTAGCTGTCTATGAAATATTTATACAGAAGAAAATGCATTTAAAATGATTATTGATGCAAACTTATTTCGATTTAATTGTTTTTGGGTGGTTTTTTATGTTTTGGGGTCTTTTTGGGTAGTTTTTGTTTTTTGGGTAAATCGTACCGCCGCATTCTGTAGCTTTATTTTGTCATTAACTGTGTTGCTATGCTTCTCGGGTAAATGCTGCAGACATAAGAAAACTGAATGCATCCTGCACAGGATCATTGTTACTTTTTTCAGAACCATCCGAGTTCTGGGAAAACTTATTTTTCTGAATATTTTTCAGAACCATCAGAGTTCTGGGAAAACTGAATATAGTTGCCAAGAAAAAGCACAATATCGACAACTTGCATTCAGGGTCACATGAAACGAACGTTCCGTCTTTAGATTTTCCAACAGTAACTGTCGCTTATCTAGCCGAAAAACTGGGCCGAACTATCGGGGCAGAAGTCCTCCCATATATTTTCTTCGTAGCAAGATGCTGTGCCATTTTCACAGCAGTTTAGCGAACATCTCAACCACCTATATCTTATCACTGACGTCCGATATTTGTTGATATGCTCACTTGATCTTTAAGATTTATAAATCCATTGTCATTAAGTTATGACAAGACATAATTCCATATCTCTGAGATGTTTATTCTAGCTACACGTCGTTTTTTGTATTCACGTCGTCTGTCTCCATTTTGAACAGAAGAAAATCTAAGACGTTCGTTGATTGGTTGATCGCAAATGCACATTCATTGTTGCGTTATTATCAACCAATCAGCCAACGTCTTAGATTTTCTTATGAAATAACGGCGAAGACCATGTTGCCTGCTTTTTAATATAAAAATAACCACCGGAAGTCATCTGAAGCAAGAACATTACGGAACGGAATCGGACAAGACACGGGATATTTCCGGTCGACTATATTCGTTTAAAAACGTAAATTCAAAAATAAAAAAAATCGGGGCGGGCGTGAAAATCGGGGCGGGCGGGCGGGGATGAGAATCTAGGATTTTTTTTATTATGGCCTAATGGAAAATCATATCACTCAGAAACTCAGGGGTGGAAGCATTAAGCCCATTTTAAAGTTTTACAATACAAGACTCTGGTTTCAGACTCATCATCACAACTCAGTGACAGACATTACCCCGAGATCCCATTAAACTATCATACAGTGTCAAGTATGTACATTTTTAACTTCAAGATTGAAGAGCTTACATAAAACATTTGCACTTTTATATGTCAACCTGATACAAGAAAAACAATAAACATATCACTGAAGAAAATGATACAAAAATGTATAAAATTTGTATAATTATCTTGGGACATTATACAGCTGACAAGATTACAAACTAAGATGGGAATGGTGTCTAATTCTTTCCCTGTGATGTTTCATTCTATTGTAAGCAAGGGTGTAATATTTGACTCATTGCCTTTTGATAACACATATATGTCTTAGGTTTCAACAAATGATCGTAAATAATTGTACAAAAATTATGAAGAACAAGAATCTAGAGTCACCTAGTAAAAATGTGAACATTTAATCAGAGAAAATCTTCTTCATTGCCAGGGTAATTTCTGTAATAAAAGTTTTGCCTCAACAGAGGTTTATATTTTAAACATTTTCCAAGATGCTTTTATAAATTATCTATTTTTACTGCTGCCTTGTATTGGGATTTCAGTATATCTCACTAGTAGCATACTTGACATATACATATAGACCTCTTCAAATATTTCATATTATATGCTGTAAGATTCATATAATGAAATGACTAAATTTTGAATAGATTTACCAGTCAGATGTTATATAGTTGAATATAGTTTTATTCCTTGCTAAGACCCAAGACATTTATAATACTTGTACAGATAAGACCAAGGGATATGTATTTGTTGTCATGATAATATCAGACACACACACACACATATATATATACATATATACAGTGAAACCTGTATATAGGGGCCATCTGAGGGACCAGAAAATATTTACCCTTACATGCAGGTGACCCTTATACACAGGTCCAAGTTAAAGTTAAAGTATGCAGTCAAGGGACTTGAAAAAAACTAGCTTTTATACACAGGTAATCCTGATATAGAGGTGGCTGCTATAGCAGGTTTTAATGTGTGTGTGTGTATGTGTGTGTGTGTGTATATATATATATATATATATATATTATGTACAGTGGAATTTCCTTATGTCGAAATTGGATGAGTTGAAAGTTTGGCTATAAATGCCAAAGTTTAATAACTGGAACTTTTTTTTATGGATAGAAAAATATGTTGATTAAAATTTTGTTTATCACGAATTCCGGATATCTGGCAGTAATAGGGATGGTCCAGAAACATCTGTGAATACTGCTTCCATTGTATTTGGTATTTGAGATTCCTGCTAGCACAACTACATTGACAGTAATATCATGTAGAATTATTTAAGAATGATATATTCTATGTCAATAAGATATTTATCTAAATTTTATCATCAAAGTATGAATGTTCCCTTAATAACATCTAATTCATTTTAAAATGATAAATTTTTCGAAAATCCTTCATCAAATATTTCATCATTATCAATAAATAATAGATTAACTATTTTGGTTACTTAAGCTATTTATAAGAAATCAAGAGGCAAAAATGGACCTATCAATCACCTCAGCCACACCCAAAAGATCTTGACCCATGGGTCATGAAGATAACTTTACCTTTAAAATGATATAAGCTGTTGCAATGATGATTTGTCCCATGACATACAGACAAGAATATGATAAAATGTGTGTTCAAATATATTATCAAACACATGAAACGTAAAAGATCTTCTTTTAGAAGTTATTTGTTCTATTAAAATTTAAGTTTTCCAGTACCTTAAAAAATCTGACTATTTCCGTATGCAATAACCTTTCAATTAAACTCTTTCACCATATCAAATGTGCTTCGTAATTAGGTCAGAAGGATCTCGGGCCTTTACAGCCTCGGTCTATCAGCAATCTCGGCCCTGGACACAACTGGCGTATGTTAAAGTCGGTCGATTATAATGTTTTAAATTTACTTTTAAAATACAGGACACAATTTTTATTGGGAAGTTCATGCATTATGTAAATTATATATATGCTTTTCAACACTATTTTAAATACCTGATGCAAAGCAGATGAATATATGAATAAAAATATCAGGTCTCTAAAATCATTAATGTTACCCTGAAATGAATGCTGACATTGTCAAAATCAAAACAATATAACTGTGAAAACTATGCGTACCTCATGTTTTACAGTCATGCTACCATGTGAAATTGGGAAGTTCATATGAGTCAAGAATGATAATGCAGATAATGTGACAGGACGAGTTAAACAAGAGGCCCATGGGCCACATCACTCACCTGAACTGTGTTGGTATCTTACAAACATGGGAATATCAATTTACAAATCATTATAACACTCCTTCAATTCCTTGTGAGTAGGAGGATACTTAAACATGATTGAAAATGACAAAGCTGGAAAAGAAGCGTTTTCAATTTATTCCAAAAACAGGAAAATGAATCAGGCATCCATGTAAATCACTCAGATGCAATTAGTTTTTCAATTCATGCAGCAGTTCTGGAGAAGATTTTCAAAGAGGGGTAATCCCTGAGGTCTTTTTTGTCCCATCTTGGATCCACCTCTAAATGAACAAACTTGATAGTGGACCTTGAGTATTTGCTTCCCATGAAAGTTCATCAAAATCCCTTCAATGGTTTTGAAGAAGATGCTATTAGAGTGAAAAATACCCCCCCCCCTTCCCTCCTTCATTTTGACCTTAAAAAAGTCATAAAAAATTTAAAAACTTGGATTTCAGCAAAATTCTTTCTGGATAGCATTAATCTACAAAACTAAAATTAAAACACATTAAATGAATGCATCATAATGAATAAAGGGGGAGAAAACCAAAGAAATCATATAAAAATGAATGGAAATTAGAAAGTCTAAAAAAAGATGTCAAAAATGCATTAAAAATTTATTTTCAGATTTATACGAAATCAACAAATTTGAATTATACATCTATGTAGATCACTCAGATACAATTAGTTTTTCAATCCATGCAGCAGCTCTGGAGGAGAAGATTTTTAAAGGGGGGTACCCCTGGGGCCTCTGACACTACCCTGGATCCACCCCTGGACCAATTGGTTTTGGAGAAGAAGTCAAAAATGTGAAAATTTACAGACAGATGGACAGACAGACGATGACAGACAACAGGTGATCAGAAAAGCTCACATGAACCTTCGGCTGAGGTAAGCTAAAAAGGGTCGAGATTACCCAATATACCTGGCAAGTGGTCAATTTCAGAAACAAATGTTTTGAAACAACGAAAAAGATCAACTTTGCCTGATTTAGGTCTGAAATAATGATGCAAGAAAATAAATGCAAAGGGTAATAAGAATAGAATATACATTAACTGCAAGTAGCATATGCTTATTGGACAATCGGTAATCTTTGTACAAATTAAGGAAAGTTAATTTGCAATGCTCAGGATAATGGAGGACAAAACAAGAGGCCCAAAGGGCCTTAACGGTCACCCGAGTAAAAGAGCAACAATTGTTTAAATTAAGTGATTGACATGTTAAGGCCAACTTTAAGAAAGGGAATCATGCAAGACTCTTTAGGGACTGCAAAATTGTGTTTGAATAATGTCTAACAACATAAATTTATTTGAAATTGGCCTTGTGATTCTTGAGAAGAAGTCCATTAAAGAAGATTTCAATATTTGGCCCTTTTTACCCCCTTATTGGCCCCCAAAGGATCAGAACCTTTTATTTCTAAACAAACTTTGATTGCCTTTCCTGGGGGATGCTTTCTACCAAATTTGGTTGAAATCTGACAACTTTGAATTTTTGCCCGATTTCAGCGCCCCCTAGTGGGGCCGTTTTTCATCAGATAATTTTTTATTTCACAAACTTTGTAAACATCCCCCTAAAGATGCTAAATATCAAATATGAAGTCATTCCCATTGTTAGTTCTTGAGAAGAAGATTTTTAAAGATTTTCCTAATTTTACCCCTTTTTGACCCCTTATGGGGCCCCTTTAGGAGTCTGACCCTTTATATTCACAAACTTGAAGGAGCTTCCCATGGGGATACTTCCTACCAAGTTTTGATGAAATTGGCCCACTGGTTTTTGAATAGAAGATGAAAATGTTCAAAAGTTAACGCACGACGGACGACGACGGAAGAAGAGTGATCGCTATAGGTCACCATGACCTTTCGGTCAGGTGACCTAAAAATCTGATATTACAGGTTGGGCATGACTGTTGCAATTATACACATGCATTTGTTATTGTAACCACCAGATGGTCTCTTTGGGATATATATGAGATAATATATTACATAAAATGGGCATGTAAAATGTTTCACCTACAACAGCTCATACTGCAAATGTAAGGAAATTTGGCTCAGCAAAATTTGAGATAAAGTTCAAAATATTCATAAGTTACAAACAACCGAGGAAATACTTCAAAATACTCAAATGATGAATACTAAAAAATCATAATACCAATAGATCAAATTGCAGCCTGCTCAAAGTTAACACAAAACAATAGATATCAAAAGGTCAAAATAGGTCATAGTTCAAAATGTTTGCACTCAACAATGGGTATCAACAGATTGTAATAGGAATCCAGCTGATATACTGCAATGAAATGAAAATGTAAATTCATGACATTACTTGGGTATGTTTGAACATGCATGCACTTAAAATAAAAAGTAGAACTTACTTATGATGTATGTTCCAGCCTTGGTGAAAGCATGTTGAACTCTATTGTAAACAACACTTTTATCTGAAGTAAGGTTGATGATTTTTGTTTCACTGCCAAAATTCCATGTAACAACTATCTTTTTTGACCATGTTTGATTAGATGAATCTGAAAAAGGAATCCAAAAAATGCAACAATATTTGCTTTGTACCTGTAACATTGAAAGTCCATATATTTACATAAAAATGATAAAAAAAATAGAATATTGCGAAAAACATAAAACCAATATGTCCAAAAGTCTTGACTTCTGGAGAATATTTCAAATGCAGTTGTCAGCTTCTCATGAACAAGGAAACTTGATCAGATTAAAAAATTCAAACTACATTAATTCATTCTCTCCTAAAGACACATTTGGACTGGCCTGAATAATTGAATTAAAGATGAGTCTATTGTTTTGAGGGAATGATTAGTTAAAGTTCCTGGCATATAAATAACAAGTGGCACAACTATATGTTTGTGATTCTCAATAAAATTCTGACAACCACAGTAATACCTTTACAAAATTCCCAGTCTAGAAAATTGTAGAGAACATTTCTGCAATCTAATAAACACAATGGAAGGTGCAAAACACAAACATATGTTTGATTTTATTGTTAAGTTTCAGGTAAAGAGCTGAATATAATAAGTAGACCTGTTTTCATCAACAAAGTAACATCAACACTAAATTTGGCAAAAATGACCAGGCGATACAATGCTCTAATCACTTGACAATGGCATCCCCCTACTTATTATATTGCAATTCCTAAAAGTAAACTTGAACTATTATGAGGCATGTCATATCTTTAAAGAAATTTAATTAACAAAGTCCCATATCTCTATAATGGCAAAAGCAAAAATCGTAAAAACTGATAGCTGTTGTGTTTGCCCGAAAAAAGACATTGTGTCAAGATTTCATAGGGACTTGTCAAAGTGGACGACAATGGCATACCATAATGTGTTCTAACATAGAGGAGCCCATACAAAAAAATCCAGCATTTGAATCATATGACATCATACAAGGTTTGTTGATTTATAACAGGTACAAGCCAGTAAACTTGACCTCAACCAATTTTCTAGAATGGACACTAATGTCAACACTGGTGCTGTGTTGATAGCATAAGATCTCCAAAACTTTTATTAAAATGAGCTAAAATTTATTTAAAATCTGAGAATTCCTTTTTATTCTTAAGGGAATTTCATGGCAAAAAATCATTTTCAAGAGTTTTATTTTTCAATACAGGCAACAAATTTCAGGGTTTTTCAGGATTCCTGTGAACACAGCTGTCCTACACCACAAAGACATAATCTGATGTCATGTTGTGAAGGGGAACAGTATTCAAAATGTTCCCGTCACGACTTCTACATACTCACAAATGCAATACTGATTTAAAAATCGGTGATGCATCCTTCAAAAGGTTCAGTTTAGGTGGGTCGATCTTCTGTCATTTAATATTAGACAACTTTTGTATAAGAGCACTTTCTGCTGAATTGAAGTCATTGTCACATCAGTTTCGTATACCACTAAACTCTTATACATGGGATCATAATAACAGTAACAGATAGCTTATTGCACATAAGATGCTTGTAAAGTGACAGTTATTTTACGTTAAGCCATTATCTTTTTACACATGTCATTATGATAGCAGAGAAACCTGCACAATAATTAATATCCTCACCTGGAGGGAAAAGGTAGGGTAGTGGAATGTCAAATACAAAGTCTCTTTCAAGTTTTCACCTGGTATAAATCAAATGCTTGCATTTGTCCCAAGGAAAAACATGATCTCATCTTGTTGAACAAAAAGTCAAAAAAATTTACGTAAACAAAATTATACACTTAAAGCAAAAAAAAAAAAGAAAAAAAAAGCTTTTGTCTGTGTTACACATTTTCATGTGAAAAAACTGTGATGCACATGAAATGTGCACATTCTGATGTTAAAATGTGAAAGGAAACATATGTAAGATCTATGAAATTGTAACATTTGGTCTACCCAGTAATGAAAACACTTTGATTGGTGAAAGGGGAAAATTTGTATTTTGGGGAGCTTTTAATGTGGGGATATAAAGAACAAACATTGCAGTAATTCAGACAAGAGAGACAGGCAGAGAGAGAGAGAGAGAGACAGAGACAAAGAGAGAGAGAGAGAGAGAGAGAGAGAGAGAGAGAGAGAGAGAATTGGATTGAGACAGGCAAAGACAGAGACAGAACTAAATCAATAACCCTCAGATAATAGTGTACAACAGAAGATAAAGAATAAACCTCCCTACAAAATGAGGATGAAAATGTAAAATACACCCTGCAACAATTTTCTCAGCTAGAATTAAAAATATGTAGTCCAATTATTGGTACATGATTGATTAGATCTCTAAATCGCTTTTTTCTCATTCAAATTATTTCTGCCATGCCAGTGCATTAAATCTAGCTTACTGTAGATTTGTAATCAATCAAGCTTTTTTAATGACTATGATTAAGATGGTTATGGCCAGGAATTCAAAATTCTGCAGTAATTACACTTGTTGAGGTGAATATCATACACAGCATTTACCAACACTTAATACTGCAATATGGAATGGAAATGAAGCTTAAACAGACAAAGCGACAAAATGTTTATTAAAACATGATCAAACAAAATCGGTACACAGGAAATTAGTCTCATTCACTACACCCAAATAAATTGTCGTGCATTCCAAAGACATCTAGAGACAACTATTACTTCTGTGAGATGGATGGAGTTTTAAGCAAAATTTTCTAAACCTTTTACTTAATTAGAGTCTGTTAATCATTTCTTTTTGCTCTCTGCAACAAAACACAAGTAAACGGGCAAACTTAAGTTCCAGCAGGGCTCCAACCTGCACTGACCAGCATGGTTTAAAGCATGATGCTCTAACAACTCGGCCTGAGATGCCTTTCAAAGTTGAAGAAAAACTAGGAACCTGTAGAGAGTAAAGGTCTTCAATCACAGAATTCCATATTTTATAACAACATTTCTACTGAATGAAAAAAATTCTTTCATTGCAAAGTTCTAAAAATAGCATCACCAATTAAGATGCAGAGGGTGAATAAGAGTTACAGTGCCTCTGAGGCTTTTGATTTGATTTTGATTTGTTTTTTGTTTTACGCCATACTAAATAACCTTTCAGTCATATGATGGCGTCCAGTTTTTATTGGTGGAGGAGAAACCTCGGTTACCCGGGTAAAGACCACTTAATTCGACCGGGATTCGAACCGCAAGAAATCATGGAGGCCCCCTCTGGGGCAAACTTTAGAGCCCTACTTAATTCGAAATGACCCTAGCGGGATTCGAACCAGAGGTAAGAGACCTTGTGATTTACAGTGCAATGCTCTAACCACTCGGCCATGGAGGCCCCCTCTGGGGCTTTTGAGAATTTTTTAATAAACTAATACAGAAAGCTGATACTTAGAGCCTCTTAGTTATCTATATTGTTTCAACTCAATGCAGTTATTTCCAAGTCATTATAACTCATTTACCCCTAAAGACACATTAGGACTGGTCTAAGTCATTGATTTACAGATGGGTCCATTTTTTTCAATGAAACAAAAGCCTAGTCACATGACCATGGTTTTACTCTAGGCATCAGTATCAGTCTAGTACCCTAGTCACATGACCATGGTTTTAATCTAGGTATCAGTATCATTCTAGTATCCTAGTCACATGACTTTCGTTTTAATCTAGGTATCAGTATTACTCTAGTACCCTAGTCACATGACCATGGTTTTAATCTAAGTATCAGTATCAGTCTAGTACCCTAGTCACATGACCATGGTTTTACTCTAGGTATCAGTATCAGTCTAGTACCCGAGTCACATGACCATGGTTTTACTCTAGGTATCAGTCTAGTACCCTAGTCACATGACCATGGTTTTACTCTAGGTATCAGTATCAATCTAGTACCCGAGTCACATGACCATGGTTTTACTCTAGGTATCAGTCTAGTACCCTAGTCACATGACCATGGTTTTACTCTAGGTATCAGTATCAGTCTAGTACCTTAGTCACATGACCATGGTTTTAATCTAGGTATCAGTATCAATCTAGTACTCTAGTCACATGACCACGGTTTTACTCTAGGTATCAGTATTAGTCTAGTACCTTAGTCACATGACCATGGTTTTACTCTAGGTATCAGTATTACTCTATCATAAATTCTATTTGTTTTTTAGATTGCTATTTTACATCCTGCCCTGATTTTTTCACTTAAATAAAGGTCACCAACTTTAAATGAAGTGCTACAGATTTTGGCCTGTACTACAGACTGATGCCAGTGCAGTGGGAGTTCTTTTAAGTATCATGCCATCCGTGACATGAGACCGCGGCTTTAAGTCTTATCTGAAAGAATAGAGACTAACATCATATACTGAGTGCTTAACTCATACACCCCTAAAGACACATTTGGACTGACATGTGTCATTGATTTTCAGCAGAGTCCACTATTTTCAGGGGTAGATTACCATTTTAAAAGCCTTTGAAGTCTATCATGAGGATCACAGATATATCACTGAAGTACAACCTACCCTATCCCACGGAAACCTCAGGCAACTGATCTGCCTACAGACTAATTGATACAGAAGTATTTGCTTTATCTATTTACATAACAAATATTTTTTTACTAAATATCGTGTGTTCAACCTATGAAATATTTGGTTGGGGGCATCAAACTAACCTTATGACCTTGATTTAAATAAATTAGCATCTCCTTGCCCAAAGATATGCTTTTGTAATGTTAAAAGCTGCAGTAAATATTAATGATGCATGAGGAAAAATTGTGAAAATTACAATTGCATACATAAATGTTACGTTTTTATAACATCATGAAATGTAACTAGCACATTCACATAAGACAGAGAAAGAATGGAATAGGTTGAGAGAGTAACTTTTCATAGCACTGAAGGAATACAGTGGAATGTGTCTTCAAAGACCACCTGTCTGTCCTCTGAGACCAGACCCCAAAAACTACTAGGTTATTATTCCTTTAGATGAAATCTCTTTTGAGAGACCACCTGTCTAGAAAGACAATATTTCAGTGGCAGATTTGGGGGTCTGTCACAATATGTTTCATTGTAATAAACTCATGATATAGAATAATGTAGTCCTTCTGTTGGTCAGTAATGACCCAAGGATTAATATTTGACACAGGCTAAATTATCATGTATCACATAGACCACACAAGGTGATATGTATTTTTCTTCCTTTGACACTATATAGGTTGTCCCCCAATAAGAATGACAACTGCATAAGAATTTGAAATGTAGTGCTCTCTGTCTCTGTCTGTCTGTCTCTCTCTCTGTCTGTCTCTCTCTCTCTGTGTCTGTCTGTCTGTCTGTCTCTGTGTCTGTCTGTCTGTGTCTCTCTCTCTGTGTCTGTCTGTCTCTGTGTCTGTCTGTCTGTGTCTGTGTGTGTCTCTCTCTCTCTCCCTCTCTCTCTCTCTCTCTCTCTGATAACTGTTACATACAATACAGACAAAAGTTCCAAGAAAAAATAATAACATGTAAATATTATAAAACAATATCTCAGAAAAAATATATTACTATAAATGCTTATCTCTCAAGTCCACAACTACTAGATCTAAATGGGTAGTAATGTCCATAATGTATACTGCCAAATGAATTTTAGTCTCAGATATGACCCAGTAATGCCTAGGAATCATTACTAGGACCTTCCACATGGCAGATTTCATGAGTGCTAATGTTACATAGATGGGAACGCTAAAATTAATAACAAAAAAGGCCCAAGGCGCCTTAAGTCACTCACCTGGCAAAATTGGTCAACATTGCAGAAAACATAAAAAATGTGTGAAAGATAAAATGGCTAATAAACACGAAAAAACAGTAGGCTAATTGGGGCCTTAATAATCACCTGAGTGAAATGTATTTTACTGACAATATACTGAAAAGCAACCAAAAGCATGAAAATTTCATTGAAAAGTAGAATTGACTTGCATATGGGTAGACTTGCCATGCCGACTTTTTTATAAACCTTTTAAGATACATGTAATGTGCAATAACAGTCGAAAACCTGTGAAATGCATTGAAAAGGGAAGATAAATTTCACAAGGATCATCCTCACAATTTCTGCACAATAAATTATTTGTAGATTTTTGTGTTGATCACTGGATAATAAGGAAAAACAGCCATAATCACGAAAACATCCACTTAAAAGGAGATATAACTCCCATAAGGGTTAACCTGACAATTTAATTCCTGTTTACTATTACCTAGATCTTTGCGTATATAACATTTTTGCTTCTTTCTCTTTCACTCTATCTACTACATTTTTCAAGATAATTGGACAAAACTATCAAAAACTTGAGAAATACACTAAAAGGGGAAATAACTCCCATAAGGAGTGACAAGACAATTTCAGCCCTATTAGACTCTTTTGTAGATCTTTACATGCTGAACATTTTTGCTTCTATCATTTTTACTCTACCTATTATTTTTTCCCAGATAATGTCAAAAAACATTCAAAAACATGAATAATTCTCAAAAAAAGGGAAATAACTCACATATGGGTCGATCCAACAATTTCCACCAAAATGATTTATTTGTATATTTTTGCAAGCCGCTCATTTGAAGGTAATGGTAATTTTTTCTCTAGCTTTTATAATTTTGGAGATACATGTATTAAATCAAAAATATCTGCTGACTCATTTGTTCTATATTTAGCCATGGCAGCCATTTTTGGTACAAGCCCCTTTTCATTCGCAAACTTTTATGTGGCTATAGATGATTATATTTCCTGTCAAGTTTGGTTCAAAATGGTCCAATGGTTCTGGAGACGTAGTCAAAAATTTCGAAAATTTTACAAAAAAAACTTATATTTTACACAACTTAGGTGCCTGTGACCTTGACCTTTGACCCCATGACCTTGAAATTTTGTCAAGATCATCCTCATATAATTCCTAACAACTGTCTCATATATCTTTGTATACAAAAAGTCAATCAGTTTCTAGTTATTAAACAATATGTAATACAAATAAATATACCCTGTGTTACTAAAGTGCCCAATACTGGCACTAGTGACTCGTTTATCAAGAGCCGGCCTGGCTCAGTCAGTAGCGCGCTCGACTCTGGATCTTGAGGTCGTGAGTTCGAGTCCTGCCGGCGACAGGTCGGTTTCCTGTCTTTCGGATGAGACAGTAAAAACTGGAGGTCCCGTGTCACAGTACGTGTCGGCACGTTAAAGAACCCTCACTGCTCAATGGCCGTAAGTGCCGAGCATAGGCCAAAATTTGAAGCCCTTCACCGGCATTTGGTGACGTCTCCATATGAGTGAAATATTCTTGAGTGGGACGTTAAACAACAATAAACAAACAAAACAAACAAACTCGTTTATCAACAGATTTCATTTTCTTTTGCAAACTTTGTAGATATTGATTTTACAATCAAGCATACAAAATTTGAAACTTATCTGATAATTGTTCATGAGAAGAAGATTTTTAAAGATATATCAAGTTTTGGTCCTTTTGGCCCCCTTTAGGGCCCCTATCGGTCCTATCCCTTTTTCATTTGCAAAATTTATGTGGCTTCACATGGGAATGCTATATAGAGATTTGTATATAACGAACTCCTAAGGGACACAAGAAAACCTGCCTTCATAGGGAGGTGGTCTTTATATAGAGGTTGATTTGTACACAAATGATACTACTGGGGACAGCAAAAAAAAAACGGTCTTTAAGACCAGGTGGTCTTTATATACAGTTAGTCCTAGAGCAAGTTTTACTGTATGCTAAATTTGGCTTAATTGGCCCACTGGTTCTTGAAAAGAAGATGTTTAAATGCAAAAGTTAACAGACAGACGACGACTCACTTTGGAAATTGGAAAATCATCCACAGATCTTTCATTATATAATATATATGAAAAACGTTTCACTTCTTCCCAGTTAAGAAAGTTTATCAATAATTATATATAGCACTCAATTATCAAAACCAAGCATCCAATATACCCAGAAAGTATATTTGGTAGGTAATTTCCCATGCTAAATTCACACTGCAGTGTTGGTGCCATATATACAAGTCCACAAGTTTGAAGGGGAGAGCTAGATGGTCATTCTTTTTTATCATTGACATTATTTATTCATCACTCATACTACATGTTTAAAACATTCTGCCAATCTTTTTAAACATGATTTATATATAATTTAACTTCTTTCCTCATGGTTCATTCAAGTAGGATGCTGAGACTGCTTTTGCAATTGATAGTACATTATGTACCTGCTGAAAATTGAAACCATCCACAAATGACATCACTAAGTACATGCAAGAATTCCCTGCACAGTGGACAACATTATTTTAACATTGTGAATGACCACCCCTATTCTATTTGAATCATTTGCACAGACTGTGATTTCATACCTGAAATTTACAGCCAAAATTGGGTAGTTTCCCCTTACAAACTTTGTGCAAAACTTCCCCCAAAATGACTAAATATTAACAATTTTTCAATCATGCAAAATTTTGAAAAATTTATTGATGAACTTCGTCTCCATAAAGGACAAAGAAAGAGGAAACTACAGTTTCAAAGTGCATTATTAATGATGATGTGATTTTGCAGCGATAAATTTTTTTCCAATTTTGTCATTTCTTTTTCGCTACTTTTCCCAAATGGAAAGGTGCCAGGAACCTTTTCAAATATGTATGAAAATCACTGATAGATAATGTTGATAGATAACTTATTTCAGCCATTGATGCCTTCATTATACACTATAATTTTGTTGGATTCGAAATATCAAAGATTTTCCAATTTTGGAAACGAGCTGCGCGGACAGTAATTATCCAATTTTTTATGCAGGAATATGATATTTTGTGTAATATTACAACAAACTAATATGCATATTCAAATAAAAGTATCTATGCTACTTCACTTTGATTGATTGTTTACGTAACAACTGAGACCAAAATAGGACAGAATAAACTCCCTTTAATTCTGATGGCCTTTATTCAGATGTTGAAAAATACCTGTTATGTAAAACCGAATGTTTTTTTTCAAGATTGTATCCAAAATTGACAATGGCTTTTTCCTGTCCTGTTTATCATGCAAATCTTTAGCAGTTAGCATGTCCTATTATTTGTCTTGCACAGAGGCTTGGAGGCATAATTTTTTTCATCTTCAAAACCCATATAACACCAGCAATGGAAATTAAATGTGTTTTTTTACATTTACCCAGAATGCAGTATGCTCTTTGCAAATGGCGACTGCTAAAAATTGTTTCGGTGGGACATTTTCTGTCCATGTAACACTAGCACTCATGTAACCTGTCTCATGCAAGTTGGACTCTAGACCATTTCAAGGGACAAAAAGTAGTACAACACATATAAAGTGACTGTTGTTTTCTTAATCTTTAGTTAAACAATACAGTAAAATGTGGGCAGTTAATATTTCATGTGGTCATAATCTAAAACATTTATGTTCAGTTAAAAATCCAGTGCTTTGAGTATAAATACCAGTTACTGGGTACTTGAGTATATGTGATCATAATCAGTTGCCAATTATAGCTTAAATAAAAATTTTGCATATATTTTCTTGGGTTCCATTTTCTGTTCTGTGTTTCACTAAACTTTTATGAACAACTTTACTAACCACAGCACTTGTTGTAAATAGGCCTGAGCATATGTCAAACATCATGAAATACGATAGAAAGAATGACTTCATAAAATAGCGATGTTTTATTTGAATAAAAGCTTGGAAAACTTTGTTTACAGTTTTGCTTGTAATCTTTAAGTGGTTTGCTAGCAAAATTTTCGATTGGCTAGTAAAGATTTTCCCTAATATCATTTGCTTACATTTCTTATTCCATTTTCAATGTGACAAATATACAACCGATGTTTTATTTGCGTGAAATTAGCATTTATAATATAAATACGCAAAGAATTTTCGTAATGGAAAACACTGATTAGTGTCCGCTTTCTTTTTTTCCCCAAGAAGCAGCACCCTTGAAGTATTTCAAGCAAGGAATCATTGTGTGACCAGCACAAGATGTTTGTTGACACTGTTTCTGACGAAATTAAAAGAGGAAACTGAGCCGGATGTTTTGTCCGGCGAGTTCATAAGTTTTCTTGGATCGACCAATTTTTCATCGGATTCATCTGACCACCATCATATATCTGATGCCATCATATATAACTGACAATGTGTTGAGTGTGTTGTAAAACAACAACAAAAAATACTAATGAAAAACATTACAGATTTGCATATGTTAATCCATGCGGCATTCTGTTTACAGTTTTTAGCATACAAAACATATGCACTCTGAAGAAGAAGCTGTAAAAGTACTGAAGATGACATTGTATTTCTCTGCATACAAGCACTCGCCAATATTGTGAAACTGCAATTTCATCAAAAAGATTAATGACAATTTGATTACCTGAAAGGTACATATCAACCCTTACAAAAATCCTGAGAGGAGTAAATTTAAATGCAGCCAAACATCCTGTTATTGATTGGAACCATTTATAGAAATGTGAAATGCATATAAATTACATGCTAAATAAACAAAACAGATTGTTTCTATTGTTTTGCCATATTACAGTAATTCCACTGTTATTTGAACAAGTCCAATTATTTATTTCTAATCAAGTTAAAAGTAAATATTATTTATGGCGTCACGCCCTTGATCAATTACACGCACCTACCACTAATGAATGAAATTGGAAACACCAAGCTCTCTGTTTTGCTTCAGTCACCAAATCATCTAACAAAATTTCTGCATGTTTTGTTTTGTGATTTAAAAAATACATCAATAAAGAAGCTGACAAAGCAAACTGGCATATTAAAAAGTGTGGATCAAAAGTTGTACATTGCATGAGTAGATTACAATGAATACAAGCCACCCATGGGGCTCAACAGTCACCTATGACGCCACTGTACACGGTTTGTATCTTTGTGTAAATGGTTTTAAGAAACGTGTTTTTATATGATTCTTTAATAAAATAGAATTTCACAATGGCTGCTAGAAGCAAACATTACAAACAGACTGAGCTGTAAGACTTTGTTTTCAGAATCAATTGAATAATTGTATTTGAATTCATTTAAACTATAGAAGGAGAGTTCAGAAACAATAAATATTGTGACCAATACCACAGTGGTCATTTCATTTTTTTTTTATTTCAAACTGACCTATAAAACAACACTACTTTATAAGGTAATGAAGATTCCTTTGAAGTTTAAAATAACTTTGTTCAGTGATTCATCATTTAAATTTCAACATAAATTTTTATGGACAATCGAAAGTATGATGGACAAAGATGATATTTTTAAGAATCTTTGACCTTGACTCTGAAATTATTACCATAGTTTGCAACATTAGTCTATGAATAATTCTAAATCACTGTTTCAGAATTAGAATTTGCAGTACTCCATTATATTTGTGACCTTTGACTTGACAACCTTGAATCCTTGTGACAATTTTTTAAACTATTTCTATCAATTTTATAATGCATCATTGTAAAATTTCAATTTTAGAAAATGTGAGTAGATATTTGGAGTTGACAAAATATTTTTAACCCTCTGTCCATGGGGCACTGTGACCTTTATCTTGTAGGTATGACCTAGGGTCAAGATCATGACACACTTTTGGTCATGATCAATAACTTCTTAATGTTTGAATGCATTCCATGCCAGGGTCAGAAAACAATAGCCTGGGCACAAATTCTGTCCATGGGTGCACTGTGACCTTGACTATCTGTACATAGGTCATCGTCATAACAAACCTCAAGGTCATGGCCCATAACATATTAAAGTAAGAATGTATTATAAACAGGGGTTTGAAAGTATTGGTCTGGATAAGATTTATGATGAACAGACAACTGTGACAATACCAACACATCTCTCCACCCCAAAATAAGTTAATTGGACCGTTACAGTATAACAGGAACAAGTGCTCCATATTGTAGGAAAATATATATATTCTATTTCCTGAGTACATACAAATAACAAAGGATAGAAACAAATATGATTTGATTAAAACTAAATCAAAATGATTTAATGGAAACATACATTAACAACAATAACATAAATCCTATAGAGATTACATCCTGATATTTCCTAGCTTCCTAGTGATCTCTTTTTTCATAAATTCCCTTGGATGTTAAAAAACATTTCTATTTTTGAAGCACTGGTGAAAAAATTTGAAAATAAAAACTGTAACCCCATTACAATAGACATCTTATTTAACTAGCATACAACACTACACTTTTAAACATATAAACTCCACATACAAAGACTTCCCACAATGCATTGTGATATAGTAGATTTTGAAATACCGGTACAACATAAACAAAACCAATAGCAATTTCATGTTCTACTTAAACAACACAATCTTCGGAAACTGGTTAGATATTTTGCATGCTTTTCCAGTTAAATACTTTTCAAAAAACTATTATTCAAAAAGACCCAATTGTAATAGTTTGGTTGCTCACTACAGGACATGAAACAAAGTTTCAAGGAGATTACAGAACAACAACGTATGTTAGTTTATAGGCAGTGACAAGACAACATTTAGGAAATTAATTTCTATTTCTAAAGACACCAGACCAAGAAATCTGACAAGGAAATTGATCAGTCTGTTGATTTAAATCTTAAGGTTAATCCATAGAAGCCTTGAGATTTCAACATTAACAATCTAAGGCTACATAAACCAATTAATCACAAGTTTATATTTAGCTAAAATTGGCAACAAAACCAGTGGAAAACGATTTCAAATTGAATTCTACACTTGACATTTCTGGCATTGCTTTTGTCACAGACGGATGGTTTAATTGTGATTATTTAAACTCACTAGTGTTTTAAAATTGACAAACTAAAAGACAGATCGATCTCCCTCGATCTGTCTGTCTCTCACTCACTGCATTTCACTCCCTCCTTCTGCCTGTCTCTCTCTCTCCCTGTCTGTCTCTCTCTCCCCTGTGTATCTCTCCCCTCTGTCTGCCTCTCACTCATTCACTGTCTCTCACTCCCTTCCTTCCCTATTGTCTATCTCCCTCTTCCTCCTCTCTCTCTCTCTCTCTCTCTCCAAATGATATACACACATTTCAAGAAAACTTTTGCGTAACCTTAAGGTGTTCTTTTCAAGTAGCACAAACCTTGTATGATGTTTGTATATTGGGAAAGGTTGATCAAGATATCCAAGGCCACTGGTATTTCAACTATCACCCAATCAGCATCAACACTGGCAGTTAGATTTTCAATGTGTGGTCCATCCAATGAAAAAATATGCCATATGTCTTCTTTCTGTCCACATGATAGATCATCTGGACTTTCACTGAAAGATAAAACAAGCATAATTACTAAGGCATTATTTTACCAGGTTGATGGTATGAAAAATCTCCCTAAGTAACAATGGAGAAAATGAGAGCACCTGTTCAGGTAGACAATAATAATAAGGTCATGTGTTAGATTACCTTACCTGCCCAACTTTTCATACATGCCAAGGTATGCTTATCATTCCTAAATAACCTATCATGTTTTCGCAGAAATATGAGATTTTGAATATCAGGCCAAAAGTCGCAAGAAGTAGGCCCTTCCCCATTTATCTTCCCTAAAGATCTCATGCCTCTAATACTCATGGATCTAGTGAAAAATATTTGTTCATGCAAAATATCAAAGGTCAATCTGCCAGGTTAACCTCTGACCTTATTAAGACTAACCAGAATTTTTTTTAAACTACTTTCCAGAAAATATGCCTCTGATACTACATGTATTTACCTACATATCGCAAAACAAAACCTGTTACTGTAAGTATACACTAATGTATCTCATAACAAACCTCTGTCACTGCATGTACATACTTACAAATCTCATACCAAACCTCTGTTACTGAATGTACATATTTCATACAAAACCTCTAATATTGCATATATATATATATATATATATATATATATATATATATATATATATATATGTATATATATATATATACACACACACACACACACACACACACACACAGTTCAACCCATGTATATATCTCATAACAACTCTCTAATACTGTGTGTACATACTTTCATATCTCATACCAAACCTCTGGACAAATATATTTACTTATCTCATACCTTTGTTACAACCAATATGAATGTATATATATACAGTAAAACCTGCTATAGCAGTCAACTCTATATAATGATTACCTGTTTATAAGGGCTAGTTTTTTTAAGTCCTTTAACTGCATACTTCAACTAAACTGAACCTGTGTATAAGGGTCACCTGCACATAAAGGTCAATATTTTCTGGTCCCTTGAAAGGCCTCTATATACAGGTTTCAATGTGTGTGTGTGTGTGTATATATATACATATATATATATATATATATATATATATATATATATATATATATATACATACACACACACACACACACACACATTGACAATATATGGCACAGTCAACTCATTCTCTGAGCCCTTTTTTCTGTGAATTTTTGGGGAAATGCCATTAGCCACATAATTAGGAAATTTAATGTGAATTTGTGTCAAATTGGGAAAAATAGTTATAATACATGTAAATCAATATGCAATGGAATCATTTTTTTCAATGCATTTCACTCAAGAAATAATCAATTTTTTATAGGCTCACCATCTGTATACAACATTTTTTCCTTCCAGTCATGAAAAAATACATGTACATTTTATGTTGCATTGGGAATTAGGCCAAATTTTAGCCCTGTGGAAACTAGAAAAAGGCCTGCACCTGTCCAATACTTAAACATTAAAACACTCACTGAATCTAAAAAATAAACCTATAGATACAAGATAAAGGAACCTGCCACCCAGGTTACCTCCAAGAGAGAATGTAGAGTCATCAATTAAAGCATTCTTCAACTGGCAAATATGTTCTTAAAGCCACAGACTAATTAACTACTTAAAATTTCCCTTTAATTAATCTGTATTTTTTGTTTGTCTTTATATATATATATATATATATATATATATATATATATATATATATATATATGAAATTATAAAAAATGACATTGAATTATTATTTCATTCATTTTCAAGCACTTTACGGAATGTTATAAACCTTTGAAGGTTTTTTCTCTTTAAAGTACCAGTGAATTGAGTTCAGTCGGTGAGATAGAATCAAATAACTGTCATTCAGTAAAATTTAACAAGTTTAAACAAACAGCAAACATACACAAAAGTTACAAGTGACAGCTTGATTTAAGACGCCAAAATTTACACTATTTGAAAAATGGATACACTTGAACTCAGGTTCAGCCTAAAAAACAGACCAAACAGAGTCATGTAGTCAGTTTACGCAAAGTACATTCCACATTTCTTAAAAGTGACTTCAATGGGTGGCCATATTCATATTTTAATCTCATTTCATCATGACACTTAACGGAAAAATTTAATATGAGACCACTCGGTAATGTCACCTAGACATCCAACTTGTGCATTCCAACAATGTGTGCACAAATCATATTGAACTTCCTTAGATACATCTGAATAACATTCGTACTAAATATCTAGGATTTCACATTTCAAGTCATTCATTTCACCAAGATGCTTTACGAGTCTAAGCTTGTAAGATAGCAATACAAAGAGCTATTATGTGTCATTGTTCATTTTCAAAGAAAGATTAGTAAAATTAAATGCCCATAATTAAAAAAAACCTTTTTATGACATCACTATTATCAAGTTTAATCCACAAATAATACTTGATTGTTCAGTCCAAAAACACTAAAATCACAATTATCAGAAAACAAGAGGCCCATTTGGGCCACATTGCTCACCTGAACTGAGTCAGTATCTTACAAATACAGTGGAACATAGCATATAGAAGACCTCAAATTTCAGATGATAAATATTCAGTCTCTTCAACTTTTCCTTATAATGAATGCATCATGAAGAATAAATGGGGAGAAAATCAAAGAAATCATACAAAAAATGAATGAAAATGACAATGTGTAAAAAGACGCCAAAAATCTATATTCCGATTTCAACTAAATTAACAAAACTTAATCATACATCTATGTAGATCACTCAGATGAATTTTTTTTTTAATCCATGCAACAGTTCTGGAGAGGAAGGTTTTTAAAGAGAGGTACCTGCTGAGGCCTCTTTTGCCCCAACCTGGATCCACCCCTGGGCCGATCAGGCCAAAATGAACAAACTTGACAGAGGACCTTAAGTACTTTTTTCCTATAAGGTTTCATCAAAATCCCTTAGTTGGTTTTGGAGAAGTGGAAAATGTGAAAAGTCCCCCCTTCCCCTTCATTTTTGCAGTCTTAAAAAATTCATAAAAAAATTAATTTCAGCAAAATTCTTTCAGGAAAGCATTCATCTACCTTATCACAGGTAAGGTGCATAAAATGAATGTTTCATAATTAATAAATGGGCAGAAATTGAAAGAAATCATATAAAAATGACTTAAAACTACAAAGTCTAAATCGACGTCAAAAACCTGTCAAAAATTTATATTCCAATTTCTATGAAATTAACAAACTTGATTTTTTATACATCTATGTAGATCACTCAAATGCAATTAATTTTTCAATCCATGCAGCTGTTATGGAGGAGAAGATTATTAAAGAGGGGTATCCTCTGAGGCCTCTTTTGCATCGGCCCCTGAGCCGATCTGACAGAAACAAACAAACTTGGTAGAGGACCTTGAGTACTTGATTCCTATAATGTTTCATCAAATCCCTTCAGTGGTTTTGGAGAAGTCAAAAATGTGAATAGTAAACAGACAGACAGACAAAGGACAAAAAGTGATCAGAAAAGCTCACTTGAACCTTTGGTTCAGGTGAGATAATAGAAACAGGCTCACCTGAGCCTACATGTATATCACTCAAACAGCTTTTGCAAATTTTCATAAAAAAAATTATGTTTGAGAAACAAAATGCCCCCTGACAAGGAAGCCAATTCTAAATTATTTTCAAGGCCATAACTCTGGTTAATATTGTTATATGTTGGCCATATTATATGAAGTTATCAAAGATTTAAATTATAAAAAGCTTCATACCAATTTTGGTTAAAATTGGAGGACAAGAATTCAATTTTTTCTCTCAGTGAAACCAATATGTTGCAAACTGACAAAAAGTGAAACAGACTGCAAACTGGCAAAAAGTGAAACAGACAAACTGCCAAAGAGACAATCGGGCCAAAACAATGGTCCACACAATACTGGGTATTGTAGAGGCATGAAAATACCAAACACATATAAATTTTGTTATGTCAAATTGAAAGTTTAGTTTTTGCATGAGAAAATCACTATAACTAACTACTTGTTTACCTGCAAAACAAGAGACATTCAACTCCTGTTAGCGGGTCAGGGAAAATGGGTCACTAATAATTGATTAATTACAATTAAAAGTAATTGGTTGCATAAGTTAGTCTACTTATTGTCAAAAATTAATACAAAATATGTGAATTGAATTGGTTATCGCAAATTTCGTATATCTCGAAGTCAATGGGGTGGTCCTGTAAAATTTTAAATAACCACATTCCAGTGTATTCTCTGTCATACAAAATTTCTCTTTTATCAAATATAGTATTTCTTTATCTTTCTTACATTAATTAATGGAATCTACCTGTACCTTCAGGGTATGACAAAGGACTCTCAATCCGAGGTTAAGATACTTAAATGACAAACCCGAGGCTTGCCAAGGGTTTGTCATTCAAGAATCTTACCCCGAGGATTGAGTCCTTTGTCATAACCTCAAGGTAAGGGTTTGATTATTTTTCTCCCATGATTTAAATACATGAATATATCTGTGTAGATCTACACAAATAGACGCCACAGATACCCTACAGTATAAACTGTATAGTGACGCCATAGCGCATGTAGCTTGTCAATACCCTAGCGGTTGACAAGGAAATCATTCCCCATTAAAATGAGGAAAAAAATCTGTGAACAATGGGAGAACAACTAACCTCCCTCAATGATATACTGACGTGGACATATTACATGAACATCATTGTATTACTACAAACTCAACCTCTAATTTTCTAAATCAAAGACAATGACAGATTCTGAAATCACAATCTAGTAAATAGAATCTACAACTGTAATCTACTTGTCAATGAATATCATTCATCTAGAAAAAAAAATCAAGTTTCAGAAGTTGCCAAGTTTCATTATCATCAACTTGAAGAAATAGGACATCTCATATTCAAGAAGGTGGTTGCTATGGCAACAAACACTAAAACATGAGAGACTGATGAAGTCTCTGGGGACATCATCAATGAGATTTTAGGGGAAACTTGACATGAGTTGACAATTCATCAGATATCAGGCATGATAATGCAAAAAACAGCAAGAAGAAATCCATTTTTTGATTCATCATTGAATGCTGAAACCACAAAACTCTCAAGAGAAGATCAGATCTAAAACCAAGGTCTCATGTCATGATAGGTCAGTTCTAGGAAATCTTACAATAGACAGGCCCTAGAACCAAGGTCTCATGTCATGATAGGTCAGTTCTAGGAAATCTTACAATAGACAGGCCCTAGAACCAAGGTCTCATGTCATGATAGGTCAGTTCTAGGAAATCTTATAATAGACAGGCCCTAGAACCAAGGTCTCATGTCATGATAGGTCAGTTCTAGGAAATCTTACAATAGACAGGCCCTAGAACCAAGGTCTCATGTCATAATAGGTCAGTTCTAGGAAGTCTTATAGTGGCTGAAACCTAGAACCAAGGTTTCATGTCATGAAAGGTCAGTCCTAGAACATCTTACAGTAGATAGGACCTAGAGTCAATATATCATGTCATGCTGGTCAGTTGTAGGACATCATATAGTAGACAGGACCTAGAACCAAGGTCTCATGTCATGATAGGTCAGTTGTAGGACATCTTATAGTAGACAGGACCTAGAACCAAGGTCTCATGTCATGATAGGTCAGTTGTAGGACATCTTATAGTAGACAGGACCTAGAACCAAGGTCTCATGTCATGATAGGTCAGTTCTAGGACATCTTGTAGTATACAGGTCCTAGAACCAAGGTATCATGTCATGATAGATCAGTTCTAGGACATCTTGTAGTAGACAGGACCTAGAACCAAGGTCTCATGTCATGATAGGTCAGTTCTAGGCCATTGTATATAAGACAGGACCTAGAACCAAGGTCTCATTTCATGATAGGTCAACTCTAGGACATCTTATATAAGACAGGACCTAGAACCAAGGTCTCATGTCATGATAGGTCAGCTCTAAGAATGTCATGATAGGTCAGCTCTAGGACATCTTATATAAGACAGGACCTACAACCAAGGTCTCATGTCATGATAGGTCAGTTCTAGGACATCTTATAGTAGACAGGACCTAGAACCAAGGTCTCATGTCATGATAGGTCAGTTCTAGGACATCTTAGCAAGTGTAGTGAAAGTCTACCAAGATGCAATACATTGTTAAACAAAGATTAATTCTGGTGAGCTGAAAAGTCTCTGCCTCTGATTCGATGTCACATACCAAGTCTGACACACTTAAATATAATGTGAGTACAGTATATCTAAATATGGTCAAATACCTCTGCTTCTTAAGAAATATCCACAGAACATATAACTCCAATCCATGAAAGGAAGAATTTAATAATGCCTGACATTTCTCTTGAGAAGTAGATTACAGAACTTATATGCGACTACAAACCAATCATGAACACCAACTTAAAAGAGAAACATGGCTCCAAACAAAGCCATTTAACCGGCTCCAACCACTCGAGATAAAGCTACAAAAAGTCTTATTAATACTACAAACATGACAAAAGCATCTAATAGATCCTCCTTCTAGTTTGTATCTTACTTGACTTCTTCACCTTCTTATTTAAAATTCATCCTGTGTGGAATTTATATGACAATATCTACTTGTGACATCAACCCCGTCAATTATTCAATTTTTCATTTTCTGTTACACTGAATTCTGATGGCTGAATCATAAAATGATTACAAACTAAAATTTCTTCCTATACCATGATTTCATTACAAGTGTTAATCTGCCAAGTGACCATTTGATATCATATTTTCATTTAATTTCCTGACAACTTTCAGCTGCGTCAAACATGAAATCATAAAATTCTTTATAAGATGAAAACCTTGACTTTTATCATGGCTGTTTGGTGCTAGGCAAAATTCAATTACCACCAAATATTTTGGTTTTCTATAGAAGCCATACCATATTTTATACCATGTAAATTATGAGAAATGTAATTGGACAAGCTAATATCATTTCAATATTTTCATTTCTAAATTTTAATAACATTAAATTAATACTTAATGTCCTTGTGACATATATGACAGGATCTAATTAAGTCCACTGATCACCGCGGCTGGCTCATAATACTTGTATTTACAGCGACTCAATGAGAAGGTGCTGCTTTTGAACAAGCAAGGTCTATGTTTGAACTTCAGATCATAGAAAACTGTATACCTGGAAATTTTTGCTCCAATCTAATTTTCACTATTTTCACTCTTTGATGGCGATTTTCAATGAAACCTTGTGTAATTTCCAGACCAAATAATTGAAGCATGGATATACGTGACATACATGAAACTATGGTAATTTAGGGCAAATCTAAAATAAAGTTAATTTTCTGTAGCAAATAGTGAAAATAACCAGGAGTAAAATCATCCAAGTACACAGTATTAGAAACATACTACAGGTACACAGTATTGGTACACAGTACTAGAAACATAATACAGGTACACAGTACTAGAAACATACTACAGGTACACAGTATTAGAAACATAATACAGGTACACAGTACTAGAAACATAATACAGGTACACAGTACTAGAAACATAATACAGGTACACAGTATTAGAAACATAATACAGGTACACAGTACTAAAAACATAATACAGGTACACAGTATTAGAATTATAATACAGGTACACAGTACTAGAAACATAATACAGGTACACAGTATTAGAAACATACTACAGGTACACAGTATTAGAAACATAATACAGGTACACAGTATTAGAAACATAATACAGGTACACAGTATTAGAAACATAATACAGATACACAGTACTAGAAACATAATACAGGTACACAGTACAAGAAAAATACTACAGGTACACAGTATTAGAAACATAATACAGGTACACAGTATTAGAAACATAATACAGGTACACAGTACTAGAAACATAATACAGGTACACAGTATTAGAAACATAATACAGATACACAGTACTAGAAACATAATACAGGTACACAGTACAAGAAAAATACTACAGGTACACAGTATTAGAAACATAATACAGGTACACAGTACTAGAAACATAATACAGGTACACAGTACTAGAAACATAATACAGGTACACAGTACTAGAAACATAATACAGGTACACAGTACTAGAAACATAATACAGGTACACAGTATTAGAAACATAATACAGGTACACAGTACTAGAAACATAATACAGGTACACAGTACTAGAAACATATTACAGGTACACAGTACTAGAAACATAATACAGGTACACAGTACTAGAAACATAATACAGGTACACAGTACTAGAAACATAATACTGGTACACAGTACAAGAAAAATACTACAGGTACACAGTATTAGAAACATAATACAGGTACACAGTATTAGAAACATAATACATAAGTTACAGTTTTGCAAAACAAAGGAGGGAGGGAATAATAAATGTTCAAGATGATAGTTTCTTTCAATAAGAATTCATCAGTTGTCCTCAAATTTAAAATAGATGTACAGTTCCAAAACAGAAAGTGGTATCATACAAGGCCAAAAACTAAACCTAAATGTATTCCCACTTTTATCACATAATCTGTGGTTGTTCCTCTGCCTAACCTTTGAAAAGCAAAAGAAATTAAAATATTTCAAATATATATATAATAAGACTTATTTTGCATAAGGAACATTTAGCTTTTGACATCTCTGAAAAAAAACCTTGGCAAAAAATCTCAAAATTACATGTCTAACAATCATTTCCTGAAAACATGTTGCTTACTCATATGCAGGAGATAATCCTTTCAAACAGAAAGTTATGAGTCAGATGTCAATGTGAAATAATAGATATTGGAACCAGATGTGACTGAATACTACCATCGTCATAAAACCACAGTCCAGATTAGTGATGGAACTATTGTCGCCGACAATCGATTATCAGTCGTTGAAAAGACAACGATTATACTAATCGATTATGAAAATAATAATCGAAAATCACCAACATTGGTGAAATCCGGATTTTTGGTTCAATCTCCGGTTTTGATCCGTGTATTACCATATCCATCAGCAAAAATGGCTGACAAAAAACAAAGTTAACAACGCGCATGAAATTGGTAGAACCATTCACTCCTTCCCAGGGAAAACAAAATCCAAAGTATAGGATTTGCTTTAGGAATATGTTTTCTTGCATACTTTGCAGATACTCATTTGTAGAATGTAGTTTTGTCCTTGGGCTTGGCTACGATCAATGACATGTGCTACAGGTCTGTCAATCTGAGAATAACTGTCTTTTCGGTAATTCGGGTTACCGCTCTGTAGGCTATTTAATGTGTTTTATTTTTATACAATTTAGGTTTTGTTACAGGTGCTTTCGTCAGATACTTGGATACTTTTTCTTTTCATTAAATGTATGAAATAAATTTTGGAATGACTTCATTTCTTTAGGGTAGCTGGCTAGTTTCGTATGGTTAGAATTATTTTCATCGTTTATAACAAGTCATATATGACAGACAGGTTCATTATTTTCTATTAAAAAAGTATTAAAACATCGCTCAGAATTTTAGTTTAAATTTTTGTTAGAATTTTCACTGAGCAGTGGCCAAGTTTTTAGTGCTAACTTTGTGCAGTCATATTTACAAACACTGCCAGTCCACACACATCCAAATCAAATTGTTACATATTAATTAGATTTGTATATTTTTTAAACACATTTGAGAAAAAATACTTTCTTTTTTTAAAAAATCTGATGTCAGAATTTTAGTTAAAATTTTTATTAGAATTTTTACTGAACAGTGGCCAAGTTTTTAGTGTTAACTTTGTGCAGTCATATATAAACTGCCCGTTCACACACACCCAAATCAAATTGTTACATATTAAATAAAACAATACCAGGATACACACAAAACAATTTGTAGATTTGTATATTTTTTTAAACATATTTGAGAAAAAATACTTTTCTTTAAAAAATCCAATTATAGTCGATTAATAATCGATTATGCATCTCCGATTATTTCCGACCATCGATTATTTGTCAGGATACGATTGCCCATCACTAGTCCAGAATCGCTATGCTCTTTCCTACCCATGATCCCATGCAACCAAAATCTCTCGTACCTCATGAATATTATTCATAAGGCATCAGCCAATGCAAGTAAATGTTGCTCGCATTGGTCTACCAATCAGATACATTGTTCTATTGAAGTCTTCATTACTGTTCTAGTACAATGCAGAAGTTGTTTAAAAGCCTCCATCTGATTGATGGACCAATGCAAGCACCATTTACTCGAATTGGCTGATGCCTTTATTCAGGAGTTACGAGAGATTTCGGTCGCATGGAACCACGGGTAGGAAAGAGCATTGCGATTCGGGATCGTGGTTTTACAACAATGGGTTACAAACAAATGCCCTAAGCTCATCAAAGAAAGCCTAGGCGACAAGAACATTTTGATGCTGATAATGCAACTTGAATAAACTCAATATAATCTTAAATACTCAATACCTTTTTAATTTTACTTATTTAAAGGCCTTCTTTCACTTGGCTGAAAAGTAATATAGAAAACAGACAGACAGTTCTCCCCCAATAAGAAACAATATACACCACCCAGATCTTCAGTCATTTGGCTTATATCATATTGAAATTCCTAATGGAAAACTTGAGTTTAAAATTTTTCTCTCCATAAAAATTCACAATCTTGGACTAACCTAATAAATATGCTTGAAAAATAACAATGCAATGAACCCAGTCCTATAAGACCATCCACTACTGCCACTGAAATGTATTCTTACAAGACAGATGATATTCTATGACAGTGGTCTTATAAGACACATGGTATTCTATGACAGTGGTCTTACAAGACACATGGTATCTATGACTGTGGTCTTACAAGACAGATGATATTCTATGGCAGTGGTCTTACAAGACGGATGGTATCTATGAGAGTGGTCTTACAAGACGGATGGTATCTATGAGAGTGGTCTTACAAGACATATGGTATCTATAACAGTGGTCTTACAAGACACATGGTATCTATAACAGTGGTCTTACAAGACACATGGTATTCTATGACAGTGGTCTTACAAGACACATGGTATTCTATGACAGTGGTCTTACAAGACGCATGGTATCTATAACAGTGGTCTTACAAGACACATGGTATCTATAACAGTGGTCTTACAAGACACATGGTATTCTATGCCAGTGGTCTTACAAGACACATGGTATTCTATGACAGTAGTCTTACAAGACACATGGTATTCTATGACAGTAGTCTTACAAGACACATGGTATCTATGACAGTGGTCTTACAAGACACATGGTATCTATGACAGAGGTCTTACAAGACACATGGTATCTATGACAGAGGTCTTACAAGACACATGGTATCTATGACTGTGGTCTTACAAGACAGATGATATTCTATGGCAGTGGTCTTACAAGACGGATGGTATCTATGAGAGTGGTCTTACAAGACGGATGGTATCTATGAGAGTGGTCTTACAAGACATATGGTATCTATAACAGTGGTCTTACAAGACACATGGTATCTATTACAGTGGTCTTACAAGACACATGGTATTCTATGCCAGTGGTCTTACAAGACACATGGTATTCTATGACAGTAGTCTTACAAGACACATGGTATCTATGACAGTGGTCTTACAAGACACATGGTATCTATGACAGAGGTCTTACAAGATGGATGGTATTCTATGACAGTGGTCTTACAAGACACATGGTATCTATGACAGTGGTCTTACAAGACACATGGTATTCTATGACAGTGGTCTTACAAGACACATGGTATCTATGACAGTGGTCTTACAAGACACATGGTATTCTATGACAGTGGTCTTACAAGACACATGGTATTCTATGACAGTGGTCTTACAAGACACATGGTATCTATGACAGTGGTCTTACAAGACCGATGGTATTCCATAATAGCGGTCTTACAAGACAGGTGGTATTTATACACTTTGCATAAGAGTTTTTAAAATAAAAAACGTCCAAATTTTAAAGACATCTACAGCTAGTATAGATAAATACATTGACTCAATTTAATCAAAATAGTTAAAACTGGGTTCTACTATGATTTTTATCGGAAAAAAAATATATACCGGTACCTCTTTTTTTCAGAAACAATTGGATGATGCATCTAATGATTAATAACAAATTAATTTTTAATCAATATTTGAGCCAGCCATTTGAGACTTCCATATTGTCCATCTTCTATAGAGAGTTAATGATCATTGAGACATTTTGGTTTAAAACGTTAACAACAAAGGCCTAAAATAAGATTTTTTAAAAAGTTGAATTGTTTCAAAGGAAGCAAGGCAAACAAATACATAGAATTACTGACAATGCCGCTACCAGTGTTGTATTAGCTTCAGTGATCCAAGGTCTAACTGCATTGTAACTTTATTTCCTTTGAAGATATAATGGGGGACTTAACATTTCACAGATACCAATCTGACTCTCATAAAATTTAAATGGCAACAGTTAATGTATTCTCCCCAAAATAATATGAGACAAGGATTGTTGTATCCTTGAGGTTCAGAAAATTCATACACAGAATTATGTATATAAACAGGTAACCCAGGGCATTGTATATAAGTATTACTTACTGGTACATACTAAAAACCCAGAAAACAATCAAATATTAATTTTACCTTGTTCTGCATTTTTGCGCCACAATTTCTGTCCAACCATCAGTATTATTTCTGCAGTTACAGTCTCGACCACAGCTTACACCAGCCTGCCGATACCTGAAGAATCAGAAAAATTTAAATGACAACCACAAAAGCTATTCTTGCTGCCTAATGTACCTTATAATCATCTTGTTTCCATATCTTTACAGTTCAATGGAGAAAATAAATTCATATCTGTGTTTTTTATCACTTGCCTATACATGGCTGAACAAAGCCTGAAGTATTCACTTTCAAACTATGTGTAGCATGTTATCACACTTCCCTTATCTGATAATCCTCAGTCTATTATTCACCAACTTCCATGTATGTATAAACATTTTCCTAGAATTAATTACAATCATATATGATGATAAACATCAGATCAACAATGGTATGCATTCTACAGGATGAACCTACATTTTTTAATCAAGGAACTTGTAAAATATTTCATTAAATGAAGTTATGAATTCTCTGTGCAAAAAGCGATTAAATATAACGACTCTTCAAAAAAAAAGTTTATGAATAAAATACAGACACGGCATAACTACAGAACTCCATGAATATCTCTCTTTGTATCTACCTAGCACTTTAGTAATTTTTTTTATATCTATGTATTGCTCTATGTAGCTAACTTTTTTTATATCTACTTATCTCTCTCTAGCTAACTTTCTTTATATCTACTTATCTCTCTCTAGCTAACTTTCTTTATATCTACTTATCTCTCTCTGGCTAACTTTCTTTATATCTACTTATCTCTCTCTGGCTAACTTCCTTTATATCTACTTATCTCTCTCTAGCTAACTTTCGTTATATCTACTTATCTCTCTCTGGCTAACTTTCTTTATATCTACTTATCTCTCTCTGGCTAACTTTCTTTATATCTACTTATCTCTCTCTAGCTAACTTTCTTTATATCTACTTATCTCTCTCTAGCTAACTTTCTTTATATCTACTTATCTCTCTCTGGCTAACTTTCTTTATATCTACTTATCTCTCTCTGACTAACTTTCTTTATATCTACTTATCTCTCTCTGGCTAACTTTCTTTATATCTACTTATCTCTCTCTGGCTAACTTTCTTTATATCTACTTATCTCTCTCTAGCTAACTTTCTTTATATCTATTCATCTATCTCTAGCTAACTTTCTTTATATCTCTTTATCTATCTCTAGCTAACTTTCTTTATATCTGTGTATGGCTCTCTAGCTAACTTTCTTTATATCTACTTATCTCTCACTAGCTAACTTTCTTTATATCGACTTATCTCTCACTAGCTAACTTTCTTTATATCTACTTATCTCTCTCTAGCTAACTTTTTTTATATCTACTTATCTCTCTCTAGCTAACTTTCTTTATATCTACTTATCTCTCTCTAGCTAACTTTCTTTATATCTACTTATCTCTCTCTAGCTAACTTTCTTTATATCTACTTATCTCTCTCTAGCTAACTTTCTTTATATCTATTTATCTCTCTCTAGCTAACTTTCTTTATATCTATGTATCGCTCTCTCTAGCTAACTTTCTTTATATCTGTGTATGGCTCTCTCTAGCTAACTTTCTTTATATCTGTGTATGGCTCTCTAGCTAACTTTCTTTATATCTATGTATCGCTCTCTCTAGCTAACTTTCTTTATATCTGTGTATGGCTCTCTGGCTAACTTTCTTTATATCTGTGTATGGCTCTCTAGCTAACTTTCTTTATATCTATGTATCGCTCTCTCTAGCTAACTTTCTTTATATCTATGTATCGCTCTCTCTAGCTAACTTTCTTTATATCTATGTATCGCTCTCTCTAGCTAACTTTCTTTATATCTGTGTATGGCTCTCTCTAGCTAACTTTCTTTATATCTGTGTATGGCTCTCTAGCTAACTTTCTTTATATCTATGTATCGCTCTCTCTAGCTAACTTTCTTTATATCTGTGTATGGCTCTCTCTAGCTAACTTTCTTTATATCTATGTATCGCTCTCTCTAGCTAACTTTCTTTATATCTATGTATCACTCTCTCTAGCTAACTTTCTTTATATCTATGTATCGCTCTCTCTAGCTAACTTTCTTTATATCTATGTATAGCTATCTCTAGCTAACTTTATATCTATGTATTGCTCTATCTAACTAACTTTCTTTATATCTATGTATCGTATAAGATTTATATTCAATATATATATATATATATATATATATATATATATATATATAATTATATTTCAAATAGACTAATGTTTTAAATTTCATGATATAATGGTGAAAAATGTTACGAGATTTGTCACTGCAGTAGCACTAGTCATATGTAAACTAGGTGTAACCATTGATAGTTTCACCCAGTAGAAATGTGTGATGTCACGACGAATGCCCCTATGCTTTCCTGATATTAAGACTCAATCTTAAAGTATGGCTGATCCAAATCTGCTTTGTACAGCAAGTCAGGGTGAACAGGGCATCCATAGCGATGGGTCATAAATCGCTGTCAAAAGATAAAACTCAGCTTTTTATGTACACAGATATACCTGCAAGTCATGAATTGTATCTAGTTCAATGGTGGCGTACCCGATGATTCAAAATGAATATATATATATATATATATATATGGCTAATTTAAAAAAAAATTGATATCGAATTTATTAATTAAACATCGGGGATATATATGCTACATGTATATTTTACCAATTTTATAACAAAATATATGTATATCGTTGTCGTTTTGTTAGAATTCACTACTGAGTTTGGGTGGATGTAGATATACACAGTTTATCGAACAAAATCTTATTTCAAACTGTTAAAATATAGCTTGCATTAATTTCTAATGTTTTATTTTCAGATTCGAAATCAATTTTTAAATTCTATTTTTGGATCATTTGACGCGCCACAATTGAACTCGGTCACAAACATGGGAAACTGTACATTTGTGTTTGACTCTATTTATCTTTGGGTCATAAAACGTCATTTACTGCTTTAACTGATTTTAAAGAGCTTAAAATACAATTCAGTACATTAAAATAATTAATAAATTATAATATGTTTGCATAAATTCAATATATCCATATGAGTACTTGAGCGTACAGTTACTTAGTTGGACGGTTTCTTTTAGTTCGTAATGGATTCTAGATAGACATACTGAAAGGAAAACATGCGAAATTGGTAAATAGAAAGTGCGTTAAAATGCATGTGACAGTCTGTATCCTTTCTTCTGGGATGTAGTCAATACTTTCAGCCATCTTCCAACCAATCGTTTGATAGTGTAGTCAGTATTGTGCTGTCATTGCATATTTTGTGTCACCTGATATATGATTGATGGAATTCATCAGTTTTGATTCTTGAATATGTATGTACTGGGCGTGATTTGCAGTAATCATGAATCACTTGTGAGGGGTTGAGCAGTTTGTGGGCTGGAATACATCTAATTAATGTCAATCTGATTTTTATTATTAAATAAATTATACAAGTTTAAATCCTGTTGTATATTTCATTTAAAAAAAGAACACTAATCAGACTATTTAACCCCTTTGAGGTGATGATGGTTAAAATCATAATTCGAGATTAATCAGCATATGAAAAATCAGACACAACTTATCATCGAAAAAACTTTTTCAATTTTGATCAGCTATCGCTTGTCAAAGCACATGTTCGATCTATGTTGAAATCGATTTTCAAACGTAGTTTTACTTGCAAACATAGTTTTACTTGCAGATTTTGAAACCTGGGAATTTTACTTGGCAAAAACATCAAATGTTGAAAACTTTTCAAAAGTTTTACCTGCGAGAATGGATAGTATGTTTTGTATTACAAAATCGGGTACAGATTTTCTTGAACTTTTAATAATACATGCATGTTATTTGTACCATTTTTAATCTTCTGAAAAACAAGTAATATAGCTTCAATATATCATAAGCTTATCAGTTATTAAAATAGTGTATACACATACATCGTTATACTTTACTTTCACTGCAGTTCATGTTAAAGTTGGGTAGAAAAAGGTATTAGCAACCCAAATCCAATTACATAAGGTTTAGCATATAATAAACATCTGGTAGTTTAAGTGGAATCGTCAGGAGACCAGGAAATTCTATACCTTTTTACTAGTATCGCATACATGATAGTTCTATTGATGTAAACCTTTTCTGTGATTTTAAAGTATGATTAAAACGGTATTTTCACAAAACTTATTTTTGGTGGGAAAATGAAAATTAAAAGTAACAAATTTTCTGCTGAAAAAAATGCTCATCATAGGTACAAGTAAACAGCTTTAAATCAATTCAAACAAGATAATTTTGAGATATAACTTTATTTTTTTTATTTTACTTAAAAACTGTTGTACGGTCACATAGGGTAGGTCTAGTGGTTAGGTTACAGCGTCCCAAAAACCTAGACATCTCTTGGCTCTTGACAACAATCAGTTCGGGCCGCATGAACCTTGATTTTTTATGGAGTGGAAATTTGGTATTCACTTTGCAGAAATTTGTTGTTCTCATGTGTCCTGAACTACGATTTTACCATTCAAATTTTAAACAATAAAATCATATATATATCTGAAGAACAGAATAAAACAGGCATTAAATCATTGAAACAAAAGAGTAGATTTAAAATATTGGGACTGAGAAAGATACATTTTGACAGAGCAAAAATAAATGTGGATGGAGGGAGGGAGGGAGAGAGAGGTATTTCAGTCATTTCAGAACTTCTGATTTTTATGTGCTGTCACAAATTATGCTTGCAGCTTTTGTTTGAAAATCTGTTGTATAAACTGGATACGTAGATAACCAAACGTTATACGAGGTAGGTAGGATTAAAAGAAAATAAACCATGTTAGGATTAGTCGAAGTTCCGTTATTTCTTTTTGTCCATTTTTTAATCGATGTCACAAATCTTGTGTTAATTGACATACAATATCTAATATCATGATTATGGATAGTGGAAAAGCGAAAAACATGTAAGGATAGGAAGAAGGTCCAACTCTGCAGAGGTGTGGTTACATTTCACCCATGCATGACTTTGACTTGACGGCTTGGGGAATCAATTTCAATACTTAACAATCAATTTCAAAACTTTGGTATGTGATGCAATTAAAACATAACTGTTGAACAAAGTGAAAGTTGAGGTTATTGTATGGCTTGGGATCAACTTGAAGGTACATATTTCGGGCACTATAGAAGATAGTGAATAGTATGTAATTTGATATTTAATGAATAGATTGATCATGCATCAACACAGAAAATAAGAAAAGAGAATTCAGTTTGACAATTCCAGTAGTATATGGAGATCAGCAGCCGCTATTTGCAATTATTTTCAGTCACAATCTGTGAATCGCTGTGATGATGGCGACTGCGATTGATAGCTGAGATTTAAATGCGACCGTTTGCTCAAAACTATCCCCGCCACGATGATGTGACTATTGCAGAATCTGTGTGGCCCGTATTGTATGTATTGCTCTATCTAGCTATATTTTCTTTATATTTATTTATCACTCTCTCTAGCTAACTATCTTTATATCTATGTATCGCTCTATCTAGCTATATTTTCTTAATATCTATTTATCGCTCTATCTAGCTAATTTTCTTTATATTTATGTATTGCTCTTTTTAGCTAAATCTCAATTTTGATTTATCAACTTCTCTTATGCTTTTTCTAATCATATTTCGCAAAAAATCTTCTTCTTGCTATCAGATTCCTGGCCCCTCATTTATCTTTCTCACTTTGTTGAAGTTTCACTCTTACATGTAAACAAGATGCCCAATGGGCCTGTGTTGCACACATGTCTCAAATTAGCCCAGTATTTTCAGGGGAAAACAAAATATGACAATGCTACAAGTAAAGAGTCATGTATTTGTTCTTTACACTTCATAAGAAGTCATTCAAAATTTCATATACATACAATATTTTCTAAGCAAAAATGAAATTTTCAATATTACCAAGAAAAATTTAATCACATGACCTTTTAGCCAAATAAACTTAAAATGTCACTGACAAATTATCTTTCATTTTACATGTCTTTCCATTTTCTACTGATCAAAATTTTCATCCTGAATTTGATGTAGTATCTACCGTAAAACCTGCTTTAGTGAACACCTATGTATAAAGACCACCTGGTCACAAAGACCACTTTCTGCTGTCCCCAATAGTACCAATTGTGTACAAATCAACCTCTATACAAAGACCACCTCCCTATAAAGACTGTTTTCTTGTGTCCCTAAGGAGGTCGCTATATACAAGTTTCACTATATTTAAATTTTTTGCTTTTGTTTTTTTTAAATGGTGTTTTATGCGAAACTCAATGATTTTTTTGTCATGATGAGGTGGCCAGTTTCCATGGTGTGGGAGATACAACCCAGTTACAAAGTATTAGAGAAGAGACTACCCACCTTACTCAAGTAAACTGGCAAACTTTCTCACAAAATCAACTCAGATTTAAAAATTCCATCCCAAATTCAGACATACTTGGGTGAACAAGAGTTATACTATATAAGTCAACCAAGGTAATATTGGCATATGTTTACAAACACAATGTGTCTAAGTTAGATCAAAACAGGAGTGGTCAGCTGCTTGTCAGTACAAAAATATCAGAGCTTCAGTAATGTAGGCAATCTGGGCAAAACCATTGTTTTATCTGTACATCTGTATTTTTGCAAAATATACCATATTGTTTTGGTTTCAGACAGAACTGGGAAGTGCCAATTTATCTTGGTCGACCTTAGATGCTTTGGAAGTTCATTATATAATCTTTATTGGGCGTCGACCTATTCTCACCAACAGTTTTTAACAGGGCCTGGCACCATAAAACTTGAGACTTTACTCAAGTCTGAGAATAATCTCAATTTGGCCTGCTTAGCCAATCAGATTTCAGGATAAGCCAGAGTTGAGTAAAATGTTAAGACTTAAGTAATTCTCAAGTTTTGTGGTGCCAGGCCCTGGCATAGAACACAATGTTTAACTCAATAAGTAATAACCAATAAAGAGCTGCGCTTTCAGAGTGCATGATACGCCCATCTACCTTGAGGTCTTCTCAAATACATTTAACTCAATAAGTAATAACCAATAAAGAGCTGCGCTTTCAGAGTGCATGATACGCCCATCTACCTTGAGGTCTTCTCAAATACATGTGAAAAGAAATATGAGACTTTTAATACCATGTTACATGATCAGTTTTCAATATCAGTCAGCATCTCCAATCTGCATCATAAAACTTCTTTCAAAAGTTTAATTAACAGAAATTATAAATCCATTTGGTTTGTTTATATAAATCACAAGGAAGAATCTTTGATTTAAACTTCAATTTTGTTTTTGGGGGGGTTGGGAATTTATTCATATGGCATACTAGAGATATAAATATACTAAGGTATAAATTTTATGTCAAAAACCTTTATACTTACAATAATGATATCCATATTAGCTTGTGATCAGAGAAAAAGACTTCATTAATGCCACTTTCCACACAAATATCAAATTGATATGTAGGGGCATTGCAAAGAAAAAGGGAAAGAGATATTTTTAAAGTCAAGGGGCCATAATTCTGCACAAAATCATCCGATCAAAACCAAATTTAAACTTGATCTGTAACTAATTTAGATACAATGATATACCAAATATCAAATCAATATGTAGAGGATTTGCAAAGAAAAGGTGCAGAAAGGGATATTTTTTAAAAATTTACTAAGTCAAAGGGTCATAACTTTGCACAAAATCATCCGACCGGAACCAAATTTGAACTTGATCTGTAAATTATCTAGATACAACCAAATATCAAAAATCAACTCACTATGTTGAAGCATTACAAAGAAAAACTGTAAAAACTGTTAATTTTTCAAATATTTACGTATTTCCAAGGACCATAACTCAGCAACGGAAAATCAGAATTTAATCAAAATTGAAAGGGAGCTTGCATTTATGGTAAGAAACAAACTAACAAAAATTCATTAAAATCTGTTGAGGTGTTTTTGAGTTATCGTGCGAAGTGTAGACAACGTACAGACAGACAGACGGATGGACTGACAACAGTATACCATAGTACGTCCCGTCAAAATTGATGGGCATATATAAAACAAATCTTTAACTCATCAACCCCTGAAATCACATTAGGACCTGTCCATTTCAAAGAATGGTTAAGTCCACTGTTACACTTCATGGGTGTATGATTTAAAATCAAAATTTTACAATTCTATGCGCAATATGAACTTTTCACTCCTGAATTTTGACAGTAGACCATATTGATTTGGGTGAGTCTAAATGTGATCACAGGGGTTGACAAGTTCAGGGAAAATAAAATTTTGACCCTACATTCAGTGACTTACAAGTCTATTCTACTTTTAGTTTCCGCTTTGTTGGTGTTCATCTTGATCCTTTCTATTTTTCAATTTCTGACAAATTCTGATTTTCTTATTGTCTGGTTCACAAAACTTTACAGAAGGAGTAACCTTTTATTTACCTGACCTACAATTCTAGTAAATTTTCTGTAATGACAGGCTTCATGAGAAATGTGTAATAACCAACAGGATTTCCATATAGGCATGATTACGAGCAAAAATGATAACTCTTGCCAGTCCAATTTTAACCGAAAATTTACACTCATCCAGGTCAAGAAAGGGTTTATAAGACATCCGCCAGGTTTAATGAATTTGTATTAAACTAACCATTATCTTTCTTACATTTACTTTTTCTACTTCAATCCATAGTATTTCACCATTTTATATTTACTTTCTATGCCCAAAATTTGTCTAATAAAATGTAAACTCTCTACATTTTACCATAAACATTATAAAAGTACCATAACAACTGTAGACAAACGAACAAGCTAATCACCTTCTTAGCTAACTTGTCATTATCCAAGCTCGATCTGTGATCAGTGATGCTTTTAAAAACAGCAGAACGGATCCACATATGGCCGCAGCCAAACACTTTTGTGCTAATAAGCCAATTCTCCTCGTGATTAACATTAAGAATGTACTTTAAAGTCTCCGTAAACCATTTTGATGTCATCTATACTCAAGAGCTTTGTTTTATCTTGTTGAATATATTGAAACATTGCTGGTCGTAAATACTGTACTTTAGTTGGCCTAATTTGGTTGTTTGAAATACTCACTTGAACTGTATATTGTGATATGTAATCATCAACTAGACTAGACATGTCACATGAATACATACAAAGTCACAAAAGTATTTGGTCTTGTAAGAAAAATGAATGTAATGCCATAGAAATATTTTATCAACATCAAAGACATACATCAAATGCTACAAAAACATTTCAGCAATTGTAAGAAAAAACATTTGATGCTACTGAAATATATATTCAATACTACAGAATCACATTCATAACCATAGATATATTCCATTTATTTTGTATATATATGTACATAAGGAATACCGTATTTGACCCATTAAGCACAGGGTGCTACAAAATCAGGAAAATGGGATGGGTGCTTAATGGGACCAATTGATAATCAAATTGACATAAAATTTACTGTTTGAACTGCAAGATCAGGGAACAAGCATTACGACTATGAGTGATACATGCCTTACACATGCGTCATTGAAACCAACAATTTTGACAAATTCTTTGATTTAATGTGATCTCTGACATTCAAAGTGTAGAACTGGTATTATGCCATATTGTGGTAATTGTGGACTGTTTAAAATGACAGCAGTAGAAGAAATTGGGAAGTTTGAATGACAACGCTTCGCTTGAAATCCCGAACCCGAATTCAGTTTTACAAAGTGACGGAGTAAACAAATAATTGGAGGAGTTTCATGTTTCTTCGTAGAAAAAAATACAATAAGCATTATTTTTTTCGATAGCGTATACATTTTCATTGACAGGTATTTAACAAAAGAAAAAAAAACGTAAGTATGACTGGTCTTATTTGTTGATGAAGTCAATGGCGACCTCCCTGCATCAAAGAAATCACCGACAGAATCAAAAGTATTGCTTACAATGTAGTTCAATAGTATTCTTTTGCAATTTGAGGGTACAATTGATATTTATTGCACCAAAAAAGAATAAAGTATGATGATGCCGGGCGGTAATCTAAACTAATTAAAAATAAAAAGAAAACATTTTTCAAACATGAAAAAAATATCAAAGGGTGCACTTACTAGAGCAGGCACCCTTTCAAGGACAAATACGGTAATTCTGTTGCTAGGAAAGGGGTGCTTATAGGGTCAAATATGGTAGATCTATTTATTTCAATGCATTTCGAAATACATTCACTGCTAAAGAAATACAATCAGTAATGCCTTTAAAAATGTATTTACTTCCATAGAAATAGATTCAATGCTTTTAGAAACATGCTAACTTTCTAACAAATACATTCAGTGATTTCAATGCATTTCAAAATACTTAAAATGCCCAAAAAATATTTTCAGTGGATTCAATGCATTTCAAAATACCTTTAATGCTAAAGTAATATATTGAGTGAATTCAATATCTCTAGAAAAAATTCAAAGAAATTCATTCACTGAATTCAATAAATTTAGAAATACATTTACTGCTAAAAAATATACTCAATACATCTAGAAATATAGTCACTATAAAAGAAACCTTTGTGTGAATTCAATGCCTTTATGGCTTTAAAAATACATTCATTATCAAAGAAATGCATTCAATAAATTCACTGCCAAAGATAAGCCATGGGCATACACTAGCGAAATTCAAGATTATTCTTATGTCCATTGGACTATCTAAGTAGCAAAAAGAGTACGTATGATCTAAACACTACAAAATAATATAAATATTTTATCTGATGTAACATACATGTATGAATACCCTAGCTAGTATGTTATTCCCCCCAACCCCACCCCCATTTGGGGGAGTCGTTTTAATCATAAGCAACTATAAATGTCTTTGATAACTTTTCATCATGTCTCAAGTCATTATGCAACATTAAATTGTGAATTGTCGACTTTCTTCACTTCCTTATCTGGTTGCCAGTTCTGGATCCATCACGTCTGAAGTGAACTCAATATATCAAGACAGGGTGTGGCACACAATTATGAACAGTCTTGTTGATGTACTTTTTGAGCTTGTTTAGAGTTTCATCATACAAAACTCATTTCCTTTAAACATGACACACAAATGTATATACAATGCATGCACAGGTGCATTTCCCATTTGAAAATTCGACTACACGTCTTATACAAACATTATAATGCAGTGAAACCCACATACATCTCATACTTGTAACGTTAGCCAATGAAGAATTGATTCTAATAAGCTTCTAATAAACATTCAAATTAGCACTTCTACTCACTTTAGAGCTTCACTACCGGAATAGTCTAATTCCACACTCCTGCATAAAACAATCTATAACATAACCATAGTCTAAGTAATGAAAAAGAAAACCAGTCCAAACTAATATTGTATTATATCTATAATAATCCTCTACCTTCTTTACTTGCTTTGACTTGATTTAACAAGCACTGTATTTGAGTTGACATTATATCTATAATGATCCTCTACCTTCTTTACTTGCTTTGACTTGATTTAACAAGCACTGTATTTGAGTTGACATTATATCTATAATGATCCTTTACCTTCCTTGCTTGCTTTGACTTGATTTAACAAGCACTGTATTTGAGGAGACATTATATCTATAATGATCCTCTACCTTCCTTGCTTGCTTTGACTTGATTTAACAAGCACTGTATTTGAGGAGACATTATATCTATAATGATCCTCTACCCTCCTTGCTTGCTTTGACTTGATTTAGTGAGAACTGTATTTTTGACAGGAGACTATAATGATATCTATTTGCATTGACTTCCTCTACCCTCATTGCTTGCTATTGACTTTCTTGATTTGCATTGACTTGAGAACAAGCACTGTATTTGAGTTGACATTATATCTATAATGATCCTCTACTTTCTTTATTTGCATTGACTTGATTTAGTGAGCACTGTATTTGAGTTGACATTATATCTATAATGATCCTCTACTTTCTTTATTTGCATTGACTTGATTTAACAAGCACTGTATTTGAGTTGACATTATAACTATAGATCGTCTACCTTCTTTGCTTGCTTTGACTTGATTTAGTGAGCACTGTATTTGAGTTGACATTATATCTATAATGATCCTCTACTTTCTTTATTTGCATTGACTTGATTTAACAAGCACTGTATTTGAGTTGACATTATATCTATAATGATCCTCTACTTTCTTTATTTGCATTGCTTGATTTGACTTGATTTAACTATAGAGCTACTGCTTGCTTTTTGATTTAGTGTTGACATTATTTATCTATTATAATGATCCTCTACTTTCTTTATTTGCATTGACTTGATTTAACAAGCACTGTATTTGAGTTGACATTATATCTATAATGATCCTCTACTTTCTTTATTTGCATTGACTTGATTTAACAAGCACTGTATTTGAGTTGACATTATAACTATAGATCGTCTACCTTCTTTGCTTGCTTTGACTTGATGTAACGAGCGGTGTGACTACTTAAACCCCTTGCCATTCATCCTAGTCCTATAATATAAGCCTTCATCATTTGCGTTCGATACTTTATATAAGATATTTTTTTTACTTTTAATGCAAAACCACAGAGTCTTATCAAAAGTTGCCATTTATTTTCTTATAGCAAGTTCCCAACAAATTTTTGTGGGAACTTTGAATGGTTATTTGAGAATGATTTCAACAGTTCTGAGTTTACTTCTGTCATTATCATTAAAGATAAACAAACAGTGAAACCTCACATAAAGATGGCCTCACTTAGGAGACCACCTCACATTTCAGACCACAAGTTTTCAGTTTATTCATAAATATCTAGTAAATACAGAACCTCACTTAAGAGACCACCTCACTAATCAGACCACATTGAGTCAGCTAAGTGGTCTTAATAGTGAGGTTCCACTGTATTTACAAAAATTGTTTATCAAATCATATGGTGGAGGTATATCCTATTGTGAAACACTTTTTTAACTGTCATCCCCTCCTTTTAGAGTGCCAAGCAGGTCACGTACGAGACGTTTCACAGATTGTCAGAATGCTACAAGAAAATGTTGACCTCCAACGAGACTTTGTGGTTTAGCATCATCCAATAAAAAACAACATTGAAACCAAACAATCTGAACCAATGAAGGCTTACAGGACTGTGAGACAGGGAGATATGTCTAGTATGTGCATCTGTGTCCTTCTGGAGTGGTCTTATTTCCAATGGCTTATTAAGGGGCTACTACACTTGTACAATCTGACGAAGGTCCTAGACCACTTACTCTCCATCTAGGCATAGATGAAAATTCACTATCTGACAACAAGAGAACTTAATATATGACAACCTGACAGCTTAACTGACAACCTGAGAGCTAACTATATGACAACCTGAGAGCTAACTATCTGACAACCTGATAATTGACAACCTGATCTATCTGACAACCAGAGAACTTAATATATGACAACCTGAGAGCTAACTAATTGACAACCTGAGAGATAACTATCTTACAACCTGATAGCTAACTCATTGACAACTTGAGAGCTAACTATTTGACAACCTGAGAGCTAACTCATTGAAAACTTGAGAGCTAACTATCTGACAACCTGAGAGCTAACTATATAACAACCTGAGAGCTAACTAACTGACAACTTGATCTATCTGACAACCAGAGAACTTAATATATGACAACCTGAAAGCTAACTAATTGACAACCTGAGAGCTAACTGACAACTTGAGAGCTAACTAAATGACAACCTGAGATCTAACTAATTGACAACTTGAGAGCTAACTGACAACTTGAGAGCTAACTAATTGACAACCAGAGAGGTAACTGACAACTTGAGAGCTACTTAATTGACAATCTGAGAGCTAACTGACAACTTGAGAGCTAACTAAATGACAACCAGAGCTAACTATCTGACAACCTGAGAGCTAACTAATTGACAACCTGAGAGCTAACTATCTGAAAACCTGAGAGCTAACTAATTGACAACCTGAGAGCTAACTATCTGAAAACCTGAGAACTGACTCTCTGACCTATTAACAAGCACTCTTAAAATCAGTTTTAGATATGACCCTATATAACACTGTGCTCTTCTAGGCTACATACATTGTAACCAGGTTCTGGCCTCCACCATTAAAAATTGGCTGCCACCATATAACTGAAAAATTGCCAAGTGTGGTATAAAACATAGCATCAATCACTCAGTGAAGATTAAGTTGCAAAATCTTTATTTATATCTAGAAATGATCATGGTAGACAAGACACTTCAATGATCAGGCATTTACAGGAAGGAAAACAGATACAAATCTCCGGTCAACAAATTAACTACCCACTCTATCTTACACTACTTTTGCTGTCAAACTAGATTATTGAACAGTTTGAAATCTTTTAAAGTTTTCCAAACATATATCTGTAATTAGAACTCACCTGACAATTCCATATTCAGATATTTGCTGGTCATGTTCGGCAATTTTTTTGATACTTGAAAAAGATCTCTAAATCATTTTATCTCCCTACTTATGCGATATCCAAACACAGAAAAGAAACTAGCCTCTTGAACTCGTCCAAATTACTTTGTACAAGAGAAGGGAGACCCACCTAATAAGCTATAATATGCAGTTCGTGCAGTTACAAGGCTTGTGAGTGCTGACAGGTTTGCATTATTTATGAGCAAATCTCAAGTAGATTCACTTTCAAGTGTGGAATTTCAAGAGGAGATTTCTCATTTACTAAGATATAAAAAGGGGGAAACAAAGGTTTATGAGAAACTACTTGTCTTTTTGATTGCACGCCTTGCCTAGAATCTTGCTACCTTAATTTTACATAAAGAACTTGTCAAAAATAAGCAGACAGATCAGCATTCATTTTACGTACAGAATTTGTCAAAAATAAGTAGATAGATCAGCATGGATCAGTAATCTTTTTTTTTTTTTTTTTTTGGGGGGGGGGGGGGGGGGGGTCTCTTTGGATCTCATGCTTATAAAATTTAAACAGGCTATGAAAATACTACCTCAAACTATGCCACACCATTGTTCTATGTAATAACAAGTTGATCTGTAATCTGGTACCTTAATTTTACATACAGAAGTTGTCAAAAATAAGTAGACAGATCAGCATTCACTTAACATACAAAAAGTTGTCAAAAATAAGCAGACAGATCAGCGTTCCTTTTTTCTGTTTCTTTGGAACTACCTCAACTATGCCACACCTCATTCTATGTTAAAACAAATATGTGGTTTCTCTACAAACATAAAGATACAGCAGAACCTGTTTTATGATGCCATTCATGAAAGAGCACCTGCCATATGGGACCACAGTAAAGAAACTGCACAGTTAGATAATATGTTATATAAGACCTCTGATGAGAGACCATCTGTCTTAAGAGACCACATTTCAGAGGCAAATGGATTGGGTGTCTTTCAAGCTCACTAGTATAATTTTACGAGACCGAGTTGGAAACATAAAGTAAAAAGTAAAAGTAAAAATGTCTTTAAGAACTTTTTAAAATCATGATAATAAATGTAAAAACTATAACCCAGCTACTAAGGTGCATGATAGACAAGTGGAAATGAAGACCACTTAATTCTAATATATCCCTTCACGGCAAGGACCATCAATGTACATAATTATGTAGTTTTGCTCCTACAGGTTTAACTTTCAATAATTTATATTTCATACATCAATGTTTAATACCCTTCCTACACATCCCTTTTTCAATATTTGTTGGAGTAAAACGTAAAAATGAGAGAGAAAATACTGGAGCTTAAACAGCACAATTTTCACAATATTTACAACAGAAAAGAAAGTGGAGAGAATCTGTTACATAGACGATAAGATGTTGGAGAGATACAAACTGTTCATTTTCTAATTAACATGTACAGTCTTTACATTAATATGTCTGAAGGAAATTTTATCAATCTATCTATTATATATTTAGACTTCAAAGTACTGTATAAGGTACAAATACACAAGCTTGGTGTAATATATAGAGCTAATGTCTTATTTTATTTAACAATTTATTCAAACAAAACTGAATTTCAGTTTCACCCAATTTTTCTTTCCCTCTGTAATATCGGAATTCTTACATCCTTCTATGAATGCATCAATTGAAATATTGACCCTCTATTACTAAAAGGATAGGCCTCAAGAGTTAATCCATAATAGATTGTTGTATTACATAACAACCCATAAAAACATAGGTAATAATTTTGTGTTATCAAATACATGAATTAGGTAATAATGTGTTATATTTAATATTAACTAGCAGTGTAAAAAAGATCTTGTGAACACAACCAAAAATTGCCACTGCAATCTATGAAAATTACTGTAGATCTAGATATCACAAATAACTATCTTCAGCTTGCAAAACTTTTGTATTCTAAATGTGGAAACATTTTTTAAGTTTTTAAAACAAGATAATAGCCCTGTGTTCATTCTAACCAAACTATACAATATCACTGCTCTGTCAAGTTTCATAAAATTGTGTACACACCTCGCCATACCAAACGTGTTACACAAAACTGCCTTGCTTCCCAATTAGAAGTTTACTTTACAAAAACTAGAGACATGAATAGAATCAAGTGAAGACGAAATATCACACACTGATAACAGATAGATTGCTGCATTGTTTCCAGCATGTTAAAATTATGTATAACAGCATGGGAAGACACCATTTCGTAACAAGATATTTTATACAAAATCTGAAAATTTACATTTCCCAGGACCTATGAATGACAAAACCCCATATACATAAAGTCTGGTGCGATGTAATTAGTTAATGCTGACATATTACACAATGAGATGTTTTAACCTAGAAAGGTATTAACTGTTACTATAAATAATATGTGGCTCTGGCTTCCTGGTGACATCATAAATTATTTTAGAAACTATTCAAAGGATTAATGTCATTGAAATGTGACTCTGGTAATTTAAGGCCCCATTCCCAATGCAAAATTTACTATTTTTCCTAAATACTGAGCAAACTTCTCAAATATGTTCACTGTACAGCTCACATTTGGTACACCAACAAAGGAGAACCTCACAACTTTAAGTAGCACTAAACAAAATGAAAACTTTCCCAAAATGAAAACCATGTTGTCAGTTAAATAAATGAACTGGCTGAATAAATTTTTGGTCTTTACTGTTTTGAGTAAATTAAAAATTGTTACTTATTCCCAACTTGGCAAACTGGGCCACAAAATTCCCAACTGAAAGTGCATAGGACCCTATACAATAAAGGGTCTATTAACCCCTGAATTCTAAGAAACCACTCGTGTCCAATAAGATATACAAATAATGCTATAATGTATGAACCTTTCATCTTCATTATAATGTAGACTTAAAACTTTTCAGATTTACCAGTTTGACAGTTAAATAGACAGGACAAATGTCAAATTAAGACAATTTTCTTGTCTTTCAGATTCTTATAAAAGCAAGCATTCTGAGAGTACTAAAGAATGAACATGCATCTCCACCTGAAATTACAACACCTTTAACAATACCGGATCCAACCCTGAGCCAATCTGGCTCAAAACTACAAACTTGGTAGAGAACCTTGAGTACCGTAATTTATCTAACTAAGGCGCCCTTTTTGGGGTATTTCAGATTTAATTTGTGCCAAATAATAACTTTGATAAGGCGCCTTTATTGGAGTTTTGTGGATCTGGGGTTTGAAATCAACCTCAAGTATCCATGGAACATGTCGATGATAAATACTGTCTAGATGTTATTTATTTATTTTAATTAGTTAATCCAGATCATTATCAGCTACAAACACATATAAAAGTGAAAGATTTCTGTGAATAAACATTCCTTTTATGTTGTTTATTTAGTCTACCGCATGATGAAAAAGACTCATGAGTCCATGCTGTCACTCAGAATTATACTCTGTTCTTTATAAGTACTGATCCATAATCAATCAAGTTTGTCATATTAAGTACCCATCTTTATCATCATGCTGGTGTAATTAACTTAGCATGTCTTTAAATTCAAATTGTTATAAATTATATCAATAGCAAAACTGATTTCAAATTGAAAATGAAATCCAAGTAATGTACGAAATCATCTGTCGGACGTTCAAGAAATAAGACTTTAACCTGTGCTGCCATCTCCTAACAGCTTAGATGTACCTGTTAGTTGGTAAATCTTTTACAAAATTTAATTTTGTCCATATACTAATTAGGCATACCCTAAACAAACAATCCATGATGACTGGTGGTATCAATTATGTAACTCACAATGCTGAATTCAAAATGCTGATACGGAAATGTCAAAACACATGGTTTTTGAAAATCCGGATCTAAGTACCAACTAAGTAAAGTGTATCAATGCCTAATGTCTGCTGATTCACACCGACACAAATTTTAGAAATCTATATCAAATATCAAGACAAAACCAGTACAAAGTTAAGAAAGAATTACAAAACAGTTATAATGGACACTTTAACACCACAATTCGGATTAAACTTAGTAACAGTACTCTGCAATTACATAAGTGCCCGAGGCAAAATAGGTTCTGCTTTCAAGCTGAAGACTGAAGCCAAGATGTTGTGAGTCGATCTAATCAGTCTCTGTTCATATCTAAAATCTATTCGGTAATGATTTAATCAACCTGAGGTTAAAAGATCATTTACTGTATGTTATCATTAAAGCTGTCAAAAAACCTTTCTTTTTCATATTTTTTTGGGGGAGGGTATTTTTTTTCGTTTCAAAGGGCACCTTTATTAAAATAAATAAACATAATTTTTGTCTTGGTGGCGCCTTAATTAAAGCAGCGCCTTAATTAGAGCAGCGCCTTAATTAGATAAATTACGGTACTAGCTTCCTGTAAAGTTTTGTGATAATTCCTTAGTGGTTTTGAAACAAAAGCCGATAGTGTGAAAAATGCATCCCCACTCATTCATAAAACAAGAGGCCCAAGAGGACCTCAATCACTCACCTGAGAATGTGGAAATGTGGAAAGAGGACCAAGAAGAATATGTACATGTAAGCTGATCTGGCCAAGAAACATAAATATTGCTGTTTTAAGAAATTCTAGAAATCAAATTTCGGCAAAATTCTTGCACAAAAAAACAACTATATACAAGTAACACACTTAAATGCATCATTGTGAATGTAAGAGGAGATAATTGATTCCTTAAGTAATTTTGAAACAAAAGCTGATAAAGTGAAAAATGCATCCCCCTCCTCTTTTTTTTTTGCAGTCTTAAAAAACTCATAGAAACTTCTAGAAATTAAATTTCTGCAAAATTCTTGCACAAAATCATTTCTTCACTTAATTACAAGTAACATATTCTGCCCCGCCCTGGATCCACCCCTGGGCCAATCTAGCTGAAAACTACAAACTTGGTAAAGGACCTTCAGCACTTGCAGTAATTTCGAAACAAAAGCTGTTAGTGTGAAAAATGCAAATTCCTCCCCCCTTTTTTTGCAATCTTAAAAAATTCATAAATAATTCTAGAAATAAAAATTCTGCAAAATTCTTCACAAAAACATTTCTTCACCTATTTACAAGTAAAACATAATATGAATGCATCAAAGTGAATGCAAGGGGAGATAATTAAAAAAAATAATGCCTTTGTCTCAGGTGTGCTTAAAAAATCTAAATTATCAGATTTACATAATAGTGAGCAATTACAAAACTTTACAAAACCTTAACCAGGAGTACTGACAGACAGACACAAACCTTAACCAGGAGTACTGACAGACAGACACAAACCTTAACCAGGAGTACTGACAGACAGACATAAACCTTAACCAGGAATACTGACAGACAGACACAAACCTTAACCAGGAGTACTGACAGACAGACACAAACCTTAACCAGGAGTACTGACAGACACAAACCGTAAGGAGGAGTACTGACAGACAGACACAAACCTTAACAAGGAGTACTGACAGACAGACACAAACCTTAACCAGGAGTACTGACAGACAGACACAAACCTTAACCAGGAGTACTGACAGACACAAACCATAAGGAGGAGTACTGACAGACAGACACAAACCTTAACCAGGAGTACTGACAGACAGACACAAACCTTAACCAGGAGTACTGACAGACAGACACAAATCTTAACCAGGAGTACCAACAGACAGACACAAACCTTATCCAGGAGTACTGACAGATAGACATAAACCTTAACCAGTACTGACAGACAGACACAAACCTTAACCAGGAGTACTGACAGACAGACACAAACCTTAACCAGGAGTACTGACAGACAGACACAAACCTTAACCAGGAATACTGAGACAGACACAAACCTTAACCAGGAGTACTGACAGACAGACACAAACCTTAACCAGGAGTACTGACAGACACAAACCGTAAGGAGGAGTACTGACAGACAGACACAAACCTTAACCAGGAGTACTGACAGACAGACACAAACAAAATCTATAGTAGTTACACCAGCAGTGGACTTAATTATAATGCAGTCAAACTTGTTAACCACTAAAGGGAACAGGTAAAAGTAGCCGTATAGACATGCGACCTTTATAAAGAGGTTTATTATTATAAAAATGTTAACAAAAGTTATGTTTGAATGGCATTTATACACAGGTGCCCTTTATACAGAGGTCACTGGCCTTTAACACAAGCTTGACTATGTATGTACATTTGGTTTCCAAATAATTATATGAGTACACTTATTGCTAACTACACTTCCATTTTCAACAGAAATATACATTCAGTTCCTAAAGTCTGTGTATAAAAGTGCAAGCTGGTGCAGAGTTAATCATTTTGATCAAAATGGAGTAGTTTATACATATCAGAAGTACGTCATCTCAATTACCAGTAAATAGATCAAATTTGTCAATTTGGCCATGATGACTGGAGCATTGAAAATTTCATAACAATGTAAGATTGCAGCATTAAAACAATTAGATCTATCAGACAATCAGACAGTCGGCTCTTCTTTACCAGTGTCGGGTCTTCTTTACATCTCTTAAGCTTGCTTTTGTATCTGTCTCCCCCTCAAACACTTCATTTTTTTTTAGAGTACAGTGAAACTTATATAATATAAGTTATAACAACATCCTTAGGGACACAAGAAAACTTAATAGAGAGGTGGTCTTTAACTTTATATAGAGGTTGCTTCGTACACAGATGGTACTATTGGGGACAGCAAAGACCGGTCTTTGTGACCAGGTGGTCTTTATAGACAGGTGGTCACTAAAGCAGTTTTACTGTATTGAACATTATATCACTCTCTAACTGTTCATCTTTCTTTCCTAAAGCCCCCTATCACAATACAAGAATGTCTTCAAATTCATTGTCATTTGACTTCAATTGGAAAATTTCTACTGCAAATTGGGAGGGTGCATTTTTGTTTTTGCATTGGGAATGGCACCTCTACAATAGGATGGAGTATCCCAGACTATAATAACTAATGGAAACAGCCATATGTATATAGGTTTTCTGTCCTTTGCAAAATAATAATGTCATAAGCTGGTAATGTTTTGTATGAAAGTTTTAGCTAATTTATTTCTGAAAAGAACTTTTATTCAAGTTTACATTTAAATAAAGTAAAAATGGGTCAACACAATTTCAAATGAAAATTTTCATGTTTAATTGATAATAAAAACATAATTTAAATTCTATAAACAGATAAAAATTAAGATGAAACACCTGTAAAATGTTCAAGGATACTTATTAAAATTTGTGATTTGTCGAGACATGTGTTTCCCGTTGTATAAGGAGGATACTTAAAATTACACAAATTGATATTGAATACTTGTAGTTTTTCATGAATATGCCATACAAAACAATCATAAACAATTCATAGACAAACTAATAGACATGTGTGTCACTACCATGTACAACTTGTTCAGTTTCTCATTTCTGAAGTTTTCACATGTATCACATTTCCATTCATATAGTTCATGGTTATATTACAACTTTAGAAGTCCATTTAAAGTAGAAAATTCTTGTTTCACATCTAATTTTGTCTCAAAGCCAATTCATAAGATTATGATTTATCAAAATAGTGTAAAACACTTCCAACACAGGTTTTAAAATAGCAGCATATTGTCTGGTGAATATGATCAATTACAATTCATAACTGTAGTGATATAGCCATGTTTATATTTCATGGTCTAATATACATCTACATGAGAAAGCTGTCTTGACCAAAGCAATCTCCTGTAAAATGATTGCACTGAAGGATTGTAAAGGAGATTTTCTTACTTTCTTCTACATGTAAGTCAATGAAACTGGACTTCAGGTGGTACACCAAAGGACTGAGATTTTTTTATTAATTACAAATGTCAAGTATTATAGTATAGCTGGTGAAAAGGGAAATGGGCAACCTATACTCTGCCACTGGACCTAAATTTAAGTTACATGCATGCAGAGATTTTGATCACTTGCCAAGCACTGACGGATATAAGAGAAATGACTACCAGCTACCTATAATGTAAGATTAGATCTCAGATTTATATCAAAGCTTCCATATCTAACACTTGTACTACTAAGCACCCGAAGGATTAGTGAAGGAAAACCACACTTAATCTGAATCTCAGATTGAATTCACATCCAAATGTTGTCAATTTCACTGCTGCTTCCGAGGACAGAGTCACTACTGGCAGACAACTTATTCTCAGAAAGTACCAGTTCTCAGCAGGTTATTGTTTTATGACAGATTCACAAAGTTTTAGCATGTGCAGGGATTTGAAAAAAACACTAAATTTTTTTTTAAATGTGGCTGTGCAAAATATAAGTAAGATACATGTATTGGTTACAAAAAAAAACAAAATTTGTCATCAAAACATACATGTAGTTCTTGCAAAAACTGACCTTCTGTTAAAGGCCCAGCAAGACACCTTTTGGCAGACTTTTACATTATGGTGTCATAGTTAAATGGTCAGTCAAACATTGAAGTGATTATGACATCACAATCGAATGATGTCAGAAATGAACATTGAGAGCCAGGTGTCTGGACATTTGGTGATGGGTTAATTGGTCTACAGCCAGTACAGATGCTCAGGTTCAATGTGAATAATCATTGTCTCAATCAAAGTCAAAGATGTGTTTGTGAAACACAAATGCCCACTGATCCCAACAAATTGCTATGCTGGAAAAATATTGCAATGCTCTACATTTTCACCCCACCCTATCTCACCCCAGGGGCATGTGATGTCAGTGATGTGTGAGCAACCCTTAGATGAAATTGCAGTCTAAGTTTGGTTACTGTATCACAATCCAAACTTGAAATACTGCACTTTATATGTAAGGGAGACAGAATTACAGACAGACGATCCAAACACTAGATGCCTCAGCGGACCTATCAGGTCGGGGGCATAAAAATCGAAATTTTGGAAAACAGTGACTTCTCAATATAAGACACTTTAGACAGAATCTCATGTTACTGTTTGTTTAAGGGCATAACAATTGTTAAAGTCAAGATTACACTTATTTAAAGAGGTGTTTGATGCTCATAAATGCAAACAAAAATGGCCACATGCAAACAGAAATGAAAAATTGACAAGCAATTATGTGGTTTCTAATGAATTTTGATCCTGTTATCTTCGCTTCTCAATTTTTGTATTTTCTTTTTTGCATTTATCCATATATACATGGTAGGCAAAAACATTTACCATACATTATACATTTCCTTATTGTCTCCCAAATTGCTAAATATAAAGAAAGCCGTGTTTGCTTTAAAAAATTATACATACATGTATATACAGGCAAACAGATATACAGACAGAATGTATGGACAGACATACAAATAATTGTAGATAGAAAGACAGACAGAAAGTATGGTCAGACATTGGCAAGCAGACATACATACAGAAAGAAAAGTATGGTAAGATATATATATAAGCAAACAGGGACTGAAAGTATGGACAGATATACAGACAGACAAAAAGACATAAATACAGAAAGAAAAAGTATGGACAGACATATAGACAGACAAAAAGACATACATACAGAAAGAAAAAGTATGGACATACATATAGACAGGCAAAAAGGGACTGAAAGTATGGACAGATATATAGACAGATGAAAAGACATAAATACAGAAAGAAAAGTATGGACAGACATATAGACAAGCAAACAGGGACTGAAAGTATGGACAGATATATAGACAAACATACATACAGAAAAAATAAGTAAGGCCAGACATATAAACAGGGAAACTGGGACTGAAGGTAAGGACAGATATATAGACAGGCAAACAGACATACATACAGAAAGAACAATTAGAAAACAAAGCTCACCAAAATGGGTGTAAATTTTCAAAATAGATATTAGACCCATAGCTGTCAGGTTTTAAGGTCAAAGGACTGGTGAAATTTTGATTCCTTCAGTTCAGGTTAAAATTTTTGAAAAGAAGGTCAAAGTCCAAGGTAAACTTCACAACGTCAAAAGTCAAGGTACCAAATGTCCAAATGAAGGCTCTGGTCACAAGAAATATATGTGTGAAATATCAAAGCCCTATCCTTCATAGTTTAAAAGATATAGCCAAGGATGAAATTTTTAAAAAGTAGTTCAAAGTCCAAGGTCAAGGTCACTGGGTCAAAAGTCAAGGTCCCAAATGAAAGCTCTAGTAATAATGGATCTACATGTGAAATATCAAAGGCCTATCCATCATGGTTGTAAAGGTATATATATAGCTCAGTTTAAAGTTTTTGAAAAGTTGGTCAAAGTCCAAGGTCAAGGTAACAAGGTCAAGGTCAAAAGTCAAGGTCCCAAATGAAACTCTGGTCATAAGGAATTTATAAGTAAAATATTAAAGCACTATCCCTCATGGTTATAAATATATAGCAGAGGTTTTTTATGAAAAGTAGGTCAAAGTCCAAGATCAAGGTCAAATGTCAAGGTCCAAAAATAAAGGTCTAGTAATAAGGAATCTGTGTTTTAAAACCCTATCCTAGCTCTGGTCATCAGAAATATATATATATATATATATATATATATATGAAATATTAAAGCCCTATCCCTCATTAATTATATATATATATATATATATATATATATATATATATATATATATATATATATATATGAAATATTAAAGCCCTATCCCTCATTGTTGTAAAGGTATAGCTCAGGTAAGTTTTTGAAAAGTAGGTCAAAGATCAAGGTCAAGGTCACTAGCTCAAAAGTCAAGGTCACAATGAAAGTTCTGGTCATAAGGAATATATAAATGTGAAATATCAAAGTCCTATCCCTCATGGTTGTAAAGATATAGCTCAGGTTAAAGTTTTTGAAAAGTAGGTCAAAGTCCAAAGTCACTAGGTCAAAAGTCAAGGTTACAAATGAAAGCTGTGGTCATAAGGATTCTATGTGAAATAGCAACGCCTTGTCCCTTGCGGTTAAAAAGATATAGGCCAGGTTGAAGTTTTGTCTATGGATGCCAACAACGCCAGGGGTATGACATTAGGTCTCCAGACTTTCATCCTGGCAAGCTAAAACTAGAGTATGGACAGATATATACATATATATACAGACAAACAGACATACATACAGAAAGAAAAAATATGGTCAGACATATAGACTGGCTAATAGACATACATACACACAGACACTGTCAGACAGGCAAAGTATGGGCAGCCAATAGATATTCCTGTTATCTTAAATCTTACAGAAAATTAAAGTGTGGACAGACATAAACAGACAGGCAAACAGACAGACAACACTAATCAATATGCCCTTAATCTTAGATCTTACAAAAATTAAAGTGTGGACATACATATACAGACAGGCAAACAGACAGACAACACTAATCAATATGCCCTTAATCTTAAATCTTACAAAAATTAAAGTGTGGACATACATATAGAGACAGGCAAACAGACAGACAGACTGTCAGACAGACAGACTGACCTTGTAGAAAGTTAAAGAGCAGACTGACAAATAGACAGTGAACAGTCAGACTGACAGTCAAGTAGACAGACAAAAAGGCTGACAGACAACACAATGTCCTTTATCTTTGATCTTATAGAAAGTTAAAGAGGGGACTGACATACAGATGGTCACACAGACAGATTTGTTATTTTGAGGAGGAAATTATACCATTATATAACTTGTGGGGAAAGATTTAGCCTTTGATCCAGTGTTTCTACATCAATTTGTTGTTATGTATTATCATGAAACATTGACTCCACTCTACTGAGGTTTGACATTCTTCACAACAAATCATATGCAATGTGAACTGTGATGTTTGGGAGACAATGTACATTGTGAGAGCTTTTGAAATGTATACACTATGATTTCTGTTGGAATAATGGCAGACAATGTAGGCTCCAAGACAAATACATCAAGTTTATCATGGCAAAAATTTACAACAATAAATCACAACATTTCTGTAGCTAACATTTCAGTTGAACTTTGACCTTTACATCTTCATTTCTTTTTCTGGATGTTAATCTTTTCCACTTATCCAGAGCAGTCAAAAACATCCATTCGTCTTTCCAGTACATAGAGGTATAGAAGACTTTCTAAGACAAAGTATATTATTATCAATATATTTCTATATATGCCCTACCCAAGGGAGTCAAACCTTGTCCAGGGAGTCATAAATTTCAAAAATTCAGTGTATTCAGTTGTCTCCTTGATGTACAAGGAAAAGAGGGATATTTAAACATTATAAACATTAATGCTATATAACTATTTTAGCCTCACCCAAAAGTCTGAATCTCTGACCAGGAGTCCATGGATTTTACTAACATATTAAATACTTCTATGCTCTTTCTAAAATTGTCTTCAGGTTTTCATTCAAAGTCAGCAAAAGTAAAGAAGATTGTAAAACATAATAGACATCAACCCTTCAAACCCCACAGACCACAATAGTCTGGTCTTAAACAATAGAAAAGAGCATACCATTCAGATAATCAGGGATGAAAGGGTTAACACTTTCTAACCATTTTGATCATGTTTTAGAGTCTGAACCTCGGGTCAAGGGATCATGATATTTAAAATTTATATTGCATTCTTCCTTCTCTGCTTAACTATGCATTCAATATTTCCTTCAGAGTCCTGGACCTTACAGTCTATTTTCTCTCACACCAAAGATGAATCATACGGAATTTGTAAAGAATTGGCCATGTATTTTTCAAAATGTTTTTAAACATGTCTGATTTTAGATGAGGATGCAGGCTGCTGGCCCAACGGCAACAAATGAACATCAAACTGCCTGATAAGACAAAGATAACTTAGCCTACCAATTCATAGGTCAAGCAAATATGAATTATAATTTACGTATCAATGATATAGAAATATAGTAGCTTACTGGAAAAATTCCTGAAATTACTAACTGAGCCAATATGCGCTGGTGGTCTTAGGGGGCCAGCTAGGCCCCCGGAAGCTCTGCAAGTAAAGATGCTCCAAGATTGATTCTTGCATACTTTCTGGTGTTTGACTACAATAAAGGACTTAGAAAATAATGACTGTTTGGTGCTTTTTTCAATATAAATTTCATATTCATTTGAAGCAAGGTGAAAATCAACCACTATGTAATATATATAGAAGGCTTGTTCTGCTTAGGGAAAAGGTGTAGGCTACATATAAAATGATTTGATCATTGCACACAATACATAAACACTGCCCCTTTACATCAAATTTACGGACATAATCTGACATGTCATGATGATACCCATGCCGTCCCTTTCCTCCAGCAACTTGTTCTTAATCCCTGGTCTTGGTCAATCATTTTTATATTAGCGGATCAATCTAAAACACTCATATTAGAATTTCGCTCTGACACCATGTTAAACTTTCAACCTCACTTTAGTAATGAGTCAAAGCAACATTGATGCTGATTAGTCAATTCAGTTACAATCAACGAATGATTAAATAGATAGCAAAAGTCGTCCGATTAACCGGAAATTTATCTCAGTGGTCTGCCTAGTTACCAAAAAGAACCAGAGAATTTGGATTATACTAAATAACGGAATAGTAATCAAACTATGGAATTTTTTTTACACTAAATAACTGAATAGTAATAAAATCCAGAATGTATGGGGATGGGAATTAAAAATCTGGAATTCCGGAAAACTAGCATCTCTAATGATGTGATGTATCAATTATAAATCATGTATACGATAAATTAACTTAATACAGACACTGTTGCTAAAACATAAGAAAATGGCTTATTTTTTTGTGCAATAAAGCATAACTAATTAACATAAAATAATCTATCCATAAATCACTGAACCAACATTTCCTTTCTGCATCAGTAATCAAAAATAAATATGCTAATAAAGTTTGTGAACACCAGCAGGGGACCAAAGTGGACCTTAGAGGTCAATGTTTTCCACTCCGTTAATCACACATCTTGACAGATTTGGAATGTATATTGTGACTTTGTGGCATTGATTTCTGTTGCTGCAGGTAACATTTTCTTCAGCCAATCAGAACATGTCTGCCAATCTATCACATATCGACCACAGTATGATAGTATAAAAAGTAAGTAAACACAGAATAATATGGCTACCTGCAGACTATGCCACGAGTCTTTCCATTGGCTAAAGTCAATGTTGGGTCAATCTAAAAGAAATTTTAGATCAGTGCTAGATGTCGCCACCAGTGACTGCCAAATGTGAAATGTAATCTATCGATGTATTTGAGGAATGACGTGGATCAGAATACCTTGACTTGGAAAGATGACCTCTAAGCAGAAAAAAAAACTTACAATGATGATGAATACCGGTCAAAGACTTGTGTCTACATACAATCAAGTAACATGTACATTAAAATAAATATTTTAGAATGCAAAATAAGATCTGAAACACAAAGAATACTCTCTAAGGACAATCACAGAAAACTATCAAATAAAAAAAAAAATAAGAGGTCCCTGTATGAAAGCTCATCTGAATCAAACACACGATGAAAACTTTCATGCATAGAAAAAAATGTATACATGCATTTATTTTGCATGCAAAAAGTGTGTTTTGGGATGAAGGAAAATATTTCATTGTGTTTAACAAACAAAAAAAGTTTTTATTGGCAAATATACTTTTTAGCACATAGGTCTCAGTTATGGTTTAAATTTCCAGGCAAATTTCAAATGTTTTTGCATGTTAAAAATATTTACAAAATGAAATGGATTTTGCATGCAAAAAGTACATCAAGTTAAATAACATTTAAAAAAAATAAAACAAAAAAAACACTTTGCATGCAAAGTTCTCAGTTCATAAATTTGTCATGCGTCTGACACAAACAGACCACAATATTCACCCCAAAAAACATTATGCAGTGAAAGATGACAGTGTTATTTCTCAGATATACCTGTATCACTGGTATTGAATGAAAAAGTTCAGCAATGTAATTCCATAATGGTGAAAAAGGGAGAAAATGACTTATTCATAAGGGTTTAAAAGGGGGAAGATTTTTTGGAAGAAAATTTTTGTTCCTGAATGTTCCATTTTTTAACAAATAGTATATGCTTACCTTCACCTTTGCCCATCAACAATTGATATGTAATGGCCCCAGGTGAGATAAAATTGGAACCCTTTAAATTTTAACCATGCATTCAACATTGGTAAATCTACGTGCATGCACGTAATGACCCAAGTGTCAAAATTAACTTTTCAAACCTGGCAGCCAGTCGGGCCAGTAGGATTTAATTTCTACTGGCCCAACCAAAATTTCACTGGCCCACATATAAAAAGACATAAGATAAATAAAAATAACAATTTTTAATTGTAGCAACTTCTTCAGAGTATATTCAAGTAATAATAACAAAGAAAAAAGTCAGTGACAATTTGGATAACAAAGAAAAACTCCGTGACAATCTGAATCTAATTCAGTCCACACATCCATAAATTCCTCCTCCCCCCCACCTCTCGGGGTAAATACGGTTGAGTATTTGGCCTCCTTGTTCTGATCCCCTCAGTATTCCACAAGTTAATGGCTTTTGTTGGGTCAAAAGTTGGTATTTCGTCAGTGTGAAATATGACAGACAACAAATCAGACAGGACCCTGGGTCATTTTGTTTTGCTTCGAATGCTGCAGCCGACTTCCTGTGAAATTCACTTTTTTCATGTAAAGTCACAGAATCTAATTTCAGATTTGTGCAACCAGATATGAAACTGACTTCTGCCGTTCATTCTCTCATAATTTGGCACTGTTTGCATAATCAAAGCACCATGTACAAGTCATTTTGTCATCACTGAAATTCAGCCATTTACGGGCTACCTTCCATGTTTCCATGAATTTTCTTTTTCTTTTCTCTTTTTCGTAGATATGTCCTCTGTCTTTTCTTTCAGTATCCGTGAACTTTAGCTTTTTTTCCCAGAGGTTTTACACCCTCAAGAAACTTCCACATGTCGACCGGCTTGCAATTCAATGTCAATTAAAAGCTTTGAAAATGTAAAGTCTTTACACTGATTGTTAAAATGCGCCGCCGATCTCAAGTTATCTTCTAGAGGGGGTATATACAATGCTTCATTTGTGGTACAATGATGGTTTAAATCATTTATGTGCAAAATAGAAGAGGGGTTCCGACTGAGTTTCAAAACAAATCGAAACCGAAAACGGTTTAACCAGCGATTAGGCTTTATATATATATCGCTGGTTTAACTTAGCAGTGTTTTCCAAAATTTGACAAGCCAACCGGGCCGCCGCTTGTACGGATTTTACTGGCCTGACCACAAAAACACTGGCCTCAGGCTTACGTACCACTGCTAATTTCGACCCCTGTGACCTACAATTTTTTACATGCAATCATTCTTTTCTGCATGAAATGTGTACTGCAGTACATGAATGGGCATGCTGACCCTATGTAAACTATTTACCCTGAAGAAGGATAAGAACCCCACTCCCACTTCCAATTTTTCTTGAATAAATCAGAAATGGTTTCATTACCTATTTCAGTGTTCAACCTAGGACCACGAACAAGGGGGCCAGACGGGCCCATGCTATTAAAATCAGGGGGCCATTTTCAAAAAGAAGGGGCCATAACATATAGAGAAAAACTGACCATTTGTGATGAGTTTAGAGTTTACTGTAACCATCATAACTGTCCATGTACATTGTTCACCAATAAACAAAAAACTGGTACATCCTGTAGTGAAGGGATTTACTTTTTTAAAATTTTCTGCATACAATATAGTTCACAGTACAAGATTTGTCATCATAAGTCAACCAGTTTTTAAAACGTTCTTCGTGTAACCACTGATTTTGAAACTTTTGTTTCTGATTCTCAGAGACAGATTCTGATTTTTCTGCTGTTTTTTTTCACTTGATGACGAACTTGGGTTGTTTTGAATATCATTTCGAGTTTTTTTTTAGAACTCTGGGTGACTGAGAAAAAGTCCGATATTCTCTTCATGTTTTTAAATTTTGACAGAGAGAAAAACGTCGTCTGCACATGGACGCAGCACATAATACGCTTGACAGCATATAGCAGACCTTAAGCGTTTGGGAGACTCTGACACAGAAGCCTCATTTTAACTAATAATGCCAGGCAGTTACTTCCGGCTATATGGTTTGCTCAAGGCTATCCATAACCCAAATATTCAGTCGTTATATTCCGTTCACTTCGATCACTGCATTAACCTAGCGTAGTATGGAGATAATCGGAAACGGAACGGGCTTGAATTATTCGCATTAGACTATCCATGATGTTACATTTCAGTATTATTTCAGCTTATACGTGGACATTTAATTGAAGTTATCACTGGGAAGATTAGCATTGCGCCCGAGTGGCCCATCATTGAATTTTAATCGGGCCATGTCTGATTTCAGCGGGCCATTGACACAATGGCGCAGCCTAGATTGAACACTGCTATTTAACTGCAAATGTCTCACATTTTCAACAAAAGTTATTTTTAAAATTCTTATGTTTTAATACTATTTTCAACTAGTAAAGGGCTACTATTTGATATAAATGTACTTGAACATCTTTATAACCATAGTTATGATACCTGCTGTAAAATATCAATTTATAAATTGATAAAAAAATATAAAAAAGTGCTATTCTTATAGAATTCATATGTAAACTGTTTATGTATCAGATAGAGCTTCTTTCGAACAAATATGAAATTTGACCCATAAATCATGTTATCAATAACTTCTTCAGTCTACACTGAGGTCAATATTTTACCTGTAGAATGAATAGGGGACACCTGAAATCACTTCAGCCAGGGATACTAAGTTTGCAGACAAAATAACAGTCAGCCAACAAGAAAGATCAACAGAGAAATATTCCAATCCAAATTGTTCAGCTGAGCCTCAAGCTTTTTGTATTCTGACAATTATCTTTGATGTGTTATTTGTTACTTATAAATGATACATGTCAACATAAAAAGTCCATGATAAAACACAGTTTCTCAGAATAGAATTCCTGTTGATACCTGCTATCAGGACTAATGGGTTATAATACAGCCAACAAACCAAAACTCCCAAAAGACAGGCTGCTCCACCCAACACAAGACAATAACCAGTCACATGGATGTGAAACTGACAATGGAATCACTACATAATAAATCATGTTTACTACAGCATTATCAAACAGATAAAGCTCTATTGTTGCAAGTTTTGTTTACATGAAGTTCTGTTATCTTAAAATAAGCATTTGCAACATTTCCACAAAATGAATTAATTGGGGGAAAATTAGAGGATACTTATATGCAACTAGGAAAATGGAAATCTGGATTGTTCCTCTGTATTACCAGAACATTTTTGTTGTCATGTAACTAATCAAACTCAATAAAAATGCATCTATATGAGCGCAATAACTTGACACCAGACTTGCCACCCTAACTTGAAAAAATTATTTACTTTGATTTCCTGTACACATGTTTCAACAGCCCTCTGGTTTCTCTGATAATTTTAATTTGACCAGCACCAGCCCCCTTCCCTAAATACATGTTAAGTGTGAGAGCCCTAGTATATTGTGATAGAAATTTAAAAGCCACTCTGCATGCAGATTCTGTAGAGCTGAAACCAGCTCAATTGAGTTATTGTATACATGTAGAGTTTAACTATTTTTCTAATTTTCACACTTAGATGAGGGCAAATTTCAAATAAAACAAAATAAAAAAAAGCATGGATATTCATGCTATCAATGAGAGCAGTGTAATTTAAGCCATTTTTAAGATGGAAATCACAAAAATTTAAATAGTTTATACCTGGAAATTTTGCACCTCCTTTCATGACAAAAATCATTCTGCGGTATATATTATTACATGGTAATAAAATGGTATATGCTACAGATTTAATACTTGAGTATCAAAACCTAAGTTTTTGCAAAAATAGAATTTTAACTTCCTGACATTTTGTGAAAGAGAACCCTTGAGAAAAAATTCTCTCGTACCCAGTTTATCATTTACATGCTGATCAGTAATGACAAACTGATGCTACACTGTGTAATATACTAGTGTAACACGTGACAAAATGATGCTACACAGTAATATACTGGTGCAACACGTGTGACAAAATGATGCTACACTGTGTAATATACTGGTGTGCAACACATGTGACAAAATGATGCTACACTGTGTAATATACTGGTGCAACACATGTGACAAAATGATGCTACACTGTGTAATATACTGGTGCAACACATGTGACAAAATGATGCTACACTGTGTAATATACTGGTGAAACATGATGCTACTAGTGTGCAACACATGTGACAAAATGATGCTACATGTGTAATATACTGGTGCAACACAACAAAATGATGCTACACTGTGTAATATACTGTGCAACACATGTGACAAAATGATGCTACACTGTGTAATATACTGGTGCAACACATGTGACAAAATGATGCTACACTGTGTAATATACTGGTGCAACACATGTGACAAAATGATGCTATACTGTGTAATATACTGGTGTGCTACACATGTGACAAAATGATGCTACACTGTGTAATATACTGATGTAACATGTGTTACAAAATGATGCTACACTGTGTAATATACTGATGTAACACATGTTACAAAATGATGCTACACTGTGTAATATACTGGTGCAACACATGTGACAAAATGATGCTACACTGTGTAATATACTGGTGTGCAACACATGTGACAAAATGATGCTACACTGTGTAATATACTGATGCTACTGGTTCTGTACATTTAATAATGTTTGTATTATATATCCTCATAAATGAACAATGGTCATAATTTAAAATATTTTTTTGATTCACGAAGAATAACGATATGATAAGTGTCATCGTTATAGCGCATATAAATACAACATATTAATACAACATATTAATACACAAAAGTAGTCCCGAAACCTCAAAACCATTCCCAGGCGTATATGGTAGGAAAGTGCACCTTTTCATCTAATGTTAAGTAAATGGAAAATGCAAGTAGGAGATATACCATAATATTAAATAATAAATTCAAATATTTGACATTACAATTCATTCATGAATATCTGAAAAAAAAAAAAATTAAGCTCTAAAATTTAGTGACTAAAAACCAATTTAGTCTGAAACCTAAAAATGTAAATGAAAGTTGTACTAATGAGAAAAAAATCACTCATTCAATTTTTTGTTAAATTCACAGTATGAAACTTAGAATTTCAATGTAATTTATAAATTCACGGAATGTGATCAATTATAACACCATATGCTCTGTACAAACAACATATATCATGCCCAATACATATCAAAATGGATACGGTATACCGTATATATATGATTATACGGTATATATGATTGACATTTTTTACAATTATGTATGTAACATTTTGATAGGAAATTGAGCAATCATTTTGTCATCAGTTAATTCATCACAAACAACCTTAGAGTTCAAGCCCATGTTCAATCAAATCTCTTGACAGCTTCATTATACCTTCAAAAGTTTTAAATAATTTGAAAATTGCTTTGACATGAAAACTGTGTCTTTATTTGTAAAGGTCTTCTCTTCCGCTGTGTCGTGCTTTAAACAACAGCACATCAAATTTCATGTTCAAAGTAACCCAGCACATTGATAAATTAACCTAGTAATCGGATAAAAAATGTTTGCCCACAATGACCCTCATAGTGTTTGTTGCTGTATGACTGTTAAGTAACATGATCAGCCAAGTTTTACACAAAACCAATTCTAAATGTTTAAATAAAGCATTTTGTAGTGCAATTTCCAACCAAAATAGATTTATGATAGCAAATGGATTTGTCCCATTTATCTACAAACTGTACACACTAAATAGCATTGTGTTCACATGGCATAATATGATAACCAAACTCTGTCTTTTGTCAGAAGGTGTGGTCCTATGCTTAATGAGATAAAACTCGATAACCATAATGGCTCATGACTGATTATCATTCAGTAATTTTGTAAACAGTAAAATTGACTCCATTTCAATCTTGTACCGAGTCAGCCCATAAACATTCCATTTACAACATCATTTATCCATACAAAATGTAAAACTGTGATACATGTTGATGAAATATCAAAACTAGAGGCCATAGTATGACAGGATGACAGGATGTAAGGATGAACATGTATGTAATATCAAAATTCATTTTGCATAATATGAATATTGCTGTATTTAGCACAAAAAACTGAAAGAGCCCAATCTTACCTACGAAACCCCTGGCACTCCATGTTATACTGAGAAAAATGATTGAGAGTCCTTTTGGTTTATGTTTTTGGAAAGTGCTGAATAAATGTAATGATTTTTTTTTACTTTTCCTGTTGGACAAGTGCTATGTAATTCTTACTTGTCTGACTGCAATAAAGACTGGTGCCAGCCAAGTTGGAAAGTACTGATTTAATGTAATGATTTTTTTTTAACTTTTCCTGTTGGACAAGTGCTATGTAATTTCTACTTGTCTGACTGCAAATAAGACTGGTGCCAGATGAGCTGATCCATGTGATTGTTCAATCCTGCAGATCCTATGAGGTCAACTGAATTAGATCAAAATATGTTTCCCATAATTCCTACATGGGTAACTCTTAAAATTGTCAAGTAATTATTTGAATGGTGTTTTACACCACACTCATCAAGTTTTCAGTAATACGGTGGCAGTCAATGTTTAATGGTGGAGTAAAGAACCCCGTTACAATGTACCCAGTAAGAAACCATCAGCCTTCCACAATCAAATTGGCAAACTTTCTGACAAAATCAGCTTAGGTTCCAGTCTCTTAGGTTCCAGAAAAGCTCAAACCTGGGCTGACTAGTTTGACGCTCTAACCACTGGACTAAAGAGGCATCAACTATCAAGTGAAATTGGTCAGATTTAACTTTTCAGTCCAAGAATGATCACCACTATTACATCAGATATGGGAAATTCATGCTTTCAATGTGTCTAAAAATAGCTGTTACTGTTTGTAAATGTGTAAATTTTTCATTGTCATATACAGTACAACCTGCTTTTGCGACGCATGTGTGTAAAGACCATCTGGTCATAAAGACTGTTTTTGCTGTCCCCAATAGTGCCAATTGTGTACAAATCAACCTCTATATGAAGAACACCCTATAATAACTGGTTGTGTCCCTAAGGGGGTCTTTATATACAAGTTTCACTGTATAAAGAAAACCAGTCAGGAACTCTTGTAAACTAGTGTCAAAGTACAGAAGGACGGTCATACAATCAACAAACTGAAAGCAGCTAAAAGTGCTAAGCTTCTCACATAAAAACTGGTTTAGGGATAGTTAAGCTACTTTCACTTTCATTTTTATGTAATTACTTTGTGTCACTCAGTGTAAGTTTCTTATATGGCTGGTGTTTTGCTATTAATCACCAAGCACATTTGCACTTAGCGCTTTAAAAAAGTGTATTGATCAAAGGCATAAATGTACATACCTTCACAAATACAGCAATTTCCACTGTGTTTATCTGAACATATAGTAATGTCCTAAAAATCTTTAATACCAAATTAATTAAGCAATTCCTATGCAAAATCTATACACTTTGACTTGAGGTAAATTCCTGCTCAGATAGGTTTCCACAAGCAAACATTGACAGACAGACATTTCCAATGAAGAAATTCACATCTGGTATTTTGCAATTTCAACCCAAAGACTTAGATGTGTGCCCTGGGTTTGTTTATTTTTTACACATGTTTTTTATGCACAAAGAGGTGCAAGTTTACACATGAATCATGTAATCATAAAGATATCTCAATACCCTGATATGGCCGTTTTCTATTCCAAAATTGACTCTCCATTCTGCTGTCTTTCTATCTTGATTAGATGTACTCAATTACACTCAACATTGAAAGACAACATCTGCGTGCACATGTACATGTATATACTTTAAATAGTATTAATTCTTTACCAAATCTGATAGCGTACCAGGAGTTACCGAGGTACATGACAATGACAATATCGGTGTTTGGTTCCAGGGGTCACTGATCAACAACAAACGTTTTGTGTAACAACAAATTAACTCAAAAATTTGGTTCTTTGAGTACCTTCCTCAGAGTTAAATAAGTTAACTAAGGACACTAGTTCTAGAAATGCTCTGTAGTTTTTTTTTTAATCTCCTTTTTTACTACATGTACTTGATAAACAATAACAAAAGAGATAAACAAAGGCATAAATAATATTAAATTCCTAAATATTTTGTGATAATTGCTTGAGAAACTCGGGTTTGGCACTTGATTAACTCAACCTTACTACGCCTTCTATAAAAAGTTGTTGGCTTGGTGTAATGCAACCTACTCACTCAAAGCCCTGCAACTCAAATTTTTTTTTATTGCCATTCCAGGAATTGTTTTTTGGGGGGTTTTTTTTGGTTTTTTTTACCAGACTTCCATTATATTCCCACTGGTTATATTTAAACCTTTTTATGATAACTGTGTTCCTGCTAATTTCACCTGCTCACTTAATTCCAAGTAGTATCAGGAAGTTTTGTACCTAAAACAAATTATACCCAATGACATACAGATCTTACACAGGGTACAATTTGCCTTTCAAAGGGTAGAATTTGTCTTGGGTATGAACTGATTTGGGCATGAAACTTTGTGATGCCACTTGGAAGTGTTAGTGCACAGGTGAAATATATAGGCAGTTATCTTAAAAGTGTCTATTGTACATGAAAATGGTTTACAAATTAAAAAAAAAATCCTACCAACCTACTCACAGTAAAAACTCTGAGTTAAGTTACAACAAACCAACAATTTTTAAAGGATGGCCCTATTTGAATATGAATACAACACCAGACCTGGTAATACAAGATTCTTTATGCCTGATTATGGCTCTTATTGGTTATTGTACATCAAGTCAGGGCTCAACATTAACTTTAAAAAGAACTAGAGCAGTCGGACCAGTACCAGAAAATTTTACTAGACCTGACCTCAACATCACTAGACCTGACCTCGGTTACATCATATCTATCATATCTCTCTTCCAGAGTTTCATATCCTACTTAATTAGGGTACGCTACATCTAGAGATTTTAAGGGCATAATGAAAACACTATATTTTAATTTTTAATAAGTGGTAAAATATAGCTCACATATTAATTTCATAAATTGCCCCACGAACTCGATGACGGGCAGAGGACTTGTGCATATCTATGTCTCATTTTTACCTATTGCTGCACCATTAAATGCTATTTACTGCTTTAACTGATTTTTTAAATAACATAAAAAAATAAGTACAGAAAGAAATTAATGAATTTCATGATTGAAATAAATCCATATAATCTCTAGAGTACTCAAGCCTACTAACTCTAATAAGTAGGACTGGAATACAAGTATATTTTGTTACAGTATAAAACATACATGTCATTTCTGAGTGGTGCAAGTAAATTATCCTCAATTTATACACTGTATTCATGCTGATTGTTCCACTGATTTATAATTTTATCAAGAACAAAATAAAACCTGAATAGACAATTAGCATGAATGCTTTGACAATTTATTTATAGAAGTCAAGAAACAAGTATGTATATAAGTTTGAAATTTTCTTTTAGGCCTAATTATTGTAAAATAAATTCTGATTTCTGTTCTGCCCTTTGATTTCTTTGATACACCCTCATCTCTAGTTATGCCTCCATTACTATAAAGAAGCCATCGTCAGTCACTCAGTGTAAACAGATATCGATAGTTATCGTAAGTTGATCTGCTTTATTAGAGATATCGTGACTCAATTCAAACAAAACTATCAAAAAAGAAAAGTACCATTCTATATACCCGGTTAAATTAAAATATGCCTAGGCTAGGCTAGTGAAGCTGCACGCACTTGTGATTTTATGACCGTTGCTTTCAGTTTCACTTTCAATCTGAATTTTTGCGGGTCCATAGAATTACCGAAATGACGCCAATAACCGGAAAGACGGGACATGTAACTGGATTGAAGCCCCTTTCCATCGTAATGATAATTTTGTGGAATAATTTACTTTTAAATATTAATAATAGAGGTAATACATTAAATGAAAAGATATTTTGTCGGTATTGCCCTCGTATTTACCGATCTAGCTTTTCATATTTAAGCCATATCAGTACTAGTGTGATATTGAACCCGACGTAATTACTCGTACAATTTGTAGCAAAATTCCTAGAACACTGTTTCCCTTCTCACAATGAAATAGTTTATTCTTCTTAGCTGTATATAAATAATCTAAAAATGACGAAAACATAATCTGTGGTGTCATTCCAGTGACTTCATGCGTCACCCTGGTAATATTACTATTATTCCAGTTATTTTATATACCAATCTCTCACCAGAGGGCGTATTACATTCTATGGCGACAAAATTGACGAAATGAAAGTAAGTTTATACGGCACGTAATATCGGCGACATATCTATTATCACAATCACCGGTAATGTAAATAAATGTCCCACTATCGGTAAATAAATTACAAAAAGAACAAAATGGTTTTCCGCAACAACTTTTTTAATAATAGATCTTTAGTCTATTTGAAGTGATATTTTTAACCCGACCAGTCGGGCTACTTTGACACAAATTAACTAGACCGGACCAATCTCTTACTAGTCAGGGTCGGTCGGACGTGCCTTAGTGTTGAGCCCTGCAAGTGCAAGTAGTTTAAGTAGAAAAAACCTAATTGTATTGTATTGTTGTTTAACGTCCCACTCAAGAATTTTTCACTCATATGGAGACGTCACCAATGCCGGAGAAGGGCTTCAAAATTTGGCCTATGCTTGGCACTTACGGTCATCGAGCAGTGAGGGTTCTTTAATGTGCCGACACCTACTGTGACACGGGACATCGGTTTTTACTGTCTCATCCCAAGGACAGGAATCTAACCTGCCGCACAGGAGTCTAACCTGCAGCCAGCTGAACTCGAACTCACGACCTCATGATCAAAAGACCAGTGCACTACTGACTGATCCAGACTGGCTCAGAAAAAATCTAAATAACGTTTTTGGTAAACACAGCTAATGCACCTTTAACAGTATGAATGAGAAATATCAAGGAGTAGTCAAATGTTCTTTGATCACAGATACAGTAAAGAGCTTGATTTGTACACAAGGTGGCCACTAAAGTAGGTTGATTTGGAGGTGTTCACTTTTTAAGACACGTTTGGAATTTAAGTTGGACTGACATCAAGTCTCCTGATTTTGTGAAAAGTTATGTAAACATGGTGTGGATCAATGCATTAGGAAATATGACTCACGACTGACACAGATAAATCTTGGATGACCTAGTTTTAAAATGCAAGGATGACTAATTATACTTTAATGTTTTAAATGCCAGTTATAAATATCTTTATAAAACTTTCTGCTACATTTAAATTCTACTGACTAACAACTCTGACAGGGTATGAAGGGTTATCATTTTACACCAAGCAAAACATAAACTATCACAAGAGGTTTGGCAGTATGCAAACTTACAATTACCATTGTACAAATGAATAAATGATTGGATTACCATTGTACATATGAATAAATGATTAGATTTTGGATTTTGAATTGTGTTTTATGCTAGACTCAACAATTTTTCAGTTATATTTTAAATGGTAATTAAAATGAAACCACAATGAATCCCTGATCATTGCAGCAATATCTTCTCTAAAATGACAAAATACATGTATTCCCAGTACTTCACATAAAATTTTCAAACAGGATAGGTAGGTTGGCATTATTATTATTTTCTGATTATTATTATTAATTTTTTTTGGGGGGGTGGGGGGGCTATGAAAAAGATTTATCCAGTAAAGATATTAATTCTTTTTCCATAATTTAGTAGCTATCAGGTCGCTGGAACTAATCAATTTCTAAATTGTTCAGAATTTACTTTAAAAAAGGGTAAAATCAGCAAAATTGCCTCTCAAATATAGGGTCAGTCATGTTATGAAAATGATCTGATAATAGTCATGTGGGTAAGAAGTCAACATAAAGGTCATATAATAGATTAAATATGAAGGTCATGTGGAGCTAAAAACACTTTACATGGATTTGTACAATATCTATCAAAATCAATGCAAAATATCTAAAGTTATATTATGAGAAACAAAATTTGTATGAAATGAATACAATCCTACATGTACATGCTTTCCAACATTTCATTATTTTCATAGGGGAGACAACATGCAACTAAAATTTCCAGCATTGAGCCATACTGCGGGCGACCAATCTTAGGGTCTTTTCTCACTAAGAGGCTATTTGTCAGAATATAAAGTAGAATCTACTGCTTTTTAAAATTGAAATTCAAATTTATCAATAACTTGTTTTAAAGGGGCATTAGCTGTTAGCATTTTCAATATTTCGGTTTCCTTTTAGGGGCATTAGCTGTTAGCATTTTCAATATTTCAGTTTCCTTTTAGGGGCATTAGCCTTTAGCATTTTCAATATTTCGGTTTCCTTTTAGGGGCATTAGCTGTTAGCATTTTCAATATTTCGGTTTCCATTTAGGGGCATTAGCTGTTAGCATTTTCAATATTTTGGTTTACTTTTTACTACTTAGATCGATGTATACAGTAACAGAAATGAGAAATAAACAGGTATAAAATAATCTTAAATCCCTTTTTATTTTGTGAAAATTACTTGAGAAACCCAGGTTTGGCACTTTTACACTTGCAACCTTCCTATTGGTACATGTATATAATACCTCACTGGACCTGGCTTTATTTTCACAAAATAACAGGACTATAAGATTTAGATGCCTGTGTATAGCTCCTATTTGTTATTGTACATCAAGTTTAAGTAGTAAAAGTAGAAAAACATCAAAATATTGTTTTTTGGTTAGCACACAGCTTATGCTTGTTTAATATAATTAATCAAATTAAAGAATTGGTACGTTAATTGATTTATGCTTTTAGCTGTAAATTTTAGTGCATTATTAATTCATTACCTGTACATAGATGAATCTTTTTGGAGAAAAAAGAAAAAAAAAGAAAAAAAATTATCTTTTATAAATTGGGTTTGGTGTTGGTCTGATCATTAACTTGTACAATTATGTTTGAAGCGGAAATGGCCAAACTTTCATTGTTGTCAAGTATTCTGAGTGGAATTAATTTATTTACCATAAATTTTTGTCTAATTTAATGATCAGTTCCAGATTTTAAAAAACAATATTTAGGGATAATTTATCTTTTATTGAACAAGTTTGGTTTTGCTCTGATCATTTACCTTGTTTGAAGAGAAAGTGGTGAGAAACGACAGAACCTTCCTTGAAGTCAAGCAATTTAATGGAAATTAATCAATATACTGAAAATAGTTTTTGTTCAAGAAATTAATGTTTGGTAACTAATTTGCCCATTTGAGACTGTTGCTACCATAGTACTTACTCTATGGCAGTATTTAGTCACTCCCATTTCACATTGCTAAAGCCAATCAATCAACAATGAGGAGTAATGACCAGAATCTGAATAGCTACAAAACTTTTTAACTTTTTTAAAGCCAGTGAATTGTTTCGCAGGGTGGAAATCTTGAATGTCATTGTTCAAATTTCATGACATTTATTATTTTTTAGAGGAATTTTATATAAAAATTGGGAGAAAGAAGGGTTTTTGAAAAGAATGATTGGGAGGCCTGGAAACAGGGCCAAAATCGGGAGACTCCCATGGAAATCGGGAGAGTTGGCAAGTCTGATCTTAATTTAACTAAACATTTAACCAATTTTGTCAAAATTCTACAAAAGTGACTCAAAAATGTCTTTCCTTTTAAGCCAACACATGTTACATACAAAATCTGAAGACTCAAATTTGAAGAATTCTGTGTTTTCACAGAAGTTGAAACTGTTTAACTATGATGTAGGAGGGATGGTGCATAGCAACAGACAATGGCAGATCACAATGGGTCACCAAGGTGAGTCATGTCACCTGGGAAATATGTCACATTTTGCAGCAGAATTAACCAGGGGCAACACATACAAGAGAAGGTTGTGTTTTTGTGCAATCATGTGAAACCATGACTAATGTTTTCTACTTCAACCATACATGTACACAGTGTTGTATATAGAACAGCAATGCTTTGTATACCAACTCCAGCTAAAATGTATTTGTATAAACCATTTATAAAAAATGATACTTAGAAATCAAGGATGTATTGTGTAGGGCCTAATGATTTACATTAACTATTGTAAACTTTCATTACACTTCACATCACTACATACATGTAGGGAAATCAACAGCGGCATTTAAATTTTAAATATAAGTGAATAAGTGTTCTTTGCATAAAATATTTTATTTGTTAACAAGCAGGGTCAAATACATTTTTTGATCATTCACATGTCTGTTGCAAGTTATGAATTACTTTCTCATATATATTTAACCCAGTTTCTCTTAGAGACACATTTGTCCTAGTTTAAGTCACTGTTTTCCAGAAAAGTTTTTCATTGTTTTTCAGGGGTTGTTTTTATTTGATTAGCCTTTAATGAGGTGTATATATGTGAATGTGTGTTTGTGTGTGTGTGTGTGTGTGTGTACTCGTGTGTGTGTTTGTGTGTGTGTGTGTGTGTGTATTGTAATTATGTTTAAGAGGCCCTGTGATTTTTCAGTTTCCCTGACTACTATATTAGGAAAATACCCCCAAAAATTACAATTAGGCCATAGTCTAAAATCAGCTGTGCTTTAAACTCCACTACATCACAGATTAAGTCTTAAAAGCCATATGAGCTGTCGCAGGTGAAAAATTTTACATGCCCATTTTATGTAATATTTGATCTCATATATATCCCAAAGAAACCATCTGGCAGTTAAAACAAAAGCATGTGTATAACTGCAACAGTTTTCCAAAACATATCCCATAATATCAGTTATTTCTTGTCTGCCATTACTTTGAGCATTGCAAATTAACTTTCGATAAATTGTTATAAAGATTACTGAGTGTCCAATAAACATGTGCTATTTGCAGTTAATATACATTCTATTCTTATTACCTTTTGCATTTATTTTCGTACAATACATCATCATTTCATACATAAATCAGGCAAAGTTGACTTTTCTCGTGGTTTAAAAAAATTTGTTTCTGAATTTGTCCACGTGTCTGGTATATCAGGTGATATCGTCTCATTTTTAACTCGTCCCATCACATTCTCGGCTTTATCATTCTTGACACATGATCATGAACAGCCCAACTCCACCAGACATGGCGGCATGATTATAAAACAGGAGGTATGCATACTTTTCACTGTAATATTGTTTTGATTTTGATATTGACAGCATTCAGGGTTACATTAAAGATTGTAAAAAATTCTTTTAGTGAACTGATATATTTATTCACATATTCATCCGATTTTCTTCAGGTATTTAAAATAGCGTTTTAACACATATATTTTACATAAAACATGCACTTTCCAATAAAAATCATGTCCTGTATTTTAAAAGTAAATATAAAACATATAAAAATCTGCCGACTTTAGGATAGTCCGAGCACGTAAAGGACCGAGATCCCCCTGACCGAATTACAAAGTACATTTGATATGGCAAAAGAGTTTATCTGAAAGGTCATTGCATATGGAAATAAAGCTAAATTTTTTAAGGTACGGGAAAACTTAAATTCTAATAACAAATAACTTCGAAAAGAAGATCTTTGACAACGTTTCACGTGTTTAATAATGTATTTGAACACACATTTTATCATATTCTGTCTGGGGACAAAAATAATCATTGTGACAGCTTATATCGCTTTAAGCACTAAAACAGAAAAAGCAGCAAAATCTGAAACCGTAAACCAAAGAGGACTAAATAGACAAAACTATATATAGGTTTCTATTGTATCATCAGATTGCAGATGACAGTTGTAAAGGATTGATTCAACAAGAGCGTAGAAACATTTGTGTGGTTTTGTATTTATTACATGTCCCTTATTTATCTATATGTGTACACACATTTAAAAGTCATTCCACTTTCAGCCAAGCCATCAAATATTTTGGATGACATGAATCCCATTTCGAAAAGTAGCGCCAGTGAAATTTCCGTATATTACTATAGTGCAATAGGACATAGTGTATTACATGGGTGTATTGAACTCTATATCGTAACTGTGTGATTACACTTGCATGTAATAAATTGCAATCTAGAAATAACATATAGCTCAGGTGAGCTAAAGAGAAAAACATTCCAGGTTTAATTTGTTTATGATAACAGTACATTATTTACTTAACAGAAGTAATATGTACTCACCTTGATTTGTACATTCCATTAGAAGTCACAGATAACTTAAAATACTGCATTATTTGTTGTACAAGAATATGTCAGAATACAATATATTACCAGGAAGTGAAATAGACATCATCACCTAAACAAGTCTTAACATTTTGTCAATAGGCAATTTTCAATTCCAAAATTAGACTTTTCGATGACTCCACCTAAACAAAATCCAAATTACAAATATTTTTATCCCCCAAAAATCTGGGCAAACATTTTAATTTGTTTCTATATCCAACATACCAATAAAAGTTTCAACTTACAGCAATATCCTAATATTACATTTGGGAGAACAAAGACATAGTCATGCATGCAAATTATTTGAGGTTCATAATGCTGGAGCTTCAGCTTACAATCAAACAGGTAGGGTCTTAGCCTTCCTTTATATTTTAATACTTCCACAACACCGGTTCAATACCAGTTATTTTCCTGAGACCAGTAATTACAACTGCCAATGTGCAACTTATGACACATCCACAGAGAATTTACAGAATTCTCAAATACAAAATAAGATTTATGTAAATGAATGTCTGTCAGTATTGTACAAACCATTTAAGTATGTGTAAGTTGGGGAACACAGGTTTATTGCCAAAAGACCAGTGATTGGTAATCTGTTTAAATTTGATAATTATTCAGAAATTAGAATTACAATTAGAAAGATCAACAATTGAATTCTACATTAAAATTGATGTCAACATATAATGAAAGAAGATCTAATGTTGTCCTCAAAAGTCCTGAAGAACAAGTAAGCTAATGAAATTGAATGACCTTGACCTTTAATTCAGTGGAGCTCAAAGTTTGATTAAATGTGTGTGCACATGCACATGTGTGTGCATGTTTGTTCTAATACACAACAACACAATCCACAACTAAGCAGCACAATTTTGAAGAGATAATACATGCAAAACACTGTTCAAGTAAATGGATGGGACCAGAACTGTTCATCACAACCCATGAAATTTAATTTAAAAAGAAAAGATTTTATGAAAGTGTCAAACATGTTCAAAGAATTTTTTACTCTTACTGTAACTCAAGAAAAATCACTATAAATAATGGAGCAATACAGCAGTGTTAAGACATTGACCTTAGTACCATTTAGTATAACAATCACCATTACCATGGGTAAAGCTCTGACTTTGGGAAACTATTTCAACAATGATTCAACAAAGTTAAATTGTTTGTCACTGTTATATTTATCACCTTATTATTGTGTAAATACAAACTCAAACTCATAAATATTCAAATCTGCTTCTGTGTTCAGAATTATATCATCATTTCTCCACAAATAAATATATTAAATTTACATTTCCCCTTATATCTACAAATCCTATAAACGGACACGAATGGCATAAACATGTGCTATATGACTGATATTACCATGACAGTGTTGTAAGTTTTATAAAATGTAAATGGCATATAAGGATATCACAAAAGTTACTTGTAGATATATATTGATTTGTGCTTGTCCCCGGATAATCAGACAGAAAATTGTCTTTGTTCAAAGACCTGTAGGCCAAGATTTGGCAAATCCGGCAGCCTATATAGACAGTAGATCACCACAGGGGCAGCCTATAAATATGGGAGTGCACCATTGTGAATGAAAGTAGACCCTATGGGTCCTAGCCCCTTTTCATTCCCAAATTTTATGCAGCTTCACATGGGAATGCTATATGCCAAGTTTGATTAAAATTGCCCCACTGGTTCTTGAGAAGTCAAAAATGTGTAAATGATGGACGGCAGATGCCGCATGACGACAGACAAAAGATGATCGCAATATATCAAAATAAGCCTTTGTTTCAGGTGACCTAAAAAGTTGAGTTAATCTGAACAACAGGGAAGGGGGGCACTTATAGGGACATGGGCGCTTACTTGGCCAAATACGGTATATACGTATGAAGACAAGAAATAGCTTTCCTAATCACAGCAGTTCAATATTATACAACATGCCTGATATGAGGATGTCTAACTCTACAACATAACTGAAGAACTACTTCTCAATCTCCAGCATACTACCTCAAATAACTTTCAAGAAACAAACATCAGGAATCATCAGTTTCTACAATTAATTCTATTTACACAATGTCAAATTTGAACAAATTGACTTTAAATTGCATGTCAAAATATATTACATGTAAAATAAGAACATCAGATATTCTGCAAAATGTTTGCCAAGACAATATAAACAATTGATTTCATCCAAAAATCATTATTTTCTGGTGTTTTGCTTAACATAAATATTTATTGGTTCATTTTGTTTGTTCCATTGTTGTTTCTTTTATTTACTAAAGGTTCACCAGACATTGGTATAGTATCACCACACTTATCTGTGCTATGGACTGGCGCCAACAAAGAGAGGGTTCTATGATATGCCACGCTTACTGCTGGTATAATAGCACCAAAATGTACCTGTGCTATGGACTGGCACCAACAAAGAGAGGGTTCTATGATATGCCACGCTTACTGCTGGTATAATAGCACCAAAATGTACCTGTGCTATGGACTGGCACCAACAAAGAGAGGGTTCTATGATATGCCACGCTTACTGCACCAAAATGTGTGCTATGGATAGCACCAAAAGAGGGTTCTATGTACCCACGTGCTATGGACTGGCACCAACAAAGATAGGGTACTGTGATATGCCACGCTTACTGCTGGTATAATAGCACCAAAATGTACCTGTGCTATGGACTGGCACCAACAAAGAGAGGGTTCTATGATATGCCACGCTTACTGATGGTATAATAGCACCAAAATGTACCTGTGCTATGGACTGGCACCAACAAAGAGAGGGTTCTATGATATGCCACGCTTACTGCTGGTATAATAGCACCAAAATGTACCTGTGCTATGGACTGGCACCAATAAAGAGAGGGTACTGTGATATGCCACCTCCACAGCTGGTATAGTAGCACCAAAATGTACCTGTGCTATGGACTGGCGCCAATGAGAGGGTTCTATGATATGCCACGCCCACAGCTGGTATAGCAGTACCAAAATGTACCTGTGCTATAGACTGGCACCAACAAAGAGAGGGTTCTATGATATGCCACACCCACTGCTGGTATAGGAGCACCAAAATATACCTGTGCTATGGACTGGCGCCAACAATGGCAGGGCTCTATGATATGCCACGTCCACAGCTGGTATATTAGCACCAAAATGTACCTGTGCTATGGACTGGCACCAACAAAGAAAGGATTCTATGATATGCCACGCCCACTGCTGGTGGTATAGTAGCACCAAAATGTACCTGTGCTATAGACTGGCGCCAACAAAGAGAGGGTTCTATAATATGCCACACCTACTGCTGGTACTAAGGAGCACTAATTTTTACCTGTGCTATGGATAGGTGGCAACAACGGCCGGGTTCTATGATATGCCATGTCCACAGCTGGTATAGTAGTACCAAAATGTACCTGTGCTATGGATTGGCACCAACAAAGAGAGGGTTCTATGATATGCTATGCCCACTGCTGGTATAGTAGCACCAAAATGTACTTGTGCTATAGACTGGCACCAACAAAGAGAGGGTTCTATAATATGCCACACCTACTGCTGGTATAGGAGCAGTAATTTTTACCTGTGCTATGGACAGGCGCCAACAAAGGCAAGGCTCTATGATATGCCACACCCACTACTTGTATAGTTGTACCAAAATATACCTGTGGACAAGTGCCAACAAATGGTATGCTATGCCTACTAGATTTTCTATGTCAAAGGGGCATGATTTTTAAAAAAAAAATAATAGGAACTGAATCAAATATGCTCTTGACTTGTGTCCTGTCATAACACAAGTCCATAATTCAATTCAATGTCATTGTAGGACTGAGATAGGTACTTCGAATTTCTTTAAAATAAAATTAAGTCAAAGAGCAAAATCATTCAACTGTAACCAAAATATAAACTGGGGGATATAATAAGTCAATTTTCCTTTTATTTACTTAATCTGCATTATAATTTGTCCTATATGATTATTCATTAGCACAATAACATTTTATTGTGTCTATAGAATCTCTCCATTATACAAGCATGTGCAATTCTAACTTTATTGAATGTTTCATGGTTCAAATTTTGTTTAATTAAAATTCAATAATGGATCACAGCAAAGTCATAAGCATGCACAGTACCAGCCTCTATTATCCAAGTTAAAAGCCATGCATGACTTTACATCTAAATTTGGCATTATATTTGAGTCTAGTATATTACCATGTCATTAACACATGACCCCAGGCTTTAATGTCGTTTGATCTAATATAAGTATCAAATTCTTAATCTTCTGAAGATAAAAAAGTGGGCTGGTTTTTAACAAAGGTACTGTTGAGTATTTTAAACAAAACTTGGACACATCAATCTTTGCATTCTTTATGACTAGAAACTGCTAAATTTATTTGACAAAATGGATTAACAGTTAAAATAACCCCCAGGTAACACATAGTTCTGAAGTGCAATTTGAGGCACATGTAGATTATTTCTTTAAAAACATGACAATTTGTTAATATTTTACTATAAGACATGTTTGTTTAACACAAATTATATAGAGCAAAGGTCTAGCAGGAAAGCCATGACAACATGCACATGAGCACATACAACTTTTTCAAACAACTATTACAAAGTTATTTCTTATTTCTTTATAGTGCTAGAACTAGTCATGTTTTAATACATGGATCATCACTATGTAATCGATTACTGACCTCAAATATGATTGACTGGCACATTGCTTATTTTAATAACCAAAATGTAAAAATGTTGATGTTTATGTACAGTGCCAAATACAGCCAAGGTTAAAAGTTTTTGAACAGTAGGTCAAAGTCTAAGGTCAAGGTCACTAGGTAAAAGTCAAAGTACCAAATGAAAACTCTGGTCACAAGGAATCTATAAGTGAAAATCATCAAAGATTTGTCCCTTGTGGTTAAAAAGATATATGCCAGGTTAAGGTTTTGTCTACAGAGGAGAGAGAGGAGAGTATGGTATTAGCTCTCCGAACCTTTTAGTTTTTATTTGTGGACATTTATTAATTATACAGAAAAAAACTTTAACACAAAATTTTTAAAATTCAAAATATAAACTGTATCTTGTACAAAAATGATAGTGAAGGTTCAAGATGTATTCAGAGATATAAAGACAGACAGAAATAACATCCAGCACTAACTAATGGTCAAATTGCTGACACACCTATTACTATTAACTTAATTAATTAGTTATTGTCTATTAAGTACCCGGTATATTTCTGTGACACCTGTTACTATTCACAGCAACACAATAAAGTATAAATAAGCTATAGTGACAAATTTACTACAGCTGAACCTGTCTTGAAAGACCATTCCTTCTGCCACGGAAATGTGGTCAAGTTTTATCAAAAGCTGTAAAGGATTCTCACATATTTCATTTTGATTTCACTGTGGACTCATAGCAGGTGTGACCGGTAGACAGGGGATGCTTACTCCTCCATGGAACCTGATCCCACCTCTTGATTTCATGAGGTCCATGTTTGTCCATTTTTACCAGATTTGTACCTATATCCTGGACATCCTATAGATTTATACTTTGGTATCTGAGATTTTTTTATATTCTTTAACCAAGTGGTTTTCAAAGTATGGTCTTAAAAGACAGGTGGACTTTTATGAGTATGGTTTCTTAAGACAAGTCCCACTGAAGTAACATTACTCATGTAATTTGATGGTCTCTAAAGAGGGGAAAGTGATGAGAATCATTCAGTGCAGAATTAAACAGTAAAGTGATATGGTGTTTATCTTATTGTTCTAACATTTACACTCATTTTGATAAAACCAATAAAGGCAGCCATCACATGATTTCTGTGTAATAACAATCACACCACCCTGTCTTATCAACCTGGGTTTTAAATGCTTAAACCTTGATATGATTTGTCAAGATTAAAAGAAAATTTAATTATAGATAAGGAGAGCTTGGTTTCATTCAAGCCTAACTAAATATCATTGAGATGGTAATTATCTCAAAGGGCCCGCTGTATTAAATACTAGGAAATCTTAACAATTTTTTTTAAAAAACTTTAGCCATATTGTAAAGTGAAATTTTGAACAAATTTTGATATGGGGGTTAATGTTGGGAAAACAGCGAGGCATTGCAAAAAGTAACACTAGTGTCAATATTACATCAGGGATTTTGTACACTCTTTTGGTTGAAAGTATACCAATAGGAAGCAGGCTACGACATAGAACTTTCTCAGTTCTCTGTGCTGGCATATGTACATAGCACAGGTAAAAATTGGTGATACTATACCAGCAAAACAGGGATTTTCCACACACTTTCGGGAATGGGAACTTGGCTTTTGCATACCTGCCAAGTGCACTGATTTCTGCGGGTTAGACCCGGAATTTTGATCCATAATCAGCAATTCCAAAATCTTCCGTCCGGTCCCTGATTTTGTTAAAATCACCGGACTGGGATTAAAATCCAAATAAACTACCTAAAATTATACATCTAGACTAGAATGCCACCTATTTCTATCACTTTGTTTCCTTTTTTATGTCCATTCTAAATTCTTATATTCCAGTGCAATTCCACAAAAAACAAGAAACTGTAATCATTACTTTACACATCCCAATCTAATTGTGATTATCTTTAAAAGTTGTGATAAATGTTGTGTAAACACCCGACAATGGACATGGCAATTTCCCCCGACTTCCGCTGAAACGAGAACTGGATATTGTAACATTCAATGTTCAAGTTACCTCCCTTTGCGATATCAATAAACACACATAGATATGTTACAACCTGAATTGAAAATTTGAAATTTAATCTGTAAATTAAAATCTAGAGTCAAAAACCCGATTGTCGAACAAAAACCTTATAAAGAATTTTATAGGTGTTTGTCTGACGTTCGGGTGTTTGACTCTTGATTTTAACTTACAGATTAAATTTCAAATTCTTGTAAATTCTGTCAAAAAGAAACCGGCATTACAAATTCAAAAGTGTGCCTCAATATTAGAGCAACAAATATAAAAAATATAGGCATATGAACACTCCCGGATTTATTAAGAAAGAAAGGACAACAGTTAATAATCTTGTTTTAAATGGATTGAAACAATAAAAAGTCATGTCAACTTAAAAAATTCAGGTTTTATTTCATTTCATCCAGCAGACTTTTTTAACAAGAACACATAATTATATATATATTGGCGAGTAAAAGTTTCTGGCTGGCTAGTAAAATTTCTGGTTCACTGGCCAAATGAAGAGTTAATTTTTTAGTATTGTAGAGCCCTGGATGAATAGCGAAGTAATACTGCAGTTTTTCAAGGCAGGTTCAACATAACTGGAATCTAGTGGAATTCCATAGTTATAAATAGATCAATGATGTTTTGTTGAAACTAACTATAAATCGTATTGTATAATTTCGAAAGGCAGAAATAAGTAGAATTATGGTGTATTTCATTTAATGATTATTCAAACTAGACTTAATTTCATTTACACCAAAATATTTGACTTTTCTGTAAAAGTTGAATTCTTGAGTTGGACTATATTTTACACAAAGTGTGAATGCAACCTCTGTGTCTCTTCACTGCTAACAGAATAGGCCTCAATGAAAAGTTAAACTAAACCCATAATAGGTTGTTATTACATAGCAACCCATAAAAATTACTAATTAACATAAATGTTTATGTGAGTTTTACATATCAAGTGTGTGGAAATATAATTTTCATGCACATGTCCCTGGGCAAGTAAATGCAAAACAATTGGTTGCCAGAAATAGATCTTCACTTGTCCAATATTTACTGACAAATTTTTTTTCTTTATAATGCACTTGTCCACGAACAACCAAAATGAAAAATTTCACTTGTCCTGATGGTAAACGCAACGGGTGGGGCAAGCCGGGCATAGGATTTCCTAGCCCTTGCATATGATAAAATACTTGAAATAAAATAGATATAATTTTCAAATAAATAAATTTGAGGCAATTAGTAATTTTTCAGTTTTGCATCTAGATTTCTAGAAACATGTAAATCTTCATGTTGTCATTGTATTACAATCTATAGATTTTTATATAAATTTTCCGTATGATTTCAACTTTAGCTTATAGTAAAACGCCTATTTTTTATCAAATTTCTTAACCTTTGATCTATGCATGTATGTATACAATAATAATGTTAATAAGTTAAATTAAAGTGTAATAAACATTCTTTATTCAGAATATTTTATTAAAAATACATCGTTATGTGCTATGACCCTCATTTTCATTTGGAATTGAGGGTTATGACAGGTATGCTTTAGAATTACTAATATTAGCAAACTTTTCATTGAAATTCAGAAATCCAGAAATACACAAAACTATGTGAACATTTTAGATTCTTGTCAAATTCATTGTCATTTGACTTAAATTAGGAAATTTCGACTGCAAATTGGGAAAAAATATATTGTTTTTGTATTGGGAATGGGGCCATATTTAAGTCCCGTACGATAGGGTAGAAAATCCGTGAACATTGAGTGTTGCTTTGAATTGGGTCTAATTAGAATGCTACAAGAAAACTTATATTAGCTTTCCCTGAAAGGGACATTAGCTGTGTTTTTTTTCAAAATTTATTTTGCCTTTTTTTTTACTACTTAGATTGATATACAATCATAAAAAGAGATATAAACAGGCATACAAATTCTTAAATTCCTATATATATTGTGAAAATTGCTTGAGAAACCCAGGTTTGACACTTTTTCACTAGCAACTGATTAACTCAACCTTACTTTTTCTATATGACTACCACACTGGACCTGTGAATAGCTTTTATTTGTTATTGTACATCAAGTACAAGAAGTAAAAGTAGAAAAAATGGAATTTGGTAAACACAGCAAATACCCCTTTGATTTGTTATCTTGTCCAGCTCATCAAAATATCGCTAAATATCCAACTGAACAATCTTAACAATCTTCAATTTTTTTCACAATGTGGCAACCATCTTTCAAATTAAAACAATGGCCATCATTTGAATACCTTAATTTTAGTGTCATCTTGATTGTCATTACATCCTATCCCAAAGTATAATTTTTTCTTCTTTGTTCAATTTGGACATTGATGAAAAAATTATATGTTTTTGGTTTCCATCTTTAAAGCTGTCTACATTTTGAATACTTTTGGTGTCTCATGGTTGAGAAAAAATTTTAAATTATTTGGGCCTGGAACCCAGGCTAAATATTACTTCGTAGGGCCAGGCGTAATACAATCCACGTGACTAACTTATCAGCGATAAACAGGACTGAAAATTATCACATGATCAAGACACTGGATATAGAAAATGCGCATGTCCATATCACTCAGTAAACAGAGAAAATGGCTGTATCCATCTCGGTATTCAAACAGGCAATCACCTCAGATTCTTGTAAATGCAGGGCTCAACATTAACTTTAAAAAGAACTAGACCAGTCGAACCAGTACCAGAAAATTTTACTAGACCTGACCTCAACATCACTAGACCTGACCTCGGTTACATCATATCTAAGATATCTCTCTTCCAGAGTTTCATATCCTATTAATTAGGGTACGCTACATCTAAAGATTTTAATGAAAACACTATATTTTAATTTTCAATAAGTAAAATATAGCTCACATATTAATTTCATAAATTGCCCAACGAACTCGATGACGGGCAGAAGACTTGTGCATATCATGTCTCATTTTTTAGCTATTGCTGCACCATTAAATGCTAAACTGCTTTAACTGATTTTTTTAAACAATATAAAAAAAACAAATAAGAACAGAAAGAAATTGAATTATTTCATGATTGAAATAATTCCATATAATCTCTAGAGTACTCAAGCCTACTAACTCTAATAAGTAGGACTGGAATACAAGTATATTCTGTTACAGTATAAAAACATACATGTCATTTCTGAGTGGTGCAAGTAAATTATCCTCAATTTGTACACTGTATTCATGCTGATTGTTCCAGATTTATAATTTTATCAAGAACAAAATAAAACCTGAATAGACATTAGCTTGAATGCTTTGACAATTTATCTATAGAAGTCAAGAAACAAGTTGGTATGTAAGTTTGAAATTTTCTTTTAGCCTAATTATTGTTAAATAAATTCTGATTTCTGTTTGCCCTTTGCTTTCTTGATACACCCTCACTCTAGTTACATGTATGTCTCCACTACTATAAAAAGCCGTCGTCAGTCATCAGTGTAATCAGATATCGATAGTTATAAGTTGTTCTGCTTTATTAGAGATATCGTGACTCAATTCAAACACCTATCAAAAAAAGAAACGTACCATTTTATATGCCCAGTTAAATTAAAATATGCCTAGGCTAGGCTAGTGAAGCTGCACGCACTTATGATTTTATGACCGAAGCTTTCGGTTTCACTTTCAATCTGAATTTTTACGGGTCCATAGAATTACCGAAAAGACGCCAATTACCGGAATGACGGGACATGTAACTGGATTGAAGCTCCTTTTCATTTTTTGTGGAATAATTTACTTTTAAATGTTAATAATATAGTTTTTACATTAAATTAAAAGATATTTTGTCGATATTGTCCGCGTATTTACCGATCTAGCTTTTCATATTTAAGCCATATCAGTACTAGTGTGATATTGAACCCGACGTAACTACTCGTACAGTTTGTATCAAAATACCTTGAACACTGTTTCCCTTCTCACATTGAAATAGATTATTCTTCTTAGTTGTATATAAATAATCTACAAATGACAAAAACATAATCTGATGTGTCATTCCAGTGGCTTTAAGCGTCATCCTGGTAATGTTACCATTTTTCTGGTTATTTTATATACCAATCTCTCACCAGAGGGCGTATTACAATATATGGCGACAAAATTGACGAAATGAAAGTAAGTCTATACGGCACGTAATATCAGCGACATATCTATTATCACAATCACCAGTAATGTAAATAAATGTCCCACTATCGGTAAATAAATTACAAAAAGAAGAAAATGGTTTTTCACAACAATTTTTTTTAATAATAGATCTTCAATCTATTTGAAGTGATATTTTTAACCCGACCAGTCGGGCTACTTTGACACAAATTAACTAGACCGGACCAATTTTTTACTAGTCAGGGTCGGTCGGACGTGCCTTAGTGTTGAGCCCTGAAATGTAGTAAACAATCTACTTGCTTATGTCTGTGGCATCTTTATTGTGTATTTCTAGAACAATTGAGTGCAAATAGTGCATACATCATGCATATAATAAGCTGTAAATTCTCTTATCACATAACTTGGGTATGGGGTGCGATGTTTGTTATAATTTGATGCTTTCCCACAATTCAGTGCAGCAAAAAAGGTAATCTTGTCTAATCAGATAATCGAAGTGATTGTGTGCCACCTGGCTCTACTGACAGTGTTAGCACCAGTGAGCCAGGATCCCAGGCTGTGTTGGCAGTTTATACACATTTACAGTATTTTCAGCAGGATTATATCTTTAAAAAGTCAGCGGTGACTACCTATATGTATATTAAGTACCTTGAACGACATGAAATTACTAGCAGCTGTGAGAATCGATCAAGATGTTTGCCGACACAGTCAGAATCTACGGTAGCCATTTCCCCTATCGCGAGCTTACTTCAAAGGATGAACTCAGTCAGGCGGCAGCACAGAACCCCCTTTTATGGGATATTTTGTAAGAAAACATCATTTTATTTACATATACGTGTACTTTTTACCAACATTAAACATATACATTAAATTTGCGTGTCATTTGAAAACAGCGAAAATTCAGTGAGTCTGCTGATACACCCAATCACCTGAGTCCTTTGACTGTCCTATCTAAGGCGATTACCTGAGGCAATTTAAACTGATCAACCGTGAAATATACAGTCTGGACAGGGTAATTAGGCAATTAACAGACTAAGGAATTATACATAGGGAAGAAGGTTTCACCAACAGTATATTATTTTCGCCAATAGAATATTTTAGTCACCAGAGTCATTTTGCCAATTGAATATTTTTTTCGCCAGACAGAATATTTTTTTGCAATTGGCGCTATTGGCATTCGGTAGCACGGTCCCTGCTTAATTTTAGAGCTTTAGAGCAACTTGTGTATAGGCTTTATTTGAGAGCTCTAGAAAAAACTTGTGTATAGGTTTTATTTTAGAGCTCTAGAACTACTTGTGTATAGGCTTTATTTTAGAGCTCTAGAACAACTTGTGTATAGGCTTTATTTTAGAGCTCTAGAACAACTTGTATTTAGGCTTTATTTTAGAGCTCTAGGACAACTTGTGTATAGGCTTTATTTTAGAGCTCTAGAGTAACTTTTGTATAGGCTTTATTTTAGACCTCTAGAGTAACTTGTGTTTAGGCTTTATTTTAGAGCTCTAGAACAACTTGTGTTTAGGCTTTATTTGAGAGCTCTAGAACAACTTCTGTTTAGGCTTTATTTTAGAGCTCTAGAACAACTTCTGTTTAGGCTTTATTTGAGAGCTCTTGCAACAACTTGTGTTTATTGCTTTATTTTAGAGCTCTAGAGCAAATTGTGTATAGGCTTTATTTGAGAGTTCTAGAACAACTTGTGTATACATGCGTTATTTTAGAGTTCAAGAGTAACTTGTGTAGACTTAATTTGAGAGCTCTTGAATAACTTGTGTATAGAATTAATTTTGCAGCTTTAGAGAAACTTGTGTATAGGCTTAATTTTAGAGCTCTACTAGTCGAGAACCAATAGCCAGCTAGGACCAGTAGCTGGCTATGAGATTATTTTGGCTATATAGAACATAATTTTGTGAGATTTGTTTAGACCATTCATCAGATGTTAGACTCTTTTCCCAAACAGTAGGGAAAAAATATTGTCATGTACTTACTGGCGACAAAATCACCCCATAGCCAGCTATTGGTCCTAACCGGCTACTGGTCTGCATCCAGTAAGGCAACTTTTGTATAGGCTTAATTTTAGAGTTCTAGAGCAACTTGTGTACTTCACCAAACATATACTAAATTGACACAGGCTGCTCATTTAGTGCTTGTATGTACAAAGAGAGATAACTCTAACTAACTACAGGCATGATTTTAAGGTTTAAGAAAAAAAGCTGAAAATGAAGAATGAGGGTTGCGTAGCAACCCTCCCAACCTCGCGAAGCGAGGTGGCCTTACGGCCGGGGGTCTTAAATGGTGTAAAATCCTGCATTCTGGCCTCTCTGGACACCTTTTGATACTTTCAAAATTGTATTTTTTTGTGCAGATTTTTCAAACTTGAGGAAATTTATCTGATTTTTTATGCCCATAACTAGATATTTATGGGACAGTTTGATATTCCATTAAAAATCTACATCCCAGTGGGGGGAGTGGGGATTTACATTTTCAATAGATTCTTGTGTACAGAGGAAATGCAAAATGTGATGTTTGTAATTAAAAAAATCATATTGTTCGAAATTTACTGGCCCCTCTGATATGTAGATTAATAAGGAATAATACATGTTAATACTTTTTTTTGTCATTATCCTGACCCATTGTTTTCAAATCTGGGAACTGGCATATATATCTTAATTTCTTTATCAATTTATTACCAAGGTAAAAGGAAATGATCTGGTGCATTTGTATAATGTATAACAAGTAAAAAGTGAGACAAACAAACTGGATTTGCAAGTCCAACTGACTGATTTCATACTGTTTAATTATTTAATCCTTTTGGGTTTGTTCACAGACTCTGAATGAGCAAGTTTAGATTTTTTAGCAGCCTTTGCAAAAAGTTCCTTTGCCTTTCTTTTTGTTTATCTGATGACTTAGGGATATTTAGTGTTCGTTTTCGCTCCTCTGATTGTTCCTTCTTTGTTTCAAGAACTGCTTTGTACTGGCGACAGGAACTTCTCAAATTTGCACATAATGATGCATCTACTTTTTCTTAAGGCCTTTGTCTAAGACCTTTGTATAACATTTCGGTCTACAACTTTCGTAATGCTCACATGGCATTTGTCTATGTTCGTCGCGTTTAACCATTGGACAGCGCTCCGATCTAAGCCAATCATATTGCCGCTTAAACAGAAAGTATGCCGGTAAATGTAAAAAGCGGAATAATATCGGTGAAACGCGATTTTGAATCCGGAGCGGAAATTGAAATTTTAAAAACGGAATCGGACGCGCCCGCTTTAAAAAAAAAATCATGCCTGTAACTAAGACATTTATTTTACACTGTCTGGACTACCAAAAAGGTATTTACATTCAACAAAGATAAATTATGATACATGTAAATATCACCAATGTACATTCTTTGTTTGAATGATGTATTTTACCTACAATGTACATTTCACCTCTTGATATACCACCTTTTGTTTTCCTGAATTTTGGCAGTATAACGGGTTTGGCAATATACTGAGGTTTACTATTATTGATATTTGGTCGTTATCATGTCTTAAATCCCTGCTGTATATCATATCCTGTTTACAACTAACTACTATAAATTCAGATATTTTAATTTTTGTTTAACTTTGGACAAATTGGCAACCTCATTAAAATGGCCAAAATTAAACTATCCAAAATATTTACATGTTCAATGGCCAAAAAATCTAAATGTTTCTAACATTAACCTAGAAACATTTCTAATGTTTACTGTTCATTGTTTTTGTTGCAAATAAATACAAGGACTTCAGGTTTATATATCCCATCAACTCATAATGATTTCTTGATGTGTGATAATTGCTGTGTTGACACACAAAGTGACAATTTTTCCCATCTCTCACGGAAAGGAGATTTGAAAATTCTGAAACACGTCAGCTGGTCCCATCTGACTACTACAGATGGTTCATACAACCAGATACCAGTTTATGAGACTAGATGTTCAAGTTATCTCCCTTCGCTGTCATAATATGAAGTAAACAAGCGACCGTCAGCTAACAATTTGACTAACACCTGTTTATTCAACTTGGGACTGGCGATACAGTCGACAGATTTAACATGTATAAATGACCATTGTACCACAGAACCAGTGGCAGATGGCAGTACGCAGGTTTTGGCATTACAACAGGGGAATTATATGGAAGGAAATTTGTTCTCCAAGAAATATCTTATACAAAATGTCAGTGATCAATTGTTAACCATATACATGTACAACATAAGCATTTGGGAACATACTGGAAGCCTGGTAAAAATAATCCAGGAATGCCAATAAAAGAATTAGAGTTGCAGGGTTTTGAGTGAGTGGGCCGCATTACAGCAAGCAAACAATATTTAATGGAAGGCCCAAACTTAAACATGCAGAATGAAAACCCTCAATATTGGTGTACAATATTCAAATCACTTGCCCTTTTAGTTTACACATCTGTAAACACTTTGCAGTGCTGACATCCTTCCATTCACTCTGATTCCAAGCATCTTCTCCTCCTGTCTCATCACTGCTTCTACTGTTCAAAATATAACATCCACGGTACCATGAACTTCCTACTGCTGACACTACAGGAAAGAATATAAAGAAGTGTAATTCAATACATGTAAAAGTCAGTAGTAAGCAGCACTATCTCAATATACATGTAAAAGTCAGTAGTAAGCAGCACTATCTCAATATATATAAAAGTCAGTAGTAAGCAGCACTATCTCAATATACATATAAAAGTCAGTAGTAAGTATCTCAATATACATATAAAAGTCAGTAGTAAGCAGCACTATCTCAATATACATATAAAAGTCAGTAGTAAGCAGCACTATCTCAATATACATATAAAAGTCAGTAGTAAGCAACTATCTCAATCAGTAGTAAGCAGCACTATCTCAATATATATATAAAAGTCAGTAGTAAGCAGCACTATCTCAATATATATATAAAAGTCAGTAGTAAGCAGCACTATCTCAATATATATAAAAGTCAGTAGTAAGCAGCACTATCTCAATATACATATAAAAGTCAGTAGTAAGCAGCACTATCTCAATATACATATAAAAGTCAGTAGTAAGCAGCACTATCTCAATATACATATAAAAGTCAGTAGTAAGCAGCACTATCTCAATATACATATAAAAGTCAGTAGTAAGCAGCACTATCTCAATATACATATAAAAGTCAGTAGTAAGCAGCACTATCTCAATATACATATAAAAGTCAGTAGTAAGCAGCACTATCTATATATATAAAAGTCAGTAGTAAGCAGCACTATCTCAATATACATATAAAAGCAGTAGTAAGCAGCACTATCTCAATATACATGTAAAAGTCAGTAGTAAGCAGCACTATCTATATATAAAAGTCAGTAGTAAGCAGCACTATCTCAATATATATATAAAAGTCAGTATAAGCAGCACTTCTCAATCTAACATTTAAAAGTCAGTAGTAAGCCTATTCAATATACATATAAAAGTCAGTAGTAAGCATATCTCAATATACATATAAAAGTCAGCAGTATTACTATCTCAAATATAAAAGTCAGTAGTAAGCAGCACTATCTCAATATACATGTAAAAGTCAGTAGTAAGCAGCACTATCTCAATATACATGTACATTTGTCTATTATCTAGTCAACTCCAATTGCTGAAGCTGAAATTTTCTGTTACACGTACATCTAAGGGAACATTAGCTGTATTTTTTCTAACATTTTGTTTTCCTTTTTTATTACTTAGATTGATGTATGTACAATTACAAAAAAAGATATAAACACAGGCATACAAATTCTTAAATCTCTATATACTTTGTGTAAATTGCTTGAGAAACCCAGGAGCACTTTTTCAATTGCAATTGATACACTCAACCTTACTATTTGTATAGGAAAACCACATTGACTAGACCTGACCTTATTTTCACAAAACATATATTAATATAAGATTTTTTACGCCTGTGTTTAACTACTATTTTTTATTGTACATCACATAGTAAAACTAAAAGTATAAAAAATATATATAATATTTTTGGTAAATATGGCTAATTCCCCTTTAAAGTTGTCGTTATATCATGTTTTTCATATTTGGTGTAAATAAAATACCGATTAAATTATTATATCCAATGTCAGAGGTTAATAGACCCTTTTTAATTTTGGTACAGGGTCCTGTATCCTTTAAATTTGAAATTTTATATTGCAATGGGATAAATTTGGTAAAATATAAAATAACTATGATCATTTTTCAAATAAAAAAAGGGCACTTTAACTAACAACATGGATTTTATCTGAATACATGGAAGTTGTAACTGAGCGGTACATATAAATTGGGCTCAAAACTGTTAAAATTATTACAAATTTTGCATTGGGAATGGGGCCTTTTACCACACCCGTATGTTGAGAATATTAATCCTTCAATGTGCATATCTTGTGTAATAAAATGGAATTAATCTATAAAATAAAATTGATAACTGGGTTTATTATTTTGTTATGTTTTTTGTTTTTTTTAATTCATTAGTCATGTTTCATTTGTGAATGAAAACTTTAATTTAACAAGAGACCCATGGGCCACATCACCCACCTGAACTGTGTTGATATCTTACAAGTATGGGAATCTCAATTTACAAATTTTTATAACACTCCTTGGGAGCAGAGGAGACTTAAAAATGAATGAAAACGACAAAGTTGGGAAAGATGTCAAAAACATGTCAAAAACATGTCAAAAATTGATTTTACAATTTATTAAAAAAACAAGAAATTGAATCATACATCCATGTAAATCACTCGAATGCAATTAGATATTTAATCCATGCTGCAGTTCTGGAGAAGATTTTCAAGAGGGATATCCCCTGAGAAATTTTGCCCTACCCTAGATCCACCTCTGAGTTGATCTGGTCAAAAAACAGTAACTTAATAGGGAAACTTGGGTACTTGCTTAAACTTTTGTTAAAATCCCTTCAATGGTTTTAAAGAACAAGCTGAGAGTGTGAAAAAATGCCACCATTCCCCACCCCTCTTTTTGCAGTTCATAATATTTCAATTTATAAATCATAGGACTGAAAGTCCTGAAAGACACGTCCTTTGTCAAATCTGAATTGGTGAATTTATAAAAGAATATATATCTGTATGTACATGCAGTTACTGTTTAACCTGGGAATATACATCCTCGATCTACTAAAATCAGAAATTAGTATAAGCAGTTGTATACCATAATCGACCGTGTATAATCCGCATTTATGTATTATCCTCACCCCACCCCCACCCATTTCAGCATCAGATCTCGGAGAAAAAAAGGTGTTCAACATTATTCAACATCACTGTAGACAATAAAGACATACAAAAAGCAATGGAGAAATAAATTAAGACAAACATTGTGATTAACAAAAAACTTGGCCAAATAACAGCAAGTTTACCATCCAACATCAAATCTTCTGCACTTTTTTTTTACTGGATGGAAAAAAATGCCCGAAGAACCTGTTGTACTGTATTATCCGCACCCCAGGGCTCAACACTAAGGCACTTCCGACCGACCCTGACTAGTAAAAGATTGGTCCAGTCTAGTTAATTTGTGTCAAAGTAGCCCAACTGGTCAGGTTAAAAATATCACTTCAAATAGACTGAAGATCTATTATTTTGTCGCCATATAATGGAAAACCATTTTGTTCTTTTTGTAATTTATTTACAGTATACTGATAGTGGGACATTTATTTACATTATCGGTGATTGTGATAATAGTTATGATATTACGTGCCGTATGGACTTACTTTCATTTCGTCAATTTTGTCGCCATATAATGTTATACCCCCTCTGGTGAGAGATTGGTATATAAAATAACCGGTATATTAGTAATATTACCAGATTGACGCATAAAGCTACTGGAATGACACATCAGATTATGTTTTCGCCATTTTTATGTTATTCATATACAGCTAAGAAGAATAAACTATTTCAATGTGAGAAGGGAAACGGTGTTCTAGGAATTTTGCTACAAATAGTAGTTACATCGGGTTCAATATCACAATAGTACTGATATGGCTTAAACATGAAAAGCTAGATTGGTAAATACGAGGACAATACCAATAAAATATCTGTTCATTTAATGTAATACCTATATTATAAACATTTAAAAGCAAATTATTCCACAAAATTATCATTACGCCGGAAAGGAGCTTCAATCCAGTTACATGTCACATCATTCCGGTAATTGGCGTCATTTTGGTAATTCTATGGATAAGCAAAAATTCAGATCGAAAGTGAAACTGAAAGCATCGGTCATAAAATCACTTCACTAGCCTAGCCTAGGCATATTTTAATTTAACTGGGCATATAGAATGGTACGTTTCTTTCTTGATAGTTTTGTTTGAATTGAGTCACGATACCTCTAATTAAGCAGATCAACTTACAATAACTATTGATATCTGTTTACACTGAGTGACTGACGACGGCTTCTTTATAGTAGTGGAGGTATAACTAGAGATGAGGTGTATCAAAGAAATCAAATGGCAGAACAGAAATCAGAATTTATTTTACAATAATTAGGCCTAAAAGAAAATTTCAAACTTATATACATACATGTTTCTTGGCTTCTATAAATAAATTGTCAAAGCATTCAAGCTAACTGTCTATTCAGGTCTTATTTTGTTCTTGATAAACTTATAAATCAGTGGAACAATCAGCATGAATAGTGTACAAACTGAGGTTAATTTACTTGCACCACTCAGAAATGACATGTATGTTTTATACTATAACAAAACACTTGTATTCCAGTCCTACTTATTAGAGTTAGTAGGCTTGAGTACTCTGGAGATTATATGGAATTATTTCAATCATGAAATAATTCATTAATTTCTTTCTGTACTTATTTGTTTTTTCATGTTATTTAAAAATCAGTTAAAGCAGTAAATAGCATTTAATGATGCAGCAATAGCTAAAAATGAGACATAGATATGCACAAGTCCTCTGCCCGTCATCGAGTTTGTCAGGCAATTTATGAAATTAATATGCGAGCTATATTTTACCACTTATTAAAAATTAAAATATAGTGTTTTCATTATACCCTTAAAATCTCTAGATGTAGAGTACCCTAATTAAGTAAGATATGAAACTCTAGAAGAGAGATATCAATAAATATGATGTAACTGAGGTCAGGTCTAGTGATGTTGAGGTCAGGTCTAGTAAAATTTTCTGGTACGGGTCCAACTGGTCTAGTTCTTTTTAAAGTTAATGTTGAGCCCTGCATCCCCATCCCTGAGCCAAATTTTGTGTGAAAAGAGTATGGATTATACACGGCCAATTATGGTGCCATGGTACATCTTTAAACCAAAACATTTATTTGAAATACATGTATAAGAAATTAGTGGATGCTTATTTTTGATTATGCATCAGTAGAAATTTACACATTTTATGATGTTTACATTGTCATTACAAAACAGCAGACATACAGAGTTGGACTTAGATTTACATGTACAGTCACAGGACATATATATTTGTCACTTATGTTATACTTTTCTTTGTTTTATATACAACCAATAATTTTTAAATGCTGGTAAAAACCTGAATTTTACAAATTTGTACAAATATGGTAGATCTAGGACAATTTCATTTCTAAAAAATATATATGCATTTTTATATTATCGTGTTTATTTACAGAAATAAAAGTTAAACTATTTGAAATATTGCTTAAATTAGTGGGTTCTGTGTGCATTTAAAAATATACAGTAAAACCTGCTATAGCGGTCACCTCTATATAAGGATTACCTGTTTACAAAGGCCAGTTTTTCAAGTCCCTTGACTACATAATTTAACTCAATTGAACCTGTGTATTAGGGTTATCTGCACATAAAGGTAAATATTTTCTGGTCCCTTAGGTGGCCCCTATATACAGGTTTCACTAAATAGTCAAACTTGCATTAGCAACCGCCCTCATATAATGACTCCCTGTCCATAACAACCGTATTTGGACCGCACCTTGAAAATTACTATATGTTTGCCCCTTATATAGTGACCACCTGCCTTACGTTACCGGCGACCGCTGTATTTCGCCCGCCGGTAGTTATCTTACTTGTGTATAGCAACTGTTTACTGGTGGAAGGGAGATAACTCGAAGATAATTCTCACGGCATATTACGAGAACTAATCAACAACATGGTGCAATACACAATGTTTTGACAGTCAAAAAACACACCTAGAGGTGTCAATTAACGCCCAGGTGGTAATTAAGCACTCAGACAGGGTGTTTTTACCACCAGGAACTAACAATCATCGCTGACTAATTTATGCTTTGTTTTTGATCATCAATTGTAGACCTAAGTTTCCAGTGATGATTACTTAATCAGCGAAAGACTAAGACTAAAAAATAAAAAAGGACAAACCTTGTGACAAGGTGTCTTTACAAACAGAAGCATTTAAATATCATGGCTGAAGGATTGATGTTCTGTTTTATTGTATTCACGAATGCAATGGGGTAATTATCTTACATCTTTCTTATATTATGGAACATCACTTGATAAGCAAGTCAACATCTTAATCCAGAGTAAAATCATGGACGCTCGTTGCACTGGATTATGTCTAATAAAATGAAAATTAAATAAAATTCATCTATCCACAACTTTCTGTCTGTTCTTACACATCTGTGTGGCTTAACAACACAGATCACCAACTTTAAGCAGTTTTTACGAGATTTGTCTCAGTTTTAATAATGTGCCGTATCATGGCGTATCCGCAATGTAAATAATGCAATTTCGTCATAAATTAAAACATTGAATTATTTCTTATTCTCATTATTTATATGTTGTACATGTATTAGTACAGGGATTTTTCCTGTGCCTATTTTGGGTCAGATTACAAGATCCTTCCCAATTCAAAATGACTTGTATTTCCCCCAAAATATGCAAAAATTCCCAATTTAGAATTGAAAAAACAAAATTATATTTTCCCAATTTTCCAGATCCTGGACCCAGAATTTTGGAGGTAGGAAAATTCCTTTAATATTACGATATACATTTACTAAATGGAATATCTAACCAGTGACGAAATATGTAGTTAGAAATAATGAAAGTCATCTCCGACCTTTTGGATTTCATAATATCTCGTGTACATGTGACCCTTTATATAAAGACCACCTGTCTATAAAGACCGTTTTTGTAATTCCCCCTGAGCAATCCTTATAAAAAAAGTTTCACTGTATTACTAAATATGTGATATGTACTGCTTTAACTCATTGATCCTATTTAAAGACACATTTGGACTGGTCCAAGTCATTGATTTACAGAATAGACCATCATTTTACAGGGGATGATGAGTTAACAAAAGTTTACTATTCTTCTTACAAATATCACATTTTAATGAATAACTATTACTAAGCACCCATTCTAATTATGATGAAAGCCATTTCATCAAATATTATCATTTTATTGTAAAAATATGACTTATCATTTCCCACAGGCAGCGCTTCCACAGACAGACATGTTTCACATCTGTTTAACAGATATGAAATGGTCAATCAACAAATATCAATTCCTGGTGCACTTAGTTATTTGTTTTTTGGGGAGTTTTTAAACCATTTTTTATGGTTTCTTCAAATCCATGCTGGAGATATTTTTCCAATATTATGGTCTGTGACAATAGGTCTGTTAAGTGTCTCATAGGATTTTGTCCCAGTCCTGATTCCCATAACAGTTTAAAACAGTAGGCCTTTCAAACCACAGGACTCGGGTACTTGTTTGTCAAAAACACTACTTCAGTGGCATCAACCATGTGATATGCTACCTTCTGCGGTGATAAGATAAGATAAACTTTATTTAAAGTTGGTAAAAGGTTTAAATACAGACAACTCTATAGAACTATTTGACCGACTGAAGTTGTTAAGAGTGAAAAGTCTCATACTCAAAAGGGATTTTAAATAATTTGACAACTACCAACTGGAAAAATTACAGTAATAGGTCAAAAGTGTTTCCCCGTTAATGAATTAAACTATGTAGCCTTAGTAATTCTGCTGTCCTTTTTTATACTGCCCTCTAAAGCTGTTATTGATAGACTTGATATGGATGTATCAATATACAAATTGATTCGATACGATAATCGATACATTTTTTTTAGTACCGATACATTTCATAATGCATTTACAATTTCCAAAATTTTCCATTTGTTTCACTTCATATTCTTGAACTATGTTATATTTTATTCTAACTGTTCAATTTGTTCAAATAAACAATGTTTTCCCTGCAATGATGTTTTTAATCATCAGATAGTAAAGTACACAGTAAAGCACCTAAATATTATAATGGGTCTACCGGTATATATTTTGAATGCATTATTCATAGAAGTACCATATTATTCGATTTATCGATATATCCATACTTTTTACTTATCGATATATAATTTCTCATCAATGACAACCCTACTGCCTTCTGATTTTGATAGACATAAAAAATTTAAGAAAAATGACACGTTTAACCCTGGAAATCTAGACCTAATTTTGATAATATTTTTGTTATTTTACATCCATAGATTACTTAAGTACCAATATTTTGGTGTTTAGTTTATGAATTACGTCACAGATCCATTCCTTATCTTTGTAATAAACATCTTAATGATCTAAATGTATTTCTCCTGAAATAATAAATGATTGCAATGGAATAATAGTGCTTGAACATTCTATGGATGAAGTTTTGTTAAAATTGGATAATTCATTAATTGACAAATTCTAGAAAGACTTATTGAAAAACATTTAAAAATAAAAAAAAAAATTACTGGTCAACTGGGCCAGTGAATAAAGGAATTTCACTGGGCAAAGAAAAGTTTTTACTGGTCTGTATACATATGACACACACACACTGGTCACTTGGACCAGTTACCAGATGGATTTCATCTGACTTTTGTAAAATTTACCAATTTTTCTGGTAAGACTGGTGAAATTTAATAACTCTGGAATTTACTTTTAAGTTATATAGATAAATAAAATTAATTTTGGGGAAATTACTATTGGTCAGATATGGTGAAAATTCTTAAATTAATGATCTCAATAGAATTTTACTCTTATTAAGAATAATGTATTTCTCCTGAAATAATAAATAGATTGCAATGGAATTTCTACTATTTGAGTGCTAAAACCTGAACATTCTATGGATGAAGTTTTGTTAAAATTGGATAGAGAGAGAGAATTGAGAAAGAGAGAGAGAAAGACTTATTGAAAAACATTTAAAAATAAAAAAAAAAATTACTGGTCAACTGGGCCAGTGAATAAAGGAATTTCACTGGGCAAAGAAAAGTTTTTACTGGTCTGTATATATATATATACACACAGACACAGAGAGAGAGAGAGAGAGAGAGAGGACCAGTTACCAGAGATAGAGAGATCTGACTTTTGTAAAATTTACCAATTTTTCTGGTAAGACTGGTGAAATTCAATAACTCTGGAATTTACTTTTAAGTTATATAGATAAATAAAATTAATTTTGGGGAAATTACTATTGGTCAGAGATGGTGAAAATTCTTAAATTCAAAGTTGGGCATATAACATGGTAGAATCTTTTGAGAGAGAGAGAGAGAGAGAGAGAGAGAGAGAGAGAGAGAGAGAGAGAGAGAGAGAGAGAGAGAGAGAGAGAGAGAGAGAGAGAGAGAGAGAGAGAGAGAGAGAGAGAGAGAGAGAGAGAGATCATATGCCTTGTTCGTGCCTCTTGGATAACTCTCCCAGCCCTCAGTCTTTCCGGACCATGTGGGCTTCATGAAGATTATTGAAGTTTACTTTCACTAAGTTTTGCCTTTTGGACTAACACACAACTCTTCCCCCTTACCTTGAATTATTATCAATATTATCAGGACATTATCACAACGTATAACAGCCATGATAAAGGTGGAGACCCCTGATTCGCCTTATTCTACCATTTACCACTCGAATGTAACGAGGTCGCGTTTTGAAAACTTTTCAAAGTTTCCATCCTTCCATGATAAGCGACTTCACTAAAACAAAAAAAATAGTTCTGATAAGTATCAATACTTTTACAACTTCCGGTATTTTCAAAAATACCGAAAATTTAGTCTTTTATATCTTCTAAATACTAATATTAGAAATAATGGTGTGGTTTTGGTAATCAAAATGGCAATTGTGATGAAATATGAAATATCAGCCGAGTTTATATCATACAGCGGAAGGATTAAATATTTTTACTTTGCAGCATCCTTTAGACTGCAGGGGTCAAAGGTTACAAAAAAACCCGGTGCGATCACGTGCATGACGTACTAAGTTCCTCTGTTTGCAGTTTTTGATTGATTAAATACTGCCATATTAGACCCAAGGATAGCATCGATATAGAACGAAATTCTGCCCCAATTCTAAGTTACTTTTTAGGTAAAATAAAAAAAAATCAAAATCGGGGCAGAATTTCGATGGGCGGATCCAAAAGACAGTGGACGTATGTTGACATGGGATGATCCTACCACATTACACAAAAGATAAACAGAGATACCATTGAAATTAGATCTACCTTAGGCTTACTTTCCTTATGGAATTTAAAATAAATAAAAAAGATGCTTTAGAGTAGTATCATGTTTATAAACATCGAATTTCTCTGGTTGATGTAATTTACAACTTCACAACATAAATTATAGTAGATTGTTGATAAATTACATCGAAATGCTAGGAAACGGTCTGTCCTGTGTTGTGAATTCCCGTGCTGATATTCATTCGTCATGGGGGATTTTTCTTTAGTGGGATAGGAAGCAAATCAAAAGTTTAACCGTTTTATTTTTTCGTGTTTTTTTATGAAAATGTTTTTCTTAGTAAAAAATTGATTGTTTTCAGGTGCCTTTTGATTATGCAATAAATATTAACAACAGTAGTGGATCTTGAAAATTTTTAAAAGGCGGGTGTTTTTGAGGTTGGTGACACAAAATTATACTTATTGTGATGCAATGCATACATAATCAAAATTAATATAGAAAACCGGTGAAAAAATACAAAAAATAATTAATAACATTTTAGTAAAGTATAAATTTGCCTCGTGGGTTGTGTCGATGGCGCAATTTGTATTTTAACGCATTTTGTGAATAACAAACCGGAAACAACTTTAAAGTCACATTCCGGGAATCAAAAAGTCAAATTCCTGGGAAGTTATTTAAACACTTGTTTTTTCTTTACAAAATGAAAATAAATAAATAGATAAATAAATAAATAAATAAATAAATAATCGTCGTATTAACGGAATTCCATCGGATATATCTAAATTTATTTCAATGTGTGACATTCAGCGATATATAGAGCTGATATGAGGAATCCTTACTGCGCTTCAGATATGATTGGCTGACAATCTAAATAGTAGGAGTTTTCCTTATATGGTACAAGGGCGTAGGACAAGGTGGGGGCTCAGAGGGGGCACTTACCCCCACACTTTTGAAACGGGGGGGGGGGCACAAGTATGTTTGTGCCCCCACATTTTGACTTAATTTCACAACCACAATTTTTTTGGAATACTTTGGAATATAATTCTTGAAATTCCGCAATCCGTACTTACTGTTACCACGCTCGACCAAAACAATTACATCATATATACTCTTCCCTCCCTGTTGCCCATCATTTCGGTAAAGAATTTTTCGTTTCTTTTCCTCAGTTTGTATGAATATGAAAATTTATTTGTAAACTTGGTAAAATTTTGCATTATATCAAAATGTAAGTTATATCTTACCAATTATTCACACATTACATGTATGTAGGCGTAGGTACCGGGGTGGCCAGGAACGCCCTCCCATTGCTTTCTCACATACCATTTTTAATACATTATTAACAAATCTGGAATCCAGAAAAAAGGTTTCCCAGAACTTTTAAAAAGCAAAACTTTTCTGGACTCCCTCATCATGCTATGCATTTGTGTTTGCTGATACTCGATTTATTTTCGATAAATGATACGCATGTCAATTTAATGCAATATTTGGCCGGAATAAAAACGAATCGCAATGTGATAATTAACTGTCTGAGCTTTAATAATTGAACATTTCTGGGAAGCATACCCTGGACCACGGGGAAATGGCGATTTTTGTGTCTGGTAGCTAGAGGATGCCTCATCGGGCTTCCGAATTATTCTGTTCCGATTTTAGGAACTTTTTTGCTGATCCTAGCTTCTATTGAGAGGGATAATCAAAGTGGTTTATCAGCAGATTGCTATGCGTATTTTCGAGTCTGGATGCAGAAAAAGGGAATCCAAAATTTTAAAAAAATCTAAAACCCTACCCTAATGAAATATTGCCCCACAATTAATCCAACACTTAGAAATATCTGCAGTGAGGAGGGAGAGAGTGCCGCCTAAAGTTGTTAAAATAGATGTAAAATATTTCATTTTTTCTATAAACAGTCGAAAAATTAAAGACAAATTTCCCAAAATCTTCGTGCCTTGCTCCTTGGCGACTTTAATTAAGATTTACACTGCTCCAACTTGGTATCATCACTCTACCATTGATGAAATCATCACTCTAGCATTGATGAAATCATCACTCTGCTATTGATGAGGTATGCATTGCATAAACAGTTTTAATTTAAGTTTAAATTTAAAATATTAAAGTATAAACAAGTATAATTAATGTCACCAGCCTAAAACCTTACCCCTTCTAAAACCACCTTTTGATTTGCTTCCTACACCACTGAAAAAAGTTACGCTCCCTCTTTGGAAATTTCTGGATCCACCACTGATCCATTCTCAATATTTTGAACGGTTGTCTGGACCCAGCTACGCCACTGTGGTATGTCAAAAGTTTTGACCGCCAATCAGCAAGAGAATCAGGAACAAGTATTGGAGTCAGGACACGAAAGTGAGTAATGGTATCTGGAATTCACGTTTCAAATAGTTGCAGTTATGATGTGACACAACTCTATGCCGACGGATTAATGAAAATAATTGATGAGGTAAGCAAAATTACCAATATTTCCGACGGCTGCGACGAGGAATAGTTAGATAAAGGGATCGATATGTTGCAGTTAAAATGTGTCACTGCATGGCCCATTTTGATCCGAGTACGAAGAACCAAACAAAATACCTTAAATTGGGAACATAATTTTGGCCAAATGCATGTACTGTGCAACAAGGTTTAATTGACGCAACATAGGCTAATGTAAGATTTATGTAGATCTGTACATGACATGCTAATTCTAGCATAGACTATTTATCAAGAAGCGTTTGTTTTGGTTCACATACCTCGTTTTCGATATCTCATCATTTCCGTACAATTTTCAGAGTTTATTATTAGATCTGCAGTTTATCAATTCCCACAGACAGCGCTTCCACAGATAGGCAAGTTTCACACCTGTTCAACAATTATTTTTATATGGTTTCCTCAAATACATGCTTTGGATAATTTTCCAATGGTCTGTGACAATAGGTCTGTAAAGTTTCTCATAGGAACTGGGCAGGCGGTAAGTTGATCAGTCCCACTTTGAATTCCTCCAAGAGAGCAGCCGATGAAACGACTGTTGGCAAGTTGTTCCAGAACCCGATAGTTCTTGGGAAGACGGAGTAATTATATAATCGTTCCTTATTGTTGGACTGCGGAAAGAATGCTGGCCTCCTGTCCTCGTAGCTGGCTTTTCCTGTCCTTCAGATGAAACAATAAAAACGAGGTCCCGTTTCAAAGTAGGTGTCGGCAGGTTAAATAACCCTCACTGCTGAATGGACGTAAGTGTCGAGCATAGGCCAAAATTTCAAGCCCTTCACCGGCATTTGGTGACGTCTCCATATGAGTGAACTATTTTTGAGTGGGACGTTAAACAACAATACAACAACAATCCTGTCCTCGTGTCCGTGGGTATGAGGTAGACATATGCTAATATGGTTACTAGGTTGTGCTGGATCTTACAAAGCAGGAGGAGGAAATGTAGCTGTTTCCAGCTCAGCCTGTTGTAGCCATTTGTGTAATGCTACCAGGTAGCTTATTCATAGGCGTCGGAAGCAAATTGAAAGTGGGGGGGGGGGGGTCTAAACCAACTTAAAACACACACACGCCAGAAGTGGGGGGGGCTAAACCAACTTAAAACACACACACGCCAATTTTCAACACCTATGCCTATCTTTGCAAAAAAAGTGAGGGGGGGGGGCTAAGCCCCCCCCCCCCCCCCCCCAGCTCCGACGCCTATGCGTGTAATTCTGGGCTACGAGGGCCCCCCCCCCCCCCCAGCTCCGACGCCTATGCGTGTAATTCTGGGCTAAAACGTGCAGCTCGCGTTTACATCTTTTCAAGCTGATTGATCCACCCGATATAATATGGGTCCTTTGTGGAGACCGCATATTTAAAGTAGAAGCAACTAGGCCCAGGAACATGGTGATGTTTTGCATCCTCTTAGGTTTCGGCAGAGGGATCAAGGTGTCCTATTAGCTCTTGCACAGATGTTGATGATGTGATAATTCCACATTAGGTGCCTGTTGATGATGATCCCCAGGTATTTACTGGAGTCCACGACTTCAAGATGGTGAATATAAAGTGTGTAGTCAGTGTTGATGGTACAACGCATGGATGACGACACATTTCTCCGGATGGAATGCCATTTATCACTCCTCCCATTTCTCTAGTGGTCAAAGTCTTGTTGCAGAACTTTGGTGTTCTCTCTGGATTGGACTGGACGGTACAGCAAGCAGTTATCTGCAATTTGTCTACCCTCTAACTTGGTCACTTCTGGGAGAGGTCATTAATAAATATAAGAAAGAGTAGCGGACTAAGAACTAATCCGTGTTGCACTTCGGACATGAATTCTGCTGTATTTGAGTGGTGATCATCTAGTAAGGCTTGTTGCTGACTGTTGGTAAGGATGTCCTTGATCATCCATCGTAATGTAGGGCCTCTCACTCCCTAGAATCCTAGCTTGTACAGTAGTCTCTCGTGTGGGACTTTATCAAATGTTTTGTAGAAGTCAAGTAGCACTATGTCCACTTGGACCAACTCAAGGAGTTTGCAGGTTATTCGGTTTTTGATGATGCTCAATTGTTGCTCGATTGAGCACTTAAATCTGAAACCATGTTACTTGGCACTGAGGACGGAATGTTGGTCAGAATGATCCATTATTTGACTGTGTATGATGTGATCCAGGGGTTTGCATAATATGGATGTCAAAGAGACTGGCCGATAGTTGGAGGTTTGGTGTTTGTCTCCCTTCTTGAAGCTGATCTCCTAGGGATGCAGCTTGTATCAAGGTACATTCTGAACAATTTGGTCAGAATTGGTGAAATTTGTTGAGCATATTCAAGGAACAATTTTGCCTGGATTCCGTCTTGTCCTGTAGCCTTGTGAGAGTTGATATTCACCAGTAATTTCAGATTGCCTGCATTGCTGATACTAATATCTGGTATATCTGGATATGGATAGGGACCTTTTTTTGACATCGATGTTACGTCCTCCCTTGTGTACTCTGAGTGGAACTTTTGGTTTAAAATCTCAGCTTTCGGTTTCACTATACAGGAATCCGTCAGATTTTTAAAGGTCCATACTCCTTGTGAGTCTTGTCGTTTGCTTTTCGGGTACGACAAGAATCGCTTGGTATTGGAAGTCATGTCTGTCCCTATAGATTGTTCCATCGATAAACTCATCATTTTCTTTTCTGCCTTCTCTTTGGGCTGCAGCCTTAAAATGACGATACCTTGCCCAGTCCTCAGTGATCTAGGTATGACGGACTTTTGTCTTCTTTACAGTCGCTTGATCTTTGTTGCTCTCCATGGATTAGAGGATCCGCTTCTGCTGACCTTGGATGTTGTCCTCTATGATGGAACCGATATATCTCTTGAAATCCCCCATAGTAAATCGATTGGTGTGCATGATTCATGCATGTCTGCCATCTTGGTTATACTATCTGTAACGATGTTTTATCTACTAGTATCAGATAGTAGGATTTTACAAGGTGTTGGTGCTGATGATATACTGATCTTTCAGGCTATATGTATGGTTAAAATATATTAAATCACAAATGTTGAACCAGGAAGGCAGCTGCATTCTTTAGTCCTCGATCTAGATGGTCTGAGTAATTTCCCTGGGCAAGCTGTTCCAAGCTTTTATGGTCCTTAGAAAAAGTTAAAAGTTCTACACGTCTTTGTGAGATGGTAGTTGACGGTACTTGTTGCTTTATCTAGTTCTGGTGTCACCTGATTTAATAGGCTGAAGAGGTTAGATGTCTGTGAGGTCATGTCTGATATAAAAGCACATGACTAGCCTAGATCATACTCGGCGTGCCTCTAGAACTGGTTGTTTGCAGCCCTTCAGATTGCGTTGGGGGTAACCCAGGGTCTTGCTGGCTTTCGATCTCACATTCGAATGTTATCTTCCCACTTTAGATAGTTGCTGGTGGTAAATTCAATCTGCTAACTGACAGGTCTGTCCATGTAGGTTGTACTGATGTTTGATGACGTTCCCCCTGCTAGTGACGGGAATGACTGTACACTCTTGTTGGTGGAACTCCATCTGCTACTCTTTCTCCCAGGTTCAGTGATAATAGATCCCTTCGAAGTGCCACTGCATCCTCCATGCTGTGGATGTGCCTGTATATAAGGACATTATCTGCACAGAATTTGATGTGGTGCATTCTAGCAGGGATGAAAGTAAGGGAAAGGAAGGGTCCAATCACCTTCCCCTTGAGCACACTGGATATAACAACTGCGTCGGAGGTACACCCATGAAGGTTGACGCTTCCTGTTCTCATGGGCATTATCTCTCACCCATTTCCACGTGTTTCCTCTCGTCCAATTGTAATCTAGCTTTTGTTGTAGTCGATGCTGGAATTTCTAATAGACAATATATTTGTAATGTTCGGAGACGTGGTCTTTCAACAAACTGTCGGCATTCCAATGGGAACCAATTGTGCTCCTTTATTGGCCGACTTGTTCCTTTATTCATATGAAGCAGACTTCATTCAGAAACTGCTGAATCGAAAGAAGAAAAAGTAAGTGGTGTCCTTTAATTTCACATTTAGATGTATTGACGACGTTTTGCCAATTAATAATGACAGTTTTCATACATATGTCAATGCGATATATCCCAGCGAACTAGAAATTAAAGATACAACAGAATCAAGGACACACGCTTCATACTTAGACATTTTACTTAATATCAACACAGACGGGAAGTTAGCAACTAAGCTATACGACAAACGCGACGATTTCGGCTTTCCCATCGTAAATTTTCCACATTTAAGTAGTAATATCCCTCAGTCACCCGCATATGGAGTTTATATTTCAGAAATGATCCGATATGCCAGGGCATGTACAACATATGAAGATTTCATGTACAGAGGTAAACTACTCACTGACAAATTATTGTCACAGGGATATCGAAAACCGCGTTAAATGTCAACGTTCCGCAAATTTTACGGTCAGTATAATAGTCTTGTTTGTGACTACTCTGTTTCACTAAGTGAAATGTTGAGTTGCCTTTTCGTTTGTGGTTGTTGAGATGTCTGTACCAACTGTGACGAGGATACACTCCTCACGCATTTCATTGGACTTGACTGTGGACTCACAGTGGGTGTGACCGGTCAACAGGGAATGCTTACTCCTCCATGGCACCTGATCCCACCTCTTGGTTTCCAGAGGTCCGTGTTTGTCCATTTTTACCGGATTTGTATCTATGTCCTGGACATTCTATTGATTTATACTTTGGTATCTGAAATTTTTTATATCTTGACCTTCGCTGTTCCATCAACACAAGTGATCACACTTTAGGCAGGATATTTGAATCTTACGGTATATATTTTTTGTCAATATGGAAACTTTTCCTAAATATAAGAATTGAATGATTGTCTGATTGCACCTTTGTCAATATAGATGCCTAGCAAGCACCATTCTTTTTATGTGATCAAAACGGCATCCATATTGACAATAAATAGACTCTGATAAGCATTAAATCATTAAGTATTTATTATGTTGACGTGGTAGAGATCAACACCAAATAACCATGAGTGATCAAAAACCAGAAATACAAATAAATTTAAAATTGTTTATTGTCTACACAGACCTACATGATTATGATTATCAAAAATGAACCAAAACAACAATTTACCTCGTTTAAACAAAATATTGAGGTGGAGGTTATTCACACAAATTTCTATAGCCCATGTACACAAATATTGTTATCACTTCAGATACATCCCACATTTCTTCAAATTTGATAAAATCAGAAAATTTAGTCACTATTTTAAATTATTCCAGCACTCTAGACGTTACATATAGTAAACTGGAGCAACTCAGTACAGTCAAACTTGCATTAAAGGCCACCTGCCTATAAAGGACACATATCTATAACGGCTACTTTGGCCTGTTTCTTTAAGCGGCCTTTACAGACCAGTCTTACTGTAATTTAACTCCAGACTTTACATATAGTACACTGGAGCAACTCAGTCGTACAAATTCAAATAATGGTTAAAATTCATCTTCTTATGTAACTTATAATGGAATTGCAACAAGTTCACTTTGTTGTTAGTGGAGCTACATCAGAACTGATTGGTGGAAACCTGCATGATGTCACCTTAATTTTAGGTCACTGGAGTAAATGTGACCTGCTATATTAGTTTTTATTGGCTATCAATAGATGCTTTATAGAAAGGTTACTTGGAAGGCTGGGCAATAATCTTGCAATAACCAATAGAAACTAAGACAGCAACAACTATATACAATGAATGGTAACCTACTGATTATATGGAAAATCCCCAAGAAAATACTTTTTTCTTATTGGGTAAAAGTTTACTGGATAATCATGGAAACAATATTTCATCAAGACAGGAAATTGTTTTGCTCTCTTCCTGTTTTCTTTCCTACATGATTCACATTTCTTACATACCCCTCAATTTCAAGGATCAACCAGCCACATTCATATATCACTCGCTCTCATTTCCATAAATTACAGCAGTTGCATAAGTTTTCCCAATTACTCTTCTGAAATCATCTAATTCTATCACAATGACACTACATTTGAAGTGTTTTTCCTACCACCTCTCTCATCACTCTCTTGTGTCGCTACATTCAAATATATCATACATAAAAATATATCTCCACAATTGTTCAGAGTCAGTAAAGCCGATCTAGAAATTACATCTCCTGTATAAAAAATATCTAAACAAGTCCAAAATGACCACTTCTGTAGCAAAATAATAAACCGTATTCCAGTAGTTCCATCACTATAATTTGTATTTAGATAATGTGACTTCAACAGAAACTTATACAAGGTTGCTTCTGGTTTTGTAATTTTTACATTGTCAACATTCAAATATTTTGTTTAGGTTCATCAGCTAGGTAGTCTAGATAGATGTTCTTTCTTGATTAGATGACAACTGTTATCACTTTCATGTAGACTACTTCACAAATCTGGCACCAAGCACTGTAGGATGTTCATATTCCAGGTCATACATACCAAATATGCATAACTGGAAGTGATGCTGCCCACAATTTTCTCTGATGCTGCATACTATCACGATGGAACAGAACAACTCAAAAAAAGGTCCATTACACATTGTTATCGCAGAGGCATATAAAATTAATCCAAAGATTAAAACAGAACATGTAAATCAGTTCTATTGAGCTTAAAATGATCAACTGAAAATTTAATTAGATTATATATACAGCTCATCTCACACATGAAATTTACTATCAACTTTGAGAGTTGTCATGGGAACTACATCTCATTTTCATGGCGTTTACAACAGCATTGGTTAAAGTAACTAAATTATGGTGAATGTCAAATAGCTCCTGTGTTTTAAGCTGCTGCAGATTTTCAGCACTGCACCGATCCACAATATCGGCCAGGGCCATTGGCAAAGAGGCTTTGGAACCTGACTGTGACTCGCAGATTTTCGGTGTACAGACTGAGCCATATGTTTGTTGACTCTCCTCATCGTTCAGTTGCCTTCTGAATAGATTTTCTGAACCAATCAACGATGAGTTTGTCTGACTTATACTTTCTGCAACATCATTTGTAAACTTATTGACTTCAACCAGTAGGTCTGCTGAGTTGTTTAGGAAGTCCCCGACACTTGTCGTCAATGCTTCACTCTCTGCAGCTGAAATTATCAATAAAAACATAATATGAGCAAAAGCCAAGTTTATTTGGAAAGAGCTTTGTGCAGAGAGAGAAAACAAGAATTCTAAAGATTTGGAAATGTCAAATCTAAAATAAAACTTACATCTATGATTTGATTTTTAACCTCCTAATAGGGGCTATAATTTTTATTCAGCATTTGAAATTCACTATCCCCTTTTAGATAGGGTTACAATTTTTTTTTTCAGTATTACAAGCCCTCTTTATAAACTGTAAGGAATAGTTAAAAAAAAAAAACAGCTGGAAATGTCAATATGTGTAAACCAACCCACAAATATCAATAACAAAGTCTGGTCTGTGATCGTATAGATGATTTTAATTCAGCAGAGTACAGCAATGGTAACAATGTTTCAACAATCAGAGAGTATGGTGGTGTTTCTCTCTAGGCGGTTTCCCGCTGGTCTCCCTCGTTTTCCAGAACTCCAGTGCTTATATACGTTTGTCAATTTTGACCAACGCAAAACACTAAAGTTCTAGAAGCTTATAGAGAGTTAAATGCATCTACAATTGGGGAGAATACGGGCGCCGTTATCATCAAAATCTGCCATAATGCAACCTTTGGTAACCTTTTACACTATCATTCTTAGTACAACTTCAGTACTGTATATTAATTATCATTAACATCAAATCTTGTTTACCAAAAACTGATGATGACAGATATTTGACCTTTTAACATGCAGCTTCAATTGCTGCTGAATTTGTAAAAGTGTTGACAAGTTGTTTATCCAAAACAGTATATTGTAATAATGCTAAGTAATAATACTGAATATTATGCTGAGTAATTTTGAATTTGGAAATTTAGATATCTAAATTAACTTTGTCAACATATTTACTTGAGCCCGAATTAGAAATCATGTAATTTTAGCTGCCCGTGTTTTCCCAAATACATATAATACCACATCAACTATTTCAAGGTCATACACCAATTATTCACGTATATATATTTCCTAAAAGATTTATCTCCCGTACCTCATATTGTTACAAACGTCCCCTATCCCTTGAAATTTTTACTAATGGTAAAAATTCATTCTTTATAAATACTTTCCAAATTATAATTAGTAAACCTTTTTATAAAATTTCCCCCATTGGTGTGGCTTGAAAGTTATAAACACAAATTCAATAAAGTTTTTTTACTGTTAATCATGAAATGAATAAGTTGTGACCTGGATTTTTATCCGGTAAATAAATTGTATCCTGAATCATTAGCAAATTAACTTGTGACTTAGATTTCTCATTAATCCACTATCAATGCGTTGACCTGGATTTTCAACAATTCATATCTCATAAAACTCGTGATCTGGATTATAAAATAAAATATGACCTGGATGAAAAAATGTGACTTGGATTATAATTTCAATATATATTCATGCATTTTATAAAGCGACATAAACGGTTCAATAACATAGAATTTATGCATAATTCAATTTAATAATCATTGTCTCAAACACAAGTTAAAGTTCATCATTTAAAGTTCATAATATCATCATATCACATAATAATACATTTAATAATTCATTTTTAACACTTTTAACATATTCATGGAAAGTCCTCCATTCACGGAAAGTCCTCCGTCCTTTGTAAATATTCATGGAAAGTCCTCCATCCTTAATATGTTCACGGAAAGTCCTCCGTCCTTTGCGCAATATTCTGTTTCTTTAATAATCATAAGTTTTCGACTTCTTTTAATTATTATCGTGTTGTATTCACATTACACTGTGATTATTACTTAAGTTCTTGTATAGTCTTCAGTGTCGAATGTTAGTGTCTTTAGTTACTGGTGAACTTAAAACTGGTAATCGGGCCTCTGGAGTCGAAGCCAAGTGGTCTCATCCACTTCGATGTGTTTTCGATCGACGATTTATTGTTATCGTTAAATTCTTGCCGGGTGTCACATCAACCTGTTTCTGGGTCTTGATAAAGTTCAATGGTTTAGTTTTCCACATTGTTACCGTGTTTGTATTTCCTTTATTTCACAGGGAATGTACGTCTGGGATATTCATTTTTGTAGTTTGGTTGCAATCCTCTTCTCTGACTGTTTTTTCATTTTCTTCTTGGAACTGTTAATTTTTTTTTCGTGTTTTCTGTTTCTCTTTTATCTTGACCGGATCGTGTTCTGTCTTCAGTGTTAATTCTTGGTTTGATCAGTTATTGGTATTAAGTCTATGTCGTATTTATCCTTAAGGTACATACTGCAAAGTTTCATGTCTGGGTATTCTATGTCGTGTTTATCCTTAAGGTACATACTGCAAAGTTTCCTGTCTGGATATTCTATGTCATGTTTATCCTTAAGGTACATACTGCAAAGTTTTCTATCTGGATATGCGTTCGGTTCCTTTTCAAATTCTGTTTGAATGTCTTTTCTTTGTATATACTGGCTGTGTTTCTTGACCGTTGGTTTTCCAATCTTTTCATGTTTATATAGATCTTGCGATATCATCTCTGTTTAGCTAGTGTATTTATCTGACTCGTTGACTGTGTACCTAGGAGGGATTAGGGGGGCAAGTAGGGATCGACATGTTTGTTACTTGGTGCTCCCTGAGGGGGGTATGGCTGTTGTTCTGGTTTCTTAGAAGTCTTGAAAGATTTGGAAGACTCAACTCCTCTTTTCCCTCACTACTTGACCACTTAACATTAGGATTATCTTTATATTTTTCTTTTGACAGAAGATTCTGAATGCCTATTTCTACATTTTCTTATTATTCTTTTTCCACATTTTTACCATTATAATTATTAAGATTGTTACTACTGGCACTATGGTATTGAGAAAGTATTGACCGTTTTTTAACCCAATAAATCAACTTCTGGCATTGGTTGATTTCTTCTAGTTTTAGTTCATTATCAAATTATCTAAAATTAATTTCTTTTACTGGTTTCAACGTCTTGGGAATTTTTAATCTTATCATATCGTGGGAAATTTTGCTTATATCTCCAAAACAAACTTTACTTCGTCTTTTTTTATACTTTTCAACTAATGTTTTTAAAGGATCCTTAAAGTTTAAAATTACTTTCCTTATAAAATGTAAGGTGTTTAAAGTCATATCCCCGTTAGAAGCTTGACAATTTTTGTTCCAAATGTAGAATGTCTAGAGGTGGTAAAGTGTTTCTTAATCATTGATTCTTTGTCACACAATGATCATGAAATTTTGTAAACTTTTCAGCAATGATTAACCAATTTCCCTCTGTAACATTACTGTCCTCGAGGAAGAATTGCATTTATTGATCAGTGTGGTTTTACAGTTTTGTTCAATTTTTGATCGTGTTTCCAGAAATATAGAAATCCCACACAAGTCTGTCTGTTCGAAACAGTATTAGATAGGGCTGTCAAAAGAACAATATCTTATTGACGGATTTGAACATTTTTCTAAACTCCTGTTTGAGTCAAAAGTGCAAATGTGTGTTTTCTCTTTATTTACCGCTAAGGCTTCTGATTCTAAAGTCATATTTGGGCGAGTACCGAGGGGTTTCTTTCATATGTGGCAATGCCAAGTTTATGTATCTTGTAAATTTCTAAGGCATTTGTTGTGTCAACCAAAGGTACTGAACACAATAACTACAATGTTTTCGTCTTTGGAAATATGTAAGCACAAGTCAATGTTTTGTATTAGGTCCCAAAGATACTTTTTCAGGGTCAAAAGGCAAAGCAAAACGTGGGATTCAATTGATTTTTTGATTGATAAAAGTAATTGCCGAAACTGTAAAGGTTGAATGACAGAGGTTGCGAGGTGTCCCAGTGATAACATATTCAATTGAATTTAGAGATATTGAATTTTGTTTTCCTGTATATTATATTATGTAAATTGTCTAAAACTTAAGGACTTTTCATCGTTCTTACACATATTATCAAACATAGTCAAGTTATTCTTGCACATGTTATCAATATATATCCAAACTATTCTCATTCAACAAGTTATTTCTTACACATGTTTTCAAATATATCCCAAACTATTCTTATTCATGTTATCAAAAGTCGAATTTAAGACTATTAATATTTCTTTTGTAGTAGGGTCTATTTCGGTCTACAAGTCTTTTTGAACTCTTAATTTCATTTATTTCTGTATCTTCTGGTATCCTTATTTATTTCTTTGTTTTCTGTCTGAGTGTCTTGTTGTGTTAACTTTTCTCTATCATCTAACTTTGTATTTCTGTGTATCCTTTTTAATTCTGCTAAAGGAATATCATCCTCACTATCTGAGTCATCTCGAATTTGTCTAGATCTTTTTACAATATCTTGATTTTCATTCTTATCAATTTCGTCATCTGAAGATTCTGAATCTGGAGGTACTACATATGTTGATTTTCTTATCGGTCTATTTAATTTGTCTTGGGGTATCTCCCAAATCATCTAAAAATTAGCTAACCTAAGATGTCGAGCATGTGTCTTAGTTGTTGTTCCTGTCAAACTGATTCTTAACTATAAAACTTAGAGGTCCTTTTTCTTCAATAATCCTATAATAAGGTGTCCATTTATTATCTAATTTACTGGTTTTTCTTTGATTCTTAATATATACTGGATCTCCTACCTTGAAATTAATTTTCTTGGACTACCCCTATCTGCATATTTCTTTTGTCTTTTCTTAGCGTCTTCTAATTTTTGTGTGTACTAACGTAAAAAAGCTTTTATGTTTGCTGCTGTAATGCTACTTGATATTGGTCTTCCCCATTATATTTTCTTTCTAGGTTTAAGAATTGTATCTAATGGCAATACTACATCCCTATTGTATAGTAAGTAGAGGGTGAGGATTTGGTCGATTCACTTGGATGAAATCTAATTGCTGCTAATGTCTGATTTAAATACAAGTCCCAAGTTTGTACATCATCAGATCATTTTCTTAGCCATTACATCATGTAAAGTTCTATGAAATCTTTCTACCTTGCCATTAACTTTGAGGACTATAATAAGATGTTGTAATATGGTCTATGTTTAACTCTTTAAGTGTTTCTTTGTAGTACGGCCTTATTCACGTTTTCTGACCATTATCTGTTAGTATCTGAAGTGGGCAACCATATCTTGGAAATATTTCTTCTAATATAAGATGGATTATATTATCAGCTGTTTTATTTGGTACACTAAAAGCTTCTGGCCATCCAGAATATAAATCTATGAATGAGACAATGTACTTGTTGCCTGATAAGGTGGTGGGATATGGTCCTGACAAATCTAGACCAATTTTTGCGAAAGGATAAGGTGGAATGTCCGTATTCTTTAAGAGGTGGATGTGTTTTCTTTTGGCTTCTAGTTTGGACATGTTACACATGGATCTACATATTTGTGCTTATGAAACTTTTGATACAATATATTTTGGCTCGCGGAAATTAGTATTTTCGGTCCATCAGTGATCTTATCTGTCATATGTTTTTATCTACATGCCATACGCATAGAGTGCCCTCTTACCATACAAACAATACGTTATGATGTTGTTTACTATGACCAATGGTTTCTCTAAAATTTTCATGGTATGTACAAATGATCCTAAGTTTTGTGAGAAATCTTCCTGAATCTATCAGTTTGTGATAGAAAATATAGTAAACCATCTGACATTACTATCTAAAACTAGTTTTGTTCCCTTTTAAAGCGTCTGGCTATATACTAAAAAAACAGCAAACCTCTTGTCTTAATTTTATCTTAAGTTTTTGCTTATCTTTTCATCATTTTCTTCTTTTCGTTTTTTATATCTATGTCCCCTGGAAGATCTTATAAACGGCTTGAGCTAAGTCATCTGGTGGATCTATCTTACAAACTAGCGTATTTTTCTTTGGAGGTGAACTTGTTTGAATTTAATGCACTCTAGCGACACCTACTTCTAAAAATCTATCATCTATTTCTATTTCGTCTGACTCTGACTCTGATTCAGTAATGTCAATTGTTTCTTGACTGTCTGGTATTCTTGACAACCAAATCAGCACAACAGTTAAATCTACCTCATTCTATATACTCAATCTTACAGTTGTAACCTATGCAATCTGAGAGCCCATTGTTGTATTTTCTTATTTTGCATAGGTGAATCTAATAAATACTTCAATGGTCGGTGATCTGTACGTACTACAAACTGAGCATCATGTAGTAATATAAGTCTAATTTCTTGAGAGCAAAAAGCTATTCCAAAAACATTCTTTTTTCTATTGTTGACCATTTTTTTCTGAGATTTGGCTTAATTTTGTGAGACACAAATAATAGATAGGTTTTTCTTCCCCAGTATCTGTAAGCTGTGTGAGACAGCACCTACACAAGTATCACTAGCATCTGTGTTGTATAACACCATAAGGTTTGTTTGTATCAGGATAAGCTAACAAAAGGTACTACTGTTAAACTGTCTTTTGAGAAAATCAAAGGCTACTTGGCATTCTTTTGACCATCTAAATCTAGCATATTTCTTAGTTAACTCAATCAAAGGTTCTGCTATCTTTGAGAAATTATGGTATGAATCTCCCTATAAATAACTACACATGCACCAATAAATTCCCCTAATTTCTCTATTACATTCTTTGGTACAGGTTAATGTTCTTATAGCTTTCACTTTCTTTTCATTTAGGTTTCACTCCATGTTCACTAAACAATTAAACCTAAATATTTCTATTTCTTTCTGAAAGAAAAACTACATTTCTTCAACTTCATTTTTAAATCATGTTGCCTGATCTTATCAAACACTATTTGAATATGCCTAAGATGGTTCTTCTGAGTCTTTTTGAAATATTAAGATGTCATCTAAGTATAAGCAGTGGCAAAGTCCTCACATTCTTGTAATACTATGTTCATGAGTTCTTGGAAGATAGCTGGAGCATTACTTAACCCAAAGTGGCATTACATTAAACTGAAATAACCCCCCTCCCCCCCCCCTTTGTGACAATAAATGTTGTTTTTTCTTTACTATCTTCATCCATTTGTACCTGCCAATACCCACTTTTAAGATCTAAACTAGTGAAATGTTTGGCCTTTCCCAACCTAGCTAAGATGATTTCATCAATCAATGGTAAGGGAAATGATATAGGTTTTCACTATTTTATTTAAAGATCTAAAGTCGACACACATTCTTTTGGATCCATCTTTCTTTCCCAACTACAACTAATGGAAAAGCCCATGTTGACCTTGACCTTTCTATAATACCTGCATCTAACATTTCATCTACTGCCTTGTCAATCTACTTGTCGTTGTTTTAAGTAGGTGTTCTATACGGCCTATTTCTGATTGGTGGATGGTCCCCTGTATCTATTTTCATTTTCACTGTACTTGTATGACCTAACTCTGCATCGGTTTTTTGCAAAAATATCTTTGTTTTCTTGTTAACAGACCTAAAAATAATACTTTCTTTTATCGACTCTGACGTGTGCGTCAATATCTTTAAGAGAGTCTACATCTCCTACTGTATTTTCTGGACTTAAAGCTGTTGATTCTACTTGTATCTCATCTATTTCTAAGCTCTAAATTTTCCTAACACTTGACTTCTTTTTAATCTATATAAAATTTATTTGTTTGATTGCATTTCAACTACTAATACGTGGAATGTTTCTATTTTTCCCGTTACTTTTCCTATTGATTCTTGAGACTACAAGTCCTGGGTCATCTAAAAGACATCCATCATTGATGCTTGAGATTTCAAATTTTTCTTTTATTCCCCCTGTTAAATGCTCTATTTGTCCTAACAAAACATATTTGTCTTACTCTGTGGTCTTAATGTAGTTGTTTTTGATCTACTCTTACTATGGATGATATGTGAGTGTCATCTTCAAATTTGACATAGGTTCTCCCTCTATTCTTAAGCAACCTAAATCAAAGTATAATCTTACTCCATTTTGGTCTTAACCAGTCCCTACCAAGGATAAAGTTTCTATTCAAACCATCGGGTGACATAAAACTTGTGATTCATGGTCATTTTTATTCATCGTAAATTTAATATTTACTGCACCTATTACTTTAAGTGATTTGACCATTCACTGGCCCTGAGATTTGGGTTTTTTCTTTAACAACCTTAACCTTGATCGGAAGATTTTGGAAGCACTTTTTTACTAATTAATGATACTTCTGCCCCTGTATCTACTAAAGTCCTAAATTTTTGTTTTTGAATCCATAGTACACATGAACTTGGATTTCCCGCCAATTGAATTTCATAATTTTATCTAATTTACTACTAGAGTTATCTACCTTACTTTTTCTTAATTTTCTACTACAACTCTTCCTTATCGGCTTCCTTATAAGAAGAGCCTTCTAGTTTTCCTGTTCCCTATACTGAGACCGATTGTTGTCCTATTCTCTGGGTGGAGTTTTTCTGAAGTTTGTTCACTTACTACAGGTGGTGCACGGGAGTGCTAAATGTTTAATTTGACTGAGACTGGGTTTTATCTGGGTGGTGCCGAGAAAGTGCTAACATCTGTGGGTGGTGCTGGTAATGCTAATGTTTGATTATCTGACTGTGTTTGCTGGTATGTAAATTGTGGAGGTCGAAAGTTGAAGTTTTGCCTATTCCGATAAGTATTATGTGTAAACTGCGAGGGTGGGAGGATCGTAATTTTGTCTATTTTGATAGTCATTAGGTACAAATTGCTGAGGTGGTGGGTAGTGTAACTTTGTTTATCTTGATAGTTATAATTTGGCTCTACCCCTGCCACGATTCATTGGTGGTCCCTGATTATACTGCCAATATGGTACCCAGTTGCGAGGGTTAATGTTTCGATTTGGACAATTTCTTTTAAACTGTAAGGAATAGTTAAAAAAAAACAGCTGGAAATGTCAATATGTATCAAATGAGATTCCATATCACACTCACATCATATGAACATATACGAAATGGTGACAGTTGAAATGAAAGCTAATGCACCAATGTTATTGAACATATATCATGTGTTTCCAAATCATGTCAAGCTTGAACACCCCCTTAATTTGATACAGAAATACCAGCATACATAAAGCTATGTCCTCATTTAGAGAGAGAGCAATTGATTTCAAATCTTACATTTCACTGCAGATAACAGTAAATCTTCATTTTCAGAGACAAGCTGTTCCTTCTTATCATTCAAGTTCTCAGCTGCTACTAATTCAGCAACTTGGGTCACATCTTCTGAAACAATAGATCAAAACACTCCCTGATTTCACAATTTATAATTCAAGTTTCCATTCACCTGACAGCATTTTTTAAGCTTTTTTTTCAAAACAACAGCCATACTTTTTTTTTGGTGAATATATAATATTCTTTTTTTAAAAAAAATTGGGAAATTCTGAATAATAAATTAATTGTATTCTGAATAATAAATTAATTGTACTTAAACTTGAATTTGAAATAAATGTAATGGCACCCTTGATGTGACACAGAAACTTGGTTTTAAGTTTCACCAAAATATCAATGACCTTCACCTCTTATGCTCAGCATTTAATAAACTACTTCATACACCTGGGTGCAAGGATATGAGTTAAGTATAGATCTACCGATAAAGAGGCACATCCAGATTCTATCAGAAACCAAAACAATACCATCCATTTTCTAAAAATAATGGCATACAGGTAAATGGTAATAATACCATCCATTTTTTAAAAATAATGGCGTACAGGTAAATGGTTTTATGCAGTACTAAAGCTTTAAAATTTCTGTACCAGAAATTTGCCTGCCACCCTGTTATGGTTTAGACTCGTTGTGTTTGTTATCAAGTGCCAACTTAACTTGGTAGGTATCCGCCGACCACTTTAGATTCAGTCTACCACTAGACCATCACAAACCGGAAATTTGAATACTTTTGAATAATAGGGAAAAACAACCAGGTATACCCACATTGAGATATACAGTTAAACCCGTCTTGACAGACCACTCCTGCCATGGAGATGTGGTCTATCAAGACAGGTGTCCTCTTTAAAGAGGTTTTATTTAAAGGATTATTTAACTGTATGGTTTTTGGAATGCTGTCTCTCAAGACAGGTGGTCTTTCATGTGAGTGGTCTCTTAAGACAGGTTCCACTGTTATTTTATGGCAAATATCTATTAATTACCTTTTTCATCCCCAAGAGGCTGATCTGCTTTGTTTTGTTTGACCTTTTTTCCTTCCTGTTGACCTTCATAACATTTCAAAACTCGTCTGACATTGGACACTTTAGGTGATCTGATTGGTAGATTGTGAATTTCTCGTTCAGTAAGTGCTGATAAGTCACCAATTGTATGAATGTTTCTGGCCCTCACCAATTGACCAAGTCCTCTTGCCCTGCATATTACATGTAGACAATTGTAGTTATACAATACATAAACCCCATCATAAAATGTATGAATACGGTACATAATAATATATACAAGAGGCCATTGTAAAACTTATTTTATTTTATTTTGATATGATATTTTTTTTAAGCCATACTCAACAACTTTTTCAGTTACATGGTGGTGGCCAGACATTAATGGTGAAGGAAATAGTGGTGGCAAGACTTTAATGGTGAAGGAAATAGTGGCGGCCAGACTTTAATGGTGAAGGAAATAGTGGCGGCCAGACATTAATGGTGAAGGAAATAGTGACGGCCAGACATTAATGGTGAAGGAAATAGTGACGGCCAGACTTTAATGGTGAAGGAAACAGTGACGGCCAGACATTAATGGTGAAGGAAACAGTGACGGCCAGACATTAATGGTGAAGGAAATAGTGACGGCCAATGGTGAAGGAAATAGTGACTTTAATGGTGAAGGAAATAGTGACGGCCAGACTTTAATGGTGAAGGAAATAGTGACGGCCAGACTTTAATGGTGAAGGAAATAGTGACGGCCAGACTTTAATGGTGAAGGAAATAGTGACGGCCAGACATTAAAGGTGAAGGAAATAGTGACGGCCAGACTTTAATGGTGAAGGAAACAGTGACGGCCAGACTTTAATGGTGAAGGAAACAGTGACGGCCAGACTTTAATGGTGAAGGAAATAGTGACGGCCAGACTTTAATGGTGAAGGAAACAGTGGCGGCCAGACATTAATGGTGAAGGAAATAGTGACGGCCAGACTTTAATGGTGAAGGAAACAGTGGTGGCCAGACATTAAAGGTGAAGGAAATAGTGACGGCCAGACTTTAATGGTGAAGGAAATAGTGACGGCCAGACTTTAATGGTGAAGGAAATAGTGACGGCCAGACTTTAATGGTGAAGGAAACAATGGCGGCCAGACATTAAGGGTGAAGGAAATAGTGATGGCCAGACTTTAATGGTGAAGGAAATAGTGACGGCCAGACTTTAATGGTGAAGGAAACAGTGGCGGCCAGACATTAATGGTGAAGGAAATAGTGGCGGCAAGACTTTAATGGTGAAGGAAATAGTGACGGCCAGACTTTAATGGTGAAGGAAATAATCTGGTCAAAATGCAAACAGGAAGAGGCCACCGGCCTTCCACAAATAAACTGTTATTACAAAAATCAGCTTGGGTTCCAGTGGGGCTCCGACCTGCACTGACCAGAAGTTAGAGATTTCATGGTTCAAAGCGTGTCTATAACCACTCGGCCATATTTGCAAAATGCAAATAGGCTACCCTGAGCATAATTAACTCATTTCGCTCACAAGTTCAAATTCAAAATGTTTTACGACACCCTCAATAATTTTTCAGTTACATATCAGCAGTCAATTTTTCATGGTGGAGGAGAGAATCTGGATTCAATATACCCAGGAATAGACCAATGGCCTTCAAGAAATTTTTCTTCCAAAATCAGCTTAAGTTCCAGTGGAACTTGAACCCACTCTGACTAGATGTGAGACTTCATGGCTGAAAGTGTGACACTGTAACTTGATTTACATGAAACTGACCACACACATGACAGCGGTAAATAATAACTTACCACATTGATGATGTGAGCTGAGGGAGCACTTTCTCTACACTTTCAGAGCACTTAACAAGCTGTGGATAAACAGGGTCTGTGGTGCTCAACTCTGATTCCTGTGTGCTTTTGTAGCTTCCCAAAGACTGTGATAACTCTTTCTTCTGTGGATAAAGTAAAATATTAGCCAATTTTAATGGACAAAAAGCTACTTTGATGATGAGAACATGAGGAAGAACAGACAGTGTGGCAACTTTTCTAGTGGGAATATAGGTGGATGTAAAGACAAGAGATGACTTTACTATCAGGAATATAGGAGGAAGTACAGACAAAAGGCAAATGAACTCCTGGGACCATAGGAGGAAGTACAGACTGAAGGCAACTTTAATGTTAAGAATATAGGAGGAAGTATAGACAGATGGCAACTTTAATGATTGGAATATAGGAGGAAGTACAGACTGAAGGCAACTTTAATGTTAGGAATATAGGAGGAAGTACAGACAAAAGGCAAATGAACTCCTGGGACCATAGGAGGAAGTACAGACTGAAGGCAACTTTAATGTTAAGAATATAGGAGGAAGTATAGACAGATGGCATCTTTAATGATTGGAATATAGGAGGAAGTACAGACTGAAGGCAACTTTAATGTTAGGAATATAGGAGGAAGTACAGACAAAAGGCAAATGAACTGCTGGGACCATAGGAGGAAGTACAGACTGAAGGCAACTTTAATGTTAGGAATATAGGAGGAAGTATAGACAGATGGCAACTTTACTGTTCAGAATACAGGAGGAAGTACAGACAGATGGCAACTTTACTGTTCGGAATATAGGAGGAAGTAAAGACAGATGGCAACTTTATTGTTGGGAATATAGGAGGAAGTACAGACAGGTGACTTGGCTAATGGGAACATTGGAGGAAGTAAAGAGATTCCTTATTTGATTAGGTAAATACACTGTGGTAAAAATATTTACTCTTTTTAAATGTAGACTTTCACTTTTAGAAATTATTTTTGGAGTTTCAATCAAGACATGTTACCTGAGATGACTGCGTAATAGAACTGCTGGTAAAGCTACTTCCAGGAGAATTAGAAACCTGAAAAGACAGACAGTACAGATATAGACAGCTGAAAAACATTGCTGAAAAACATTAAAGAAAAAAGGTATTGATATATCCATATGTAATTGTTTATTTATATTACTGAAAACTGGAATATAACCAAAACAAAAAACCAAAAAAAAAACCTATAATTTTGAAACTTTCTGCATGGGATAATACAAAGAACTGATCAAATCGAACCAAGGTTACCGTGTGCATTTTATTTTTTGGCATTGGGAATAGGGTCTTATTCTGGCCCCCTATGGTAGTGTAAAATGGAAGGGCACTAAAATCCACAACTTACCTTTTCGGAGGACATATGCATCGTGACAGCAGTGCAGACAGGTGAGGATGGTGCCGGAGCTTCAGGTTTTGTACTGCTAACATCTGACTTCGCCATGTCACTTTGGACCTGTTCCATGGTTAGTGGTTCCGCAAATGAAACTCTCCTCTGCTGCAAATGGATTATTTCAATTCAGATAGGTGGCAAGAGGTATAAAATAACTTCTTTCTGTCCTGCCATGAATTTGTCAATTGTATTGACAAGTGGGGGCTCATGGCCTAGTGGTTGAAGCATCAAGCATAAAACAGTGTCACTAACTCTTATCGACATGAGCCTCAGCTCTTTGGAAGCCTAAACTGATCACATTGTAAAGTTTGCCAGTTTACTTATCTCCCACAGTCTTTATCTGGCTTCATTGTACCCCAATTTTCTCCATCATTAAAAATTGGCTGATGGCATGTGACTGAAAAATTATCGAGTGGGGCATAGTAATAACAATAAAACTAATATTGTTATGGCAACAACTTATGTCAATGCCACAGGGGTCTACAGAAGTAATTCAGATACAACACAAATCTGGGAAAATGTAGTGTACTTATTATTATACTGCTTTAGAATAGAGAGAGGACATTCTACCTCTGTTTAACCAAAATTACAAAACAATAGATCTACTTGGCCGAAATTAAAATAACAAAACCCATCAGAAACAATATGCCCAAATTGTGAAGCAACACCTTGGAAATTTGAATTTTAAGATCAAAAGCAAAAGTTAAGGTAAAATGTTACAAACAGATTTCTCACAATAAAGTCAAAGGAAACTGTAGACAGAAACCTTGTCAATTCATTGACTGGTATTTGCTTTTTACAAACAGGTCAACAATTAATAATCTAAGCAAAATATCCCATAATTCTGATTCCATAAATAACTACTGTAATATCTGAAAGGCACTCTTTCACAAAATTTCCTAAAATAATTTATCAATTATATTTTTCATTGTTAATAATCTCCACTAACTGAGAAACAAATTGTTGCATTGTTTAAACAAGAAACCCTACAATCTTGTTACGTCGAAATTGGATTTTTTGAAAATGTGGTCAGGTCTAAGTTGAATAGCTGGTCTGGATTTATATGGATTGATAAATTTGTTAATCAATATTTCGGATATCTTCAACGAATAAGGGTAGTCCGTTAAATATCAATATAACGACACTCTACTGTATTTTCCACAGCTAAAGCCATTCTGGTGGATTGTCAAGTCCTCAAACTGATAAATATTCCTAAATCGTACTCCTCAAATAAAAGTTAAAATACAATTTTGAATATTCTCATTAATCCCTGAAATCACATTTAGACTAATCCATTTATCCACTGTCAGAATTCAGAGGTGTATAGACTAAAAAATACAAAATTTTACTTTTAAATGATTGTACTTGCAATAATAACTGAATATACCCTATTTTGGGGGGGTGGACTACACCATTTTTTAATATTGGCAAGTCTAAATGTGATTTTAAGGGTTGATGAGTTAACGATGTGACTGTTAAAGGGCCCCTTAAGAAATCAAGCTGTACTAATCTACTGACAGTTTGACACAAAATGTTCATGTAATGAACCTCATAATGATATCATACCTTACTGGGTGGGGAAGGTGAATTGGTGGCCACATCACCACTGAGCCGCCGTCTCTTTAAGATACTTGCACTTGGTGAGGCAGCTGGGGCGAAAATATGTCCAGGGCGAATTGGATGAAAGCGGCTGCCATGTTTTTTTATGGGAGATAGATTTTCATAATTTGCTGAAGGGACACCAGGTTTAAGAATACTTCTCCTGGCAACAAGTCTTTTTTCAAACTTTCTTGACACAGTCACCAATTTACTGTCAGAATGCCGATCAAATAATGCAAAACCAACACGAGCGGTCTTCATATTGGGTGTTTTTCGGGGCGTTTCAGAAAAGCAGTCGTCTTCACTTTGTTTATCAGATATTTCTGTCACTTTACTTATTGCACTTTTACTTTTTGTTTCACTATCATTCCGAGATTCAGCTGTTTTCTCACTACATGTTTTCTCACTCTCATTTTGTATCTCTCCTTGGTCAACAAAGCTAATATTTCTTTCAGTAGCAGCAGATTGAATGTTCTTAGAATGTAAATTAGCACCCTCTGCCTCTTCAGTGTTGACTGAATTTTTGGAACCACTTTCCGTCTCTTTTAATTGTTCATCAACCACTTTATGAGTTGTCTTCTCTACTAAAACACTCCCATCTATCTCATCATTTTGGCCAACTGAATCAATTGTTTTACGCCTCAATTTTTTCAATGTGAGAGATTTGGGCGTTCCTTTTACCGGTGATGTAGATCTTCTTAAAGGTTTTCCTCTGGTTCTAAGAACACGTCCTGAAGATCGCAGCCTGGTTGAAAGTGGTGACGTTTTAGCCGAGACCGGTTTAATTTTCTGACTTAATTTGTCTTGATCTTTTTTATCTTTTTTGCTGGGAGAATTTTGTAGGTTTTTATTATTTTCCTCTTCATCAGAGTCCATGTGAGATGTATTATCATCTTTCTTCTGTAATTTATTATCATTGCTGTTAGAGTTTTGTTTACGTTCCTTACACAAAGCAAGTAGGGGCAAGTTGTCGTCTGTACTGGCATCAGACACATTACTTTCATTCTTTTCCTTGCTCAATTTACTCAGTGGAATGTCAATTTCATTATCGCTATCACTACTTATGTCTGCCTTTAAGTTCAACTCTTTACCTTCTTTTTCAATGTTCTTGATAATTTTCTCTTCCAGATTTTGCACGGCTTGAATCAAAGGAGCATCCTCTGTAGAATCACCAAATTCAGAATCCTGAGAATCAGTATCAGCAGCATGGAGCCGCCTTTGTGCCACTTCCTTTTTCTTCTTGGTTGTACTTTTTCTTTGTGGAGTAGAATTTGTTGTTCTACTCTCTGGCGTTTTTTCCCCTCTCACAACAACAATGTCTGAGTTTTTCTTCTCTTTATCATTTGTCTCTTTGTCATTAACATCAGTACAATTTACTTGTGAGTCTTTATTTTCCATTAAAGCACTGTTGATTTCATCCGATTTAATTGATGGATTATTCTCCGACAAAGCATCATTTAATGTCCCCTCCTTCGACCCTGGTCCTTGTGAATTACAAATGGTAGTGACATTTTCTTGTTTGCCCTTCACTTTGATAGGTGTAGCAGCATCCTGTTCATCCTCTTCTTGACTTGAATTGTCCCGACTGTATTTGGACTTCCGTCTTCGCTTTGGTCTGATACTTTCTGGTGACAATTTTTTGGGCACTTCTTGTTTTCTCTTGCGACCCCTTCCTGGGGTTCCAATTTCGGCAACAATTGTTGATTCTTTCTTTGGATCATAAGTTTCCATGCCACTTTGAACAGATGTCTCCTGTGATTGGCTACTTTCAGAAGCCGAGACTGCAGATGGTGAAGATTTTAAATTTTCTGTTCCAAACAATTTTTGCACTCTCGAGTTTGAGGCAAATGTTGAAGTAATGGCTGGATCATAGGGTTCACTGTCCATTACTTCATCTTTTGTGGACAGAGCAGATGGCTCCAGATTTTGAGAGGAATTGTCTTCCCTCTCTCTTTTGGAGGTATCTTTTTCTTCCATCTGAAGCTTTTTCTCCAACTCTGGTTCAATTGTTTCATTTAACTCAAATCCTTGTGAGAATAATGCCCCTGTATCATCGATTGGTTTGATTTCAGAGAAGTCATCATGTTCATGTGAAAGTTCTTTGATTATGTTCCTATCAGCAGAACATATTTTAGTCTCCCTCTGACCTTGAGGAGTTCCAGGCTCTTTTTGAGAAGGACTATACTGTTTGATTTCATCATCTGTCAATTTTTTCAGTTTTATTATTGGAGTGGCAACTTTAACAGGATACACAGAATTCCTGGACTCCGGAGAAGCTGGAATTATGTTGGAATCTTCTACCACCTCTAGTGCCAGAGTTTCATCGTTAGACATAAACAATTTTCTGATGCTGCCCTTGTTGCTGTTGGAATTTTCACTGTCATCTGAGTACGGTCTTGGCGGGGTTTCCATAATAGGAGGAATAACATCTGCTCTCTTTACTGTAGACGACTCTTTGGAAAATTTTGATGGAGAGAGAGTTTCCTCTACTATCATAACATTGTTTACCTTTGTAGTGGTTGGCAATGAGGTTTTGTTTACTTCCGAATTTTCTTGAACAGAGGTTTTACTTTGAGATTTTACAAGCCACTTATCAAGATTTCCAATAGGTTTCTCAGTACCTACTTTGCTTTTTGCTTTACCAGGTGACTGTCTCAATTTTACAGATTTTGAAGGAGAAGTGAAAAGTTTTGAGATTTTTGCAGTTTTTGGTGAAGATTGGCTCAATTCTTTTAGGTGATTGCTCCAACTTAGAAGTGGTTGTGACTTTTGTAAACTTTCCTCCGAGTCCTGAGTGGTGCTTTCCTGGGACGGACGAGTCTCTTTTGAACTACTGTCAGAACCTGATGATGTTTTAACACTCAGCGATTCCAGATTCACCACTTCCATAACATTTTGTGGATTAGGATATTCCTCCCAGCTAGATGAGTTTGACAACGATTTTCCTGATGAAATGGTCGTTTCTTTACTATCACTTATACATTCTTTTATGACCTTGAAATGTTCAATTCCACTCTTTTCTTCATCACTTCTTTGTATTACTTCCCCTGAAATTAATAGCGTGACATCAACAAATGGTCATGAATAGGAGACATCAAGAAATTGACAAAGATGCCAACCCTAAGAAACTATTCACCAGTAATATAAGGGCAATGTTTAAATACTGTAAGACCATTTACAGGAATCCAAAATTAGATACACACCATCTACACTCATGCCTTTCACCTTGTGCAATAAAGTCATATCCACAAAACCCACAAGACCTTTGATATTCTCAGTTTTGATGATTTATGGGCCACATTTGTAAACATGTGAAATTTTTGCCTAATCTTCAATTTTTTCCAATTTGATTTTTTCCTCTGCACCCTGCCTACCAATTAACCCACTTCTAAAACTACTGGATGGACTACATGATTTTTTAAATTACGGCCTTACGTATGCAGTGTAAGAAAAAAAAAAATAGATTTTGAATATCACTTCATGATATGCAAGAACTTTTTCCAAGTTTGACAACTACAGTACTAAATTGTCTTGGTTTGATTGTACCAGACTACAAGTTTGGGCAACAAATGTGAGATTAGTTGCATCAACAAGGAAACTGAACACAACAAGCCAGAAACTAGGTCATGAAGGGCCATAACTCCAATTCTGCAGAAAGTTGAAACACAACAACATAACCTGCATTACACGTTGAATATTATTGCCTTCTTGTGATACCATACCAAGTTTGAAAGAAATTAAATGAAAAATAAAAAAGTTCATGGCATTTTCTACATGTCCTTTTTTGACAAAAGGCCATAACTCTCATGAAAATTAATGCATCATCTTCATTTCACGAAATGCACATATAAATGGACATTTAGCTTCTATTGGAAAATCAATAATACCACTTACCATCAGTTACTGCAGTTGACAGGGCTTTGTCCCAAGTCTCATTAAATTCCTCTAAGCTGTCCGTTTTCTTTTTGTCAAGTTTCACTTTCCCATCTTTCAAAGTGTCATCTTCTGTCTCTTTAAATCTGACAGACCTCCTTCGAGCAACAGTTTTCGTTTCTGATGACTTCTCTGTCATTTTTTCTACAACCTTTTCCTTTACTTCAAATTTATTGGAGGCCTCTGGCAATACACCCTGTCAACATGAAAGTATTTACAGTTATTTCCATAGTTACTGATATATGTATATAATAAAATGACAAAATAACATATACAATTACCAATGATTCCTCAGGATTTTGTGCAAAGAACTTAAAGAAAAAATGTCAGGTTTCCTTAATTTTCTACAAATTTTTTATCCTGTTACAGCACATTAATACGACAAAATCTACTAATCATTGTTTTCTTCATATTAACAAAATCTATTAAACTGTGGTAGGTTTAAGAAAAAAAACACCACAACAATATGTCCTCTGGAGGATAAACTGTTATCCATTTAATCTTGCCTTTATTCAGACTATATGTTCTTATACTTACATTTGATCCAGGAGACTTCTGTGTCTGGGAAGCATCCAGGATGATTACAGAATCTGATGTGGGTGTTGGTGTCCTGTTAGAGAAAAAATTATCAACTCTATCATTTCAATTAAGGAGAAAACCCTGTTAGAATGTACCAGGAAAAGATGGAATAAATTTCCACAAGTAACCATTAACTCTATCATACACAATTTTCTCTGTAAAATCTATGGGTTTCTCAGCACTTAATCAGAGCTATAATTCAAGCTCTATTTACGTTTGAAATACAAGTAATCAATTACAAATACATTTCTTCATTGCACATTTGGATTTCAAATTGGACAAGTTTGTATATTCTAGCACTTTACCATGGTCTGTGTAAACCACAGATAACACTAGCTACAATAATCTGCTTTTGTCTATAGGTATACAACAAATGAGTACTGCAATCCAGTCATTTTGACATGATTCATTTTAAACAAGATAAAAACTAACAACTTACTCAGACTGAGTGTCAGAACTGAAATGATTCATCAAAGAGATATCTTGGGATAAATCCAGGGAATTGTACATGGCAGGAAAAACTCTGAAATTAGAAGAGAGTTGACAGAGAATTTTGAAAATGAAACTAAAAGTTTGAAATGTTCAATAGCTGAAACACAACAGCAATGGATCCAAATGTCACTGAAGGTCACAATTAACATTTTTTTTTTTGCAGTGTTCTATGCCAAACTTGTCAATCCTTCAATTACAAAATGGTAGCCATTTTTTACATTGGAGAAAACTTTATTACAATGCACCAAGGAAAAGTCTTGATGATATTATACTAACATTAACAATTTTCCTTATTTAAAAAGCATTTACATAACAAACGTTTGTCTGAACACAATTAACCTCCAGATAAATGTATAAAAACATAACAATCAAACATTTGTCTGAGCATGATTTACCTCTTTTCCTTGAATACTTCTTTTTGATGCTCAGTCAATACTCTCTTTTTCTTTGGTGGAGATTTGATCACAACAAAATCCTGTCCAAACAAAAATGAAAAATTAAATACGGAAAATGGGAAGTTGCTGAGACTAATGTATATAATACACAAATACCAAACTAAAATTTCCAACAACAGAGGTCAATAATGATGAAAATTTCCACTTGTACTGTGGAAAAGTAGTAGTAACCCATTCATTACGATAGTGTCGAAAAACGCCCGCTAAATTCATTGTTCACTTCTCACAATAACATCCACAGCCGCCCGGTAGAAGTACAACTGCTGATTACGAAAGCGTCGTAACCTGCCTCACCTTTCTCCTTCAGTGGCTTCACTATCTATTCAGGTTTTTCCCACATTCAGTTTATGACCAAAAATCATGATTATAACAAGAGATAGATGAGACTTTAGTCTGTATTATCACGTGTATGTGTAATGGATGCTGGCAAAAATAATCAAGTTACGACGAATATAAAAGTGCTATTATTTTGAAATTGGTGAATGAAAGTCATTGAAAAATGGCTGCCGCTTATGCATCCCAGATTCCATCAATATGTTTTAGATATTTTCAACTCTAAAACTGACGTTTTAGTATCTGATTTGAATGATGATTCTGCAGGTGAACAACCTGTAAACCCCATTTCTACAGAAACAGAATCCGAGATAGATATCGATTCCGAATAAGATGTTAGCGGTGACAATGATTTTACGGACGGAAACCTCCTTCACGGAACATATGTTGATAAATAATTTAACATCGTTCAGTTTTAACACATTTACAGCTGAAAATGTTGGTCCAACTTACAATCTGAATATTTTATCAAGTCACAAGCATATTTTCATCTCCTTTTCATTGATGAGTATGCATGCAATTTTTCATATGGAACGCAAAGAAAAAATTGTATATACAATAAAAATTATACATGTATTTATAGAATGTATTGATTTATTCAAGTTTTTCATTCAAAAGTTCTATTTGAACATTATTAAAATAAGATCAAATTCATAAAATTTCTCTCACACATTTATTTATTCCACACCCATGAATTAAAAATCAGACTGCACAGCAAAATAACATCATGATGAAAATATGCTACAGTGAGCAGACTGCAGAAAATGTAAACTGCTACACTGTGTAACGTCACTATGCAGCTGTGATGTCAGTATAGAAGGTTTAAATCTACTTGTCCAAAAGCAAAAATTACTTGTCCAAAAATCAAGTGTTACATTTAAAGATACATGTATATTATTTTGTGTTTAAAGAGTAACCTTTAATGAAATAATTTTTGTCTTCAACCATTTCAGTTGTCTGAAAGTAATAAGTAGCATCTACTTGTCCGAATGCAAAATAGACTTGTTCCAGACAATCGGCAAACTTAAAGGTTGAACCGTGCACAAGCATCTCACTGCTGTTGCACAGAACTAAGGTTAATATGCTTTCATCCACTTGACAAAGGAATCACGATCACAAAATGACTTCCATCTTTGAAAGACAAACTACAATTAATAATTGGGCGACCAGAAACTTACATCATTCTTCATCCCATTAACTGGTAGAATCTGTTTCTTGGCAGGATTTGGTGACTTGGCTTCATTAGTGACTGTTCGCACAGGTGATCTGAATGCTTTGGGGGACACTTTGTTCATAAAGCTACCGTGCACTTTCCTTGGAGACGGCATACCTGGAATGTGTGGTTCTGGGGCTTGTGACTCTGCCTGTTAACAAATATAAGGAATTAATATTCTCCACATTCTCAACAACAATCCAATCAACTTTTCTGAAATAACTGACTAGAATTAGTATGTTAAAACTGGTATGTTAGAGTTGGTATGTTAGAATTAGTATGTTAGAATTGGTATGTTAGAATTAGTATATTAGAATTGGTATGTTAGAACTGGTATGTTAGAAGTGGTATGTTAGAACTGGTATGTTAGCATTAGTATGTTAGAACTGGTATGTTAGCATTAGTATGTTAGAATTGGTATGTTAGAATTAGTATATTAGAATTGGTATGTTAGAACTGGTATGTTAGAATTGGTATGTTAGAACTGGTATGTTAGCATTAGTATGTTAGAACTGGTATGTTAGCATTAGTATGTTAGAACTGGTATGTTAGCATTAGTATGTTAGAACTGGTATGTTAGCATTAGTATGTTAGAACTGATATGTTAGAATTGGTATGTTAGCATTAGTATGTTAAAACTGGTATGTTAGAACTCGTATGATCAAGAGGGATGTCCTTATTTGGAAATTATGAAGTTTCAAGTGACCATTTCCAGGAAATATCATTCAACTAAAATACATTACATTCACTTTCTCTCCAATTTTCCGCCAATATATGTATAAAGAATATATTGTTTGGTTCAGAAGTTGTAAGAAACGTTTAAGATGATGTATAGACAAAATCAGAAGTTGCTATAGTAACCTGACTCATCTGACTGACTGGAGTTTCCTCTATGACCTGAACGTTAGAAGCAATCCATCCTGGTAAATGTATCTGTGTTTTTTCCTTCACCTTCGTTAGGATGGGTCTGAAAGATCGAAAGAAGTTTATCTAAAAACAGTTAAATCAATGAGTTTAAATGATACATTGTTTGGGTCTGTGTGTGGGTCTCTCTCTGTTTGGGTATGTCTGACTGTGTCTGTATGGAAGTATCAGTGTTTCTGATTGGATGTCACTGTGTCTCTGTTTGGGCATGTCTGACTATAGATGGGTCACTGTGTCTCTGTTTGTGTGTGTCTGACTGTGCTTCTGTCACTGTGTCTGTGTCACCTTGTCGCTGTTTGGGCGTATCTGATTGTATGGAAGTGTCACTGTGTCTCTGTTTGGGTGTATCTGTGTGTTTCTGTAACTGTGTCTTTGTTTGGTTGTCTGGCTGTGTCTCTGTGAGGATTTGTCAGTGTCTCTGTTTGGATGTGTCTGGCTGTGTGTGTCTCTGTTTGGGTGTCTGGCTGTGTGTGTCTCTGTTTGGGTGTGTCTGTGTCACTGTTTGGATGTGTCTGGCTGTGTGTGTCTCTGTTTGGGTGTCTGGCTGTGTTTGGGTGTCTGGCTGTGAGGATGTGTCAGTGTCTCTGTTTGGGTGTCTGGCTGTGTGTGTCTCTGTTTGGGTGTCTGGCTGTGTGTCTCTGTTTGGGTGTGTCTGTGTCACTGTGAGGATGTGTCAGTGTCTCTGTTTGGATGTGTCTGGCTGTGTGTGTCTCTGTTTGGGTGTCTGGCTGTGAGGATGTGTCAGTGTCTCTGTTTGGGTGTTGGCTGTGTGTGTTGGGTGTCTGTGTGTGTCTCTGTTTGGGTGTCTGGCTTGTGGTCTCTGTTTGGGTGTCTGGCTGTGTGTCTCTGTTTGGGTGTGTCTGTGTGTGAGGATGTGTCAGTGTCTCTGTTTGGTCAGTGTCTCTGTTTGGGTGTCTGTTTGGTTTGGTGTGTCAGTGTCTCTGTTTGGATGTGTCTGGCTGTGTGTGTCTCTGTTTGGATGTGTCTGGCTGTGTGTGTCTCTGTTTGGGTGTCTGGCTGTGTGTGTCTCTGTTTGGGTGTGTCGGTGTCACTGTGAGGATGTGTCAGTGTCTCTGTTTTGATGTGTCTGGCTGTGTGTCTCTGTCACTGTGAGGATGTGTCACTCATATGTTTTAGTTGGTAATTTTTTTAATATAAAGTATATACTCGCCTATAAGTCGGATTTTCTGGACTAAATTTTCGATCTCAAAGGGGGTACAGACTTACAGGTGAGTCCTAGTCGGTAGGCAAAAATTCAGAGCTCATATTCCCGAAGATATATTGTGAAAAATCAAGTAGGAGACCAGGATCAAATAAATTTTATTACCGAGTTTGGAGCCTACTTCAGTTTTATTCTAACTGACGGTATTTTCCATCTAAAGAAATAAAATAACATCAAAGGTACCTTGTTAATATTTAATTAAAAATGTACATGTAGTTGTTCAAGTTCTTTGATAATGTTATTCTAGTCAACTGTGTAGTAGGTCTACATGTGTTGTCAAACTGTTCCACCCGATGGCCGCCATTAATAAAAATCATACTGAATGCCTAACCGGTGTGTTGATTATAATTTTAAAAACTGACGCGGACAGCCATTGGTGAAAACAATGTTAAGTAATTGATACATTAAAATCCAGAAACCATAAATACTGTATGCTTGTTTATTTATAAATGTCGCGTGGATTACTAAACAATGGGACAATGTCACACGAGTCGTTTTTGCCCAGTCAGTCACAACACCTTTGGTTGTATACACATATGATAAATACTGAGTAACACTTGCAGAGAACAACAGATCAAACGGGTCATGTTAATTTATCACTTTGTCTGAACAAATCGGGTAGCACAGACTGACTGTTGATAAGATAGGCCTAATAAAATGGCATAAACAATTCAGTCTTTCTGCCTGGATTGGTTCGTTTTCAACATTATATGCCTACAGACTGTACATCACTTCTTGATTTGAACACTTGTGCATGTTAAGGCGTGAAAACATGCATGTAGAGCGTGATTTTGTCAAGTTTACGAGAACTGTGAGAGAAAAAAAAAAAAAAACGCAACAAAACTCAATGATACCATATTGAAAGTAAAGATATGTACTAGAAAAATGTGTATTGATCTCTGGATCCATAACATAACTCAGTGAATCGGGTTGGGAATACCCTCATTATTCTATGTTCACATGTTTTCCAGAAAATGCCGGCAAACATGAATATATGTTTTGAAAATAAGTATTACAAGTCATTATGGAATACTGACTAAGTCTACATACTGTAGAGGTTTTTTTAAAACATAGCTGAAATTTTTATTAATATTGGTAAGTTTTTCTTTGAAAACAATTCCCAATCAGATTTTTTACTTGACATGTTCTGCCATTTTGACACTTATAGACGGGTCAACAGCAAATCGCAAGATATTAGGACCAAAGTCTACCTCAAACGTATAGCCGAACTTATGGGCTAGAGATGCTCAAAATATTCCTGAAATTACTGAGCCGATATGGGCCGGGGTCTGAAGCTCTGCAAGTAAGGATGCTTTGAGATTGTTTCTGGCATACTTTCTGGTGTTTGACTACAAGAAAGGACTTAGAAAATACTGAATGTATTTGTGCTTTTTTTTGTAATATATATGGAAGGCTTGTTCTGCTTAGGGAAAAGGTGTACATATAAAATGATTTGATCATTGCACACAATACAAAAACACTGCCCCTTTACATCAAATTTACGGACATAATCTGACGGTCATGAAGATACCCATGCTGTCCCTTTCCTCCAGCAACTTGTTCTAAATCCCTGGCCTTAGTCAATTATTTTTATATTAGATTGATCTAAAACACTCATGTTAGATTTTCAAATTTTGCTCTGACACAATGCATGCCATGTGCTTTAAACTGTCAACCTTGCTTTAGCAATGAGTCAAAGCAACATCGATGCTGATTAGTCAATTTGGTTACAATCAACGAATGAATAAACAGATAGCAAAAGTCGTCAGATGAACCGGAAATTATCTCAGTGGTCTGCCTAATTACCAAAAAAAAAAACCCAGAGAAATTGGGTTATATTAAATAACGGAATAGTAATCAAATCCGGATTGTATGGGGATGGGAATTAAAAATCCTGAATTCGAAAAAACTAGCATCTCTTATAGGTGAATATATATGGTATGATGAAAAATTCTTTTGAGTTATATGTTGGCCTGGGAAAGTTTGATGGGGCTAGTTGATTTTTTTATGCTACTGGCCCTGTCATCCACTTATTGAAATAACGTTAAATTCAAGCCCTGATGTCCTTACTTAATTTTTTCTGGATATTTCAAGCTTGATGATTTGCTGAAAGTTGCATTCCAAAGTATGATTGTCTGGTTTTTAATTGCACGCCTAGGATGAAGGAATGTGGACTCCAGCAATGGAGAGATGTTCTCCAGGAACTCGGTCTCATACAAGCCTGTGTATCTGCTCTGTACACTGGTGCTGATGTCCAACCAAAGCTTCTCAAGCTACAATACATCGAGTCAAGAGAAATTAACTTTAATTGGCAAATATTAAAAATTTTTAGATGTTCAAAAATTATTTCTAGCTATTTCCTTTGACATGGAATTATTGACATGACATGAATTCATATCTCATACAAAGGACCCAGGACTCTCATTTTTCTATAACAGCACACATACCGGCTATTTAATAGTGTTATGTCCGACACATTCCTCCCTGCCTTTGCTAGGACATTTGTAATATATATTTAAGTTTGAATATCGCCTTTGCCTCGTAATGGCAAATCGAACGATGCCTAGCATTTATTGAATTATACGTTGTAAAAATTTCATACTAATTCCTAAAACTTGCTTTATTCTAAGACATATCAAATGCTAATGAATAAAGTTCCACAACTTGATAATGAGAAATGTCAAAATCGAAAGTTGCCGAGTCCTCACGTAATTAAATATTGTGAGGGATATTTTGAAAGATTTGTAAAGGCAAACTCACCATTCATAAAGGCAAATTCAACTTATTGTGAGACATGCACAGATGGACAACGGTATACCATAATATGTCTGCCAAAGCAGGTGAAAAAAATTATAAACATGAGCGAAGGGTCTTGAGGCAAGAGAACAGATGTTTTACCTTTTGCATAAAGAGATTGTTATATATTTTAGCAGAAGTTTTATTTGCAGCATCATGATACAGCACACTGATTGGTTGAGATAACTGACCAATCACAGCAGCAAGAACACCAGATGCAGATATATGGGTAAAGAGCATGGTCAAGATTTCCACTATGTTGTTGGCAGGACCATGAAGTGATCCATCCGATTTCTGAAATGTAAGAAAAATGTAATCTAAAAAGTGTCACCTGGAAAATACACATAATGGTAATTTTCTTTTTTCTTATTTTTCTCCAAAAAAAAATCAATACAAATTAGTCACATTTAATACAGAAGTTTCCAATCTTAATTCAAGTCTTGTTCCCAACAAAAAAACATAAAAACCATGTTTTTTTTCATATCATGTGAATTAATCTGCCAATACATTTGTCAGAAGAAAAACAGATTTCAATGGTTTTACTTCACACTGATTTTCACATGACTATTCTTATATATTTATATGACTTGTCATCCTAAAAATCTTTAAAATCAATATCACTTGTCTCTAGTCCCTTCATAGATTTTGTAAATGTTATGCATAAATATGATATATAAAAACTTATGTATAAGAAAGAAATAGGGTGGGTCAAATCTATAGCGCGTTAACTCATTCACCCCTAAAGACACAGTTGGACTGGTCTTTGTCATTGATTTAAAGAGTAGTCCACTGTTTTTCAGGGGTTGATGAGGTAGAGCACTGAAACAATAATCAAGGATCTGTAAAGACCTGGATATTTAATTTTTCAGTTGACTATTCAAACATACACAGACCATGAATACATGAACTTTAGTGTTGATCTTGTAATTCCAAGGGCCAAGTTTCAAACTTGAAGGACAGACACCACCAAATATTTTCCCATAAGCCTCAATGCTAATTTACAAAACTTCAGGTCACTGTCCCATGTTTATTATATCTGGGTCAAATAAATACCCTGTGGTGAAAGATCGATATTTTTGATAACAAAATTTGCAATCAAAAGTATAGGTTGTCGTTGCATTTTTACTTCAAATTTTCACTTGTTTACAACTCGTAGTATTCCGCACCAAAGGAAAATATCTATTCTCATATGACCCCTCCCTTTCAATTTTCAACCGTCAACCCTATAATTTCCAAAGTACTACCAATATTCATGTATCTTTTTTATCACCTTTATTTCACTAATTAATGGCAAAACTAATTTTTTCATTTAATGACCAATCAGATCACTGGGCTCATTTTACTCTCCACACAACTTTGGGTGTCCAAAATATCTGCGCCCATGTTGTAAACAAAGCTGGTGTTTTTCCTGAAGGCTAATGCATTAGACATTATAAAACATTTGATCAAATAAATTTTTCAGAAATCCATTAAATTAGACCTTGTTCCATTATTTTTCCTTTCTATGCCATCAGTCAAAATTGACATCAATACTCACCATGGCTTTGTTAGAATTACCAATCTGATGAGTCAGTGCTGTTAAGAGATGACCAACAAGTACTGTTAAGGAATGGATGTTTTCCATTGGTTTCTGCTTTTTCTTCACCCACTTGGCCGGACTTAATCCATCTAGTAAAACAATTTATAACATGATAGCGTGGCTGATTATCAGTCCTGAGGAAACTACAGTGGTCAACATTAAGCAAAATTTCCACTTGTCCAGTTGGGCAAGTGACTATGAAAAGTTACTTGTCTGAACTCTTCCCCTATTTGTCCGGAATCAATGTGTCAAAATATCAATTTGTGTCCATTAATTAATAAAGAAATAAAATAACATAAGCATTGAACAGAGTGTTGTTTTGCGTGCTAGTACTTGAACCAGCATCACCATCAGGCTGTTTATTTTTGGTGTATTGAAGGAATTCTAGTAACATCGGCATCAAAAATTTTCGGCACTGAGTAATTTCGGCACTTGGATAAGTAATTTCTGTGGAAACGCTCTACTGTCCACTGGGAGATATAAAATACTTCGATTTTACCCAGTGTTTCCACAGAAATGATTGTATAAGTAACTTCGGCACTTAACATTTTGGCATCAGGTATTCGGCACATGAACAGGCAATATCAGCAGGTAATATTAATTAAGATAAATAAATTAATATCTCATGATGAATTTTAATTCCTAAAAATAAAGTGCATGTTTTTGGAAGTGCCGAAAAAACTTGATTACAAGTGCAGAAGTTACTCTGTGCTGAAATTACCTGATAGTGATATTGTATTGAAGCCAGGGAACACATCTTTCCTACTATGCAAAAATATTCTCGGTCTGTTTTTTTTCTTACATTTCTTAACTTTTTATTGCTCTTTTTTTTACTTGTTTATTGGAAGTGAGTCTAAACTTTTTTAAATCCATAGCTACAGCTTTACGTTCAGTCATACAAACACCTGATTTACAGATAGCAGGTTGAGCGAAACAGCAGCTGCTGGCAGTACCATAACACACAATGAAAGTAGATGTGTTCGACATGATCTGAACCCTCTCTTGGGAATGTACTGTGAATACGCACCGCCATTCTGTCAAGTTTTCTCAACAAACAAGAGGGCTAGATATTCTGGTAAGCCGAATGTGGCAATCAATTTTAATGTTGAAGATCCTAAATATTTTTTAAATCCAGATTACATACAACTTACATGTACTACAATACTTTTATAGTGAAAATATAAACTAGACTATGAAAATCTACTTGTCCCATCGGATAAGTAATTTACGAAAATAACTTGCCCGACAGCAAAATCACCTGGTATCGGACAATCGGGCAAATGTTGAATACTTCTATAGAAAAAGGCCTGATTTATTAATAAAAGACAGGAGTGACTCTCAAAATGTTTTTGTACTTATACACATTCCACTCTACTGTCAACTAGTGCAAAATAAACTATACATACTGATATTAAATGATCCACCACTTCCAAGTGAAGAAAAATCAACAGCATTCACCATTACAAGACAGGACTGGATCAAAGAGTCCAAAAATAACTCATTCTGTAAAATCGAGATAAAACATCAATCAATTTCCATATGCACTGAAGAACTACACATTTTTATAAGGAAGACATAATACATGTATCTACTTTTCAATATAACATACTTCAAAATGCTTATAACTGACAACACAGATGCATCAAACTCTAACAATCCTGTGCATGAAAATAGAAATGGAAAGATTTTCATACACATTTTACTTAACCGAGTTGGTTAGCATGGATAGTTATTATTCCTAGATTGCAGGATCCTGATAAGAGCAGTGTACTATCACAAAATTATTGTAGAACAGCTCGGACCAACCTGAAAATTCTCGAAAGGTACGGATTTGATGATGTTATGACAGAGATGTTCACAACAGATATTGGCCTCCGCATTTGTTACTAGCGCTGCAAGTCGGGCAAACATTCTGTACATATCTGTCCATGACTTGAGCAAAGATTTGACGGTCATCTGTAAATAAATTCATAAAACACAATTTTAAGTTTTTATAAGATTCCACAAGATCTTACATGTATAACAATTCAAGAATTTCTTTCCAAATTGTTCAGTCCTAGTGAGGATTATCTTTTAAAAGCCGTCGGTGAAATACTGTAAAAACAAACACAAGGATTTACAGTCTACAGTAACAGGCTCCATAGTTGTTGTTTTTTCTTATCACCTATCAGAAGACATCATACCCAGGACCCAGTTGCACTACAGGTTGTCAAATTTAACATGAGGTTTACCATTGGACTAACTGTAGGTTAAATTTAACAATGTGTTGTGCAACCAGGTCCTGGTCTCCTAATAAGCACCATGTGAAGGTGCTCGTGAGTCAACTGTAAGATGTTCATTTTGAAGGATAAAGGTTCCACAACAGGACCCATGTTAATTCTGATCAAAAACTTTTTTAAGACATGTCGCTATGGTGTCTTCCCTGAACACTTAATATTAGAAGAGATGGTCACACGTCTTCAAAATACAGATTAATCTTCCATGTCCATGTAGGATAGGCAAGTTAAAGAATCCTAACGCATTTCCATACCAAAACATCTTTATACTTCATTAACAAATAGTGGCCTGACCACATCAGCATAAGCACTTTGGCAGAATTTTCTGATGTAGCAAAGCATGACTTATTGAGAGATGCCAACAACAAATATGACCATAATGCATCTGTTGTGTATTACCTGCGGCATCTTGGCAGCCAGACGGTTCAGTATCGGAAATTGAAGCACAGCATACAGACATCCAAAATTGTGTTCTAATGCGTCGCCTTGGTTGACTTCACCTGACTTTAAAATGATAAAATGTTACAAACATATAATAATCAAAGAATGATAAAATATCACAAACATATAGAGATCAAAGAAATACAAAATATCACATACAAATAATAATCAAACGATAAAACATAAACATATAATAATCAAAGATGAATAAAATATTTTGATCATACAATAATCAAAGGATAAAATATTACAAACAATAGTATTCAAAGACGGATAAAATATTATGAACATACAATAATCAAAGGATAAAATATTACAAACATTAGTAATCAAATGATAAAATATTAATATATATAGTAATCAATAAATGATTAAATATATACTCACCATGACCTCACTCAATTTGACCCTGTACACTTTATATAATTACTCACCTTGTTCACATATTCATACAGTGGAGTGGCAACACTGCTCCACAATCTCCACACGATTTCTGCATTATCCACAAACTCTACATTTCTGTCCAGCAAGTCAATTAATGACTGACAATACTCCAATGTACCAGAGTGACCAAGTCCGCTGTTTACCAAGTTACTATAGAGACTGATATAACTGAAATACAGTAAAATAAACACCATTTTTAACATCTGAATTACAAACTACTTAGACATGAGTATATAACAAGATATATGTATTCTAAAAGCATTTGTGGAATAACAATTACATAATGCAAGAGTTAAAATGGCTGGTGATAAAAAATGAGGGAGCATAACAACACGATATAAACTCATTAGCAGACAGCGCAAGCCCTCCTCAAGGTCCTACCAACCGTTTTGACTAGGAGGTGGGGCATGTTCCGTCATGAAAACTTGAAAATGTCATTTCCTGCACTGTACAGTTGTAGCAGACTCATAAATCTTACTTCTGATTTGGCTGGTTACCGAGTGCCTTTGTTCAATCGACATCACAATTTTTCCAATGCTAATTGTGTGCTTACATCATCTTTTACATGCTTGCATATTTAAGAATTGATTATGTTGATAAAAGGTTCAAGAGATTATGACTCCTCCAGCCATCTGTTGATGGTGGGCTAAAAGATGACTGGATAATGGCTAAATGTTAAGATATACCTTTCCATTGTACAACAAGATTTCAGCAAGGTTGGTGTAAGTAACAGCTCGGTGAGAAATAGTGCAGGCGTACCCTGAAAAAATGATTGACAGCAAATAAAGATGAATAAAGTTTCAAATTATCTGTCATATGTCATGTCATTTGACATTAAAGACTTCTTGAATTATTTTATGATACACAAAATTTTCAGCAATATCATGGATATCAATTGACCTTTCGAATGTTTCCCAACATGGCACCTTTTGGCAGACTTTTCCATTATGTTGCCACAATTAAAAGGCCAGACAAATGCTTGTGTGATTATGAAATCACAGTTGAATGAAATCAAATAGTGCATGTGGAAAGACATTGGGAGATAGGTTGATTTGAAATGGAAGAGGAAGAGGCAGTATTAATCAGTGAATGGGTAAAAATTCCTTATAATAAACTACCGTATTCGGCCGCGTATAATCCGCACTCTTTTCACTCTAAAATTTGTCTCAGGCAGGGGGGTGCGGATAATACAGTACTACAGAATCTTAGGACATTTTTTCCGCAGGAACTACTGCATGAGATTCGATGTGGGTGGTAAGCCTGACAAAGTTTTTCGTAATAACGATGTACGAGTCAATGTATATCATCATTTATGTCTACAGTGACGGTGAATAAATCAATAAATGAATCTTGTTGTCTTTTATTTTTGTGTGTTTCAGTTTACAAATAGGCTAGACTACACAGGCACTTGTGTAATGCAATCCCCTTGATTGAGGGTGTTGTGATCGTGGATTGCATAACGCAAGTGCCTGTGCAAGGCTAGCCTAGTTGCGATGTTTGGCGAGGAAACAGAATAGTACAGTACCTGTTGCTTATGTTCATCATGAAGTTTTTTGTTATTATTGAAAAAATAAAACAATCTCAACAAGAATTCTAATAATTATTTCACGCTGGTGAACGACGAAGCGAACAGCCATGTTGTAAACTGTAAATGAGGGGGCTAAATGGAAGAGCAAATATGTAGTATTAATCAGTGAATGGGTAAAAATTCCTTATAATAAACTATCAATCTTTCCCACACATGACTTGGGGTAAAGTCTTGTTAAGTCTGATGACTTGGGATAAGAGGTCCACTGACAAACACCTAATTTGCTTTCTTAAACAATTTATCACTATGGTGATGGCCATTATATAATGTACTCAAGTAAACCCCACCAGTCTTCAATACGTAAACTTGCAAGCTTCCCAACATGCCACAGCCTATGCAACAACTCGGTCATGGAGATATACACAAGGAGTTGAATGATGTCTATATATTAAACAATACCCTGGTACATTGTTTCCCCACCAACTTTCAACAAGTAACTAGGCAAACTTCCCGACTTGTCACAATTTAAGCCATGATGCCCTAACTACAAGTCAAATTAAGTCCAACTTTTCAATAATGTGCAACTTGGATGGGTCAAAGGTTTAGGGCATTTGAAATGTACACATTATACCTTCTTTACAACTTGAAAAAATATCTTAGAATTAAAAATATTAAAAGAACATGAAAACAAAAGCAATAAAGAATTAAACTTTGTATCACTCACATGCATTTTTTCTCCACTGCTGACATTGCAGGCTGTAGACGACAAAGCCTTACGTGGTAGGCAGCAGACGGCATGGAACATTTTCTGTTTAATTAAACACAAATAAAATGGCAAGTATTATCAGTGTGAAATCACACCAATATTTCTATTTGGAAAAATATTTATTGGTATTGTTTTAAAAATTGTATCACCAATTAACTTTTCTGCATAATAAATACAGTGAAACTTCACCTAAATACCACCTTGCTTAAAAGACCACCTTGCATTTCAGACCACAAATTTTCAGTCTCTTGATAAATATCTAGTAAATACAGAACCTCTCTTAAGAAACCACCTCACAAATCAGACCACTCTGAGTCAGTCAGTCAGGTGGTTTTAATAGTGAGGTTCCACAGTATGTACAGTGAACCCTCTTTACAACGACCATGTTTGTTCTCACATACGATTGACGTTGTATAGAATTTGTCACTGTAACGAAATTGATGTGGTGGGCATTTTATAGTTAGCCCCTTGAGTATCTTTTACGCGTATAATTACATGAAAATAAATAAAACAGAAAGTCATAACAGTTCTTATTATATTATTTTATACTATATTTCATGCTATTTTTACCTTTTTAATTGTCATATTTATGCAAGATAAAATCTTGAAGACATCGATGCAATTATTTTTTTTCGGTCACATATAGTAAATCGGCGATGTCGTAAAATGCACGGATCATGTACAAAATACCCAAATGTACCCAATTCCGAGTTAGATTCTTTATTGTTTAAATAAAAAGTGCAGAGATTGCTGATGCAATTTAATTTAAAATGCCTTTCTCAACCGTGAAGAAAAACAAGACTGATAACAATAGCCGAATCAGCAGGTGGTTTCTATGTCAGGTCATTGCAAAGAGTTTATTTACATTGAGTTTTGCACATTTGTTCCCGGAATCTAATGTCGGAGTCGGATACTAAATATTCCGTTGTAATGAGTACTTTTTATGTACATGTACATTTGTACCAGAGCGATTCTTGTCGGATACCGAATATTCCGTTGTAAAGCGGGTTCACTGTATAACTATATTGGGAAACATGTTTTCATTGGGAAAAAATATAACCTTTAAAGATATTGGATGGGGCTTTAAAATGGCCTCAGCTAATTAATGAAACCCAAAGGCCTGAAATAATTTCACATACCAAAATTGTTTTATGTGGCAGAGACTGACTCAGGACAAGAATTTGGAACTGTGTCAAGAAGGTGGTAAAAACGTCTCTCAACTCGGATTTAACTCCCATATCCAATCCATTCTTCAAATGAGCCACTAATGAATACCAGATTCTGTACAATAATCCCTCTAAAGAAAACAAAGAAATAAAATCTGTTATTTCTGGCCTTTACAAAACAAAACATTAACCCCTAAAGACACATCTGGACTGGTCTAAGTTATTGATTTACATAAGAGTCCACTGTTTTTAGGGGTTGTTGAGTTAATACATCATTGATCAAAGGCCTGAGTGCTCACAATAGCAGTCAATACTTGAAGCTAGAAAAACTGTCTAGCAAAACTATATGTACTTGCATGATCTGTAGATGATAAACTACTTTACAGAGTACAGGAGCGACAACCATAGGCACTTGTATAATGGGGGTGTTACTAGGATCGGGAGACTGCATGATACAACTACCTATGGCAACAACGCATAGATCATAAC
>BROG01000250.1:777500-925630 GCA_030159075.1 Atrina japonica | reverse complement strand
ATTCAAAATCAGTGCCATGCTGTTTCGTTGTATCGCAAATGACGACTAAGGGAAGAATATTTCAAAGTAAGCGACAAGAGATGTATCATGCAAATATGATTCATGTTCATTTTTTCTACCGATTCAAGGGAATTTAAGGACGAAAACAACTGGATTGAATTGGACTAATGTAAATGTCTCGAAAATATAAACCGACTGACTCGCTAATTTATACATCTAACACGTTGCGCCTATACATTTATATAAAAAACTTTTATGTTTTATGGCATTTTACGCCACATTGAACAATTTTGGAGATGGTGGAGAGAACTCGATTACAACGTACCATCATTAAACTGGTTAACTTTCTTACAAAATCAACCAAGGCTCCAGCGGGGCTCGAACTCCACCTGACGAGAACTTCATGGTATAATGCGCGGTGTTCTAATCACTTGACCACGGAGGCCTGTGTTAACTTCTTAAAATATCTTTTTTAGGTAGATGTAAAGGACCATTAGCTTTGATTTTTTTTTAAAAAAAAATCTTTCTTTTTTACTACTTAGATTGATCTACAATAACAAAAATATACACAGGAATAAAAATTCTAAAATTCTTATATATTTTGTGAACATTGCTTGAGAAACTCACTTTTCACTTGCAATTGATTAACTCAACCTTATTATTTATATATTTATACCACATTACACATGACCTTACTTTCACAAAATATATAGGAATATAAGGTTGTTATGCTTGTGTATATCTCATATTTGTTATTGTACATCAAGTGCAATTAGTAAAAGTAGGAAAAATTATTTTGGTAAACACAGCTAATGCCCCCTTTAAAAAAGATAGCCATAATACATATCCTAGATCCTAAATCATTTTGTCAATTTAGGTGGCATGAATGTCTGCTTAAACATTTATGCAATATGATCGGGCTGAATTTAGAATCGCGAATTTGTTTTTGAAATATATTTGGAAAGATGAGTATGCGAAACTGTGAAATATAAGTAAATAACGGCATTAATAACTTGTGTTGAGATATGACATAGTCGGTAAAAAATTTGTATGGATCTGACAACTCAGTCAGATGAAATTCACTTATAATTTCTACACGAAAACAAAACCGAATAACCAAAATTACCATGATCATTTAAGTCAGTGTTGCAGATATGTATTATTGTGATTATTCCACCTTTCTCGTTTGCACACGTAATCCGTAGGAATAATACTACAATAGTAAACATTGAAATAAACCAAAATATGGTTGCAATAAAAAATTGTTTTGAAGACAAAATACTTCCATGATTCAGGTTTAAAAATTCAAATACCTTCTCTAGATACAGTGTGAAAAGAAAGCTGAACATCCGATGTTGTCGTAATTTGATTGGCTGAATCTTGGGTTTGGAACGATGGGTTAGTTGTTGATTTGCCAAATTTTGTCCACCGAAGTACTGTGACCATATCAGAGGTATCTTAAAAAGAAAAAATAATAAAAAGAAGAAAAGAGGAATACGTATTTACTCAGTATAAATCTATAATCATATTACCAAAGTTATCAATTCAGTTCTTATCTCCCATCAAAGCATGATTCGAAAAGTAAAACCATGCAAATGATATATTGCTAACTAGTCATTATCTAGCCGTCCGACCATAAGTTTTGGGTGTGTTGGGGTAGGCGTGTTAAGTTATCCAAATCCGGATAAAGTACAAGCATGTCTACAGCATGGTGGTATCCATTACAGATGTTAAATCCATATTCTTTATGGGTCTAATAGTTGAAGCTTCATTTTACGGAAAATACTTCAACAACTGATGTTACTTCCCACTGAAGAATAAATAATTGGTAACATATATATTGCGAGACGATGATTTTTGTACATTTTAACTATCGCTACGGATAAGAGTAACTTATATATACATACACTTTTTTGTGTATGGGGAAATAATATATAATATTCTGGGGCGCTTTTTCTCCTAATGGAATAAATCTAACTCAGGCTCGTTACTCAGAAGAAATGCTTTTGTGACTACTACTATGCAACAACACCGGCGCCAAAAATCGAAACCAGGACCCTTCTTGCGAATCGGGCGCTCCACAACTATACCACCAAGAACGATTGGAAACACCTTTACCAAAGTAAACACTTCCAGTTAACCTGAAAATGCATATTGAAAGTGTTTGTACGTAGCATAACTTTAAAACATGGTAACATGATTTAACATCAAATGTTCTTGCACGATAAAGGTTTTTAATACTTCGTTTGTGAAAAATAAAGGTGGAATTATTGAGATCTAATTAACCCTTTCAACTATACAGACCATAATATACTGATTTTAAACAACTGAAAGAGCATAACACTCAGATAATTAGAGGTGAAAGGGTTAAAATGTGACAACCTCATGTCTAACAATTATACTTACTTGCACACATTGAATACAATGTGTCGCTACAATTGCGGTAATGGACATATGTCTTGTTGTCTTGGTACTTAATACATCTGCATTCTTTACGATATCCCTCAGAGTCTATAAAGGAAAACATGTACAATTTTACTATAAAGTTTATCACTTGGAAGTGTTACATATACATTGCATTATATATATCATATCTTGGTACAGCTAAGCAAAAGGGGTCAATTTTGTCTATCATTGTTCCACACAATCAAATATAATCATTGGCCACTTTATTCTGCGTGTAACACTCATTACGAATTGCAAAGAAACAATTCTTTAAAACATTCGACTGACATAGACATTTTGGAGGTGGATTTTTCTCAATGGTAAAACACATACTTCCTGCACATAAGTGTAGGGTTTACTTCATACATCCTGCATACAAGTGTAAGTTTTGCAACATACTTCCTGCACATAAGTGTACTTCATATTTATTAAATTACAAGTGTACCACTTTTGTTGTAGTATTTCCTATATCAGAGAAACTTACCAAATTTTCCTTCGAGTTCAATTTTAGATATGACGTAAGATTTATTGGCTGGTATATTGTCACGTATCTTTTGTAAATCTGTATAGCTTGATAATACCAAACCGTCAGAAGGACAATCCATTTTAAACGAAAAGTCTTCTCCTGTAAATATTTTCAATATTTGAAAGATATAAGAAAAAGCAACAACAACAACAAAATATATTTTCATAAACGAAAAGAAAATAAGAAGATATTTAGTCGAAAATCAACAACAAAGTGTACCATAATGACTGTTTGAATTGTTTATATATATGTATAAAATCTCAGATACCAAAGCATAAATCAATAGAATGTCCTGGACATAGATACAAATCCGGTAAAAATAGACAAACACGGACCTCTGTAAACCAAGAGGTGGGATCAGGCGCCATGGAGGAGTAAGCATCCCTTGACGACCGGTTACATCCGCCGTGAGTGCACAGTCAAGTCTAATGAAATACGTTAGGAGTGAATCCTCATCACAATTGGTACAGACGTATCAACAACCGCCAACGAAAAGGCAACTAAACATTTCACTTAGTGAACGTTGCGGAACGTTGACATTAAACACTGTTTTTGATATCCCTGTGTCAAAAATTTGTATATAATCTGTATATGAAATCTTCATATGTCGTATACTCTCTGGCATATCGGATCATTTGTGAAATATAATCTCCATATGCGGGTGACTGAGTTATATTACTACTTAAATGTGGAAAAATTACGATGGGATAGCCGAAAACGTCGCGTGTGTCGTAAAGCTTAGCTGCAATTTCCCGTCTGTGTCTATATTAAGTAAAATGTCTAAGTATGAAGCGTGCGTATGTGCTTGACTATGCTGTATCTTTAATTTCTAGTTCGCTTGGATATATTGCATTGACATATGTATGGACATTGTCATTATTAATTGACAAAACGTAGTCGTTATATCTAAATGTCTAATTAAAGGACATCGCTTACTTTTTCTTCTTTTAATTCAGCAGTTTCTGAATGAAGTCTGCTTTGTATGAATAAAGGAACAGGTCGGCCAATAAAGGGACACAATTGGTTGCCATAGGAATGCTGACAGTTTGTTGAAAGACCACGTCACCGAACAAATATATTGTCTGTTAGAAATTTCAGCATGTATTTTTATATCAACTTCAGTGTATATGTGTAGAATCAGAGTGGTGTTGGACAAATAAGTATCCTGATAGCCAATCACTAGATATCTAAATTTTCGGGTACCACCTTAGTTTTCTATGATGCTAAAAAGTCTTTCTTTTAATTTTTTATGTGGAATTTCTAGCAGCTGTTTAGAATTGTTTAGTATCCATATCTAATTTACACTGCTTCTGGAATAAGCAACTGTACAGTATTGTTGAAGTTTCTCCTTAACGGCTGTCAATATCACGGTAAGGAGTAGAGATAAAGGTTTGATAGAACATTTGCTGGATCCTGCTATGTATCTCTGCTTATATGGGGTTTTATTAAGTTTAGTTGTCTAGTATAAATATGGAAGCTCCAAATCGATGTCCGTTATAGCTATATCAAATGAGCGTTATACGGACATGTGATTTTGAAGGATCTCGTCCTTTGAAATTGAGCTACGTGTGTATGTAGGATTGCCAGAATTCGTATTAAAAGTTCTTTTAATAAATAATTATAGTAATGCGCCTTACAAATAAAAACTATATTATTTGAGGCTTTGTCTGCTGGTATCAGTACATATTGGTCATATAACATATCCAGTTCAGTTACTACTTCTGGATCACTAAACACAGAGGGATACCGTGTTTTCATAGTTCCTTAAAGTTTTCGAATACGAGATTTTATCAACCATAGTATGGCTTTTAGTCATTCAGACAAAGAGTCTGGTTCTACGTCTTCATGTTTGGCCCATCATCTGGCATAATCTTCGATAGAATGTGTGTGTGTATGTGTGTGTGTGCCTTAAAATTTAGAATCACGCATTTTTTTGTAAATTGGGTAAATACACAAACAAAATTACACACACACAGATATATATATATATATATATATATATATATATATATATATATATATATATATATATATATATATATATATATATATATATATATATATATATATATATATACCGCATATTGTTTCTAATCTTTCGACTCTATAGCTTGGTGTTGTCTCGATGTAGAACCGTGTACACGGCTGTGTATCTACAATATAAACGTAAATGTACATGAAACATGAGGTCAAACAACCATTGATGTTTTAAAATGTGAGCGTAAAATGTCTGAATATCAGAAGTTGAGTATTGTAAGTCTAAAAGAATGATAAATTGATATCTACATGCAAAGTTTAGATAAAGTACTGTACATAATACGTACGGTTGCCATCCCTGCACTTAGTCTTTAATGATATTTTTATTCCATCAATCCATGCACTTTCTCCATTGGCGGATGCTTTACGAAATGCATTTTTGACATTTTCTTTCTTATCATGGTATTTGAGAATATCAAGCAGAGGCCCTGTGCCTGATGAGCTGCACTGGGTAGGTGCGGACTTGTGTGGAACTTTAACTTTATTTAACTCAAAAGCTGCATTAAATTAAAATGAATAACAAAATAATAACAATATAAAGACTTCTGCTATTTCTTCATTGCAGTTGAAATTAAATACATACGCATAGAAGTTACAGCCAAACTTGTCTGTAGGCAACGGCAAAAGTAGCCGTTATAGACAGGTGGCCTTTATTCATGATAAAAAAGTTAACAAAGTTGATGTTTAAAGACAGGTGTCTTTTATACAGAGGTGACTTTAATGAAAGTTTACCATATATTATATTAAAAATTGTAACTGAAAAGAATTAATACACCTCTAAAGTCAAAAGTACCGTATCTGCACTACCATATCAGTAAAAAAAATTCTTTACAAAGTTTCTTATTTTAACAAAATTTAATATCAACCAATTTCTTTATTTTTAAAACAACGAAATACATTAAAATACATTACAAATACAAATCACATATATATTGTCTATTATAAATTGATGTATCCTTTTTATATAAACTTCAATTTATTTGTGTTGAATTAGAGTGGTGTTGGACGGAATAACATTACAATTATATATATGTAAATTTTCGGGCACCACTTTTAATGAAAAAAAAATAGAGTTGGCGATCCAAATAGTTTCTCTTTTAATTTTCTATGTGGAATTATTGTGTGAAGAGTAGAAATATAATATTTTTGTTGCTATGAATTCGAGAAAAATGGCTTGTCCTTAAATTTTCTAAAAGCTGTTTTGAATTCATAAATTTCCAGATCTGATTTACACTTGGAATAAGTCAATGTACAATGCTCCTGAAGTTTATCCTTGACTGTTGAAAGTCTATGGGTGAGGAGTAAAAGAAAAGTGGTTGGTGTAAAATTTGCTGGTCCGTGCTATGCACCTTTGTTTAGGTATCCAATATAAATATGGTAACTCAAAATCAGTATCGGTTGAATTAATGTACATCAAAAGAGCGTAATACTGTCACGTGAATTTAAAAGATTTCGTCCTTTGAAATTAGGCTAAGTGTCTATGTAGCAATACCGGTGTCATCTAGTAGAACATTAACATAGAAATCCCCCGGATGACCTACTATATTGTAGAACATGTCCCCCCCCCCTGGAGAGGTTTCAGTATATAACTATCATCCCCCAACGAGACCATGGCGGAACAGAGGACTGAAACATTTTGTGATTAAACATTGCTAATATTTAAGAAATATAGAATATATATACAAATCTGGTTAAAATGAACAAATGCAGACCTCTTGAAATCAAGAGGTGGAATCAGGTGCCAGGAGTAAGCATCCCCTGTCGACTGGTCACACCTGCCATGAGTCCACAATCGAATCCTAATGAAATATGTGAGGAACAAATCCTCGCCACAATTGTACAGATGTATGAACAATCGACATCGAACAGGCAACTCAACATTTACAAACAGAGTAATCACAGACAGGACTGTTATACCGACCGTAAAATTTGCGGAATATTGACAACAAACGCAGTTTTCGATATATCTGTGTCAATAATTTGTCAGTGGGTAGTTTACTTCTGTATATGAAATGTGCATATGTTGAACACGCCCTGGCATTTTGAATCATTTTTTAAATATAAACTCCATATGCAGGTGATTGTGGGATATTAGAACTATTAGAAGCTGATATAGTCGCGTTTTTTCGCATAGCTTAGTTGTTAATTTCCCGTCTGTGTCTATAGTCCTTAAAATGTCCAAGTATGAAGCGTGTGTGCTTGATTCTGTTGTATTTTTAATTTTAGTTCGCTGGGATATACCGCATTGACCAATATTAATTGACAAAACGTCTTCGATATTTTTAAATGTCAAATTAAAGGACTTTTTCTTCTTTTGATTTAGCAGTTTCTGAATGAAGTCTGCTTCGTATGAATGAAGGAACAGGTCAGCGAATAAAGGAGCACAATTGATTCCTATAGGAATGCCGACAAATTGTTGAAAGACCATGTCTCCGAACATTACAAATATATTGTCAATTAAAAATTCCAGCATCTTGTTTATATCAACTTCAGTGTATTTATGTGTAAAATCATAGTAGTGTTGGACAAAATAAGTATCATGATAACCGATAACTAGATATTTAAAACGGGTATCACGTTTAGAGAAAAAACGGTTGTCTGTGGAATTGTTGTGTAAAGAGTAGAGAAGTCGTATTGATACTGTGAATCTAAGAAAAAATTGTGTGACTTCAAATTTGTTCAAGTTGTGAAGAATCTTTAAGTATCCACATCTGATTTATACCGCTTCTGGAATAATCAACTGTACAGTATTACTATAAGTTTCTCCTTAACGGCGGTCAGTATATTGCTATGGAGTAAAGATAAAGGTTTGCTGGATTCTGCTTATATGGGGTTTTGTGAAGTAGGTATAGGCAGTTCCATAGCATTCAGTTTCAAATTTCGGGCCGTTGACACGTCATCAGAATGCTGGGTTCTGATTGGTCAATTTGAAAGTGCACGCTATGGAGCCGCCTGTGACGTTTTGCTGGAAATTTGTCATACCGAAAGTGCGTCATATCGGAAGTACGCAATACCGGAAGTGAGATCACACTGGAAAGTACGTCATACCGGAAGTGAGATCATACCGGAAGTGCGTCATACCGGAAGTGAGGTCATGTTGATATGGTGTCAAGGAGAAAGAGCCAATTGTTGAGTTCGGAGGCGTCTCTATGACCGTAAGTGAAAGGTTGTGGGGACGGCCATCGTGGATAACGAGCCAATCAGATCCTTCGTTACAAGAGGTCAGGTTGACACGTCATCAGAATGCTGGGTTCTGATTGGTCAATTTGAAAGTGCACGCTAATGAGCCGCCTGTGACGTCATGCTGGAAATGTGTCATACCGAAAGTGCGTCATACCGGAAGTACGCCATACCGGAAGTGAGATCACACCGGAAAGTACGTCATACCGTAAGTGAGATCATACCAGAAGTGCGTCATACCGGAAGTGAGGTCATGTTGATATAGCGTCAAGGAGAAAGAGCCAATTGTTAAGTTCGGAGGCGTGTCTATAACCGTAAGTGAAAGGTTGTGGGGACGGCCATCATGGATAACGAGCCAATCAGATCCTTCGTTACAAGAGGTCAGGTTCACGAGAGGTCACAGCTAAAGATAGAAGTTGGGTTTCTCCAGTTTTGGGTTGAGAGTGAATCTATTTTTAGAACCGAAACTTTGGGTTTTTCCAGGTTTGTGAAATCAAGTGCGCAACCGCAAGAAACGGTAGGCCGAGCTCGTAACCGTGAGTCAAGCTTGAACATGTTACCTTGTACTAAGACTCATAGAGTTTATGAATATGTACAAAGGAGATCACTCTGTATAGACTCAACAGGTGGGACAAAGGGAGATCACTCTGTATAGCCTGTATGGATGGAACAAAGGAGAGATCACTCTGTATAGACTGTAGGGATGGGATAAAAGGGAGATTACTCTGTATAGCCTGTATGAGTAGGACAAAATGGAGATTACTATGTAAAGACTGTATAGGTGGAACAAAGGCGAGATCACTGTGCATAGATTCTATAGGTGAAACATCACTCTGTATAGACTACAGAGGTGGAACAACTCATGTTTCAAAGTTTGCAACGTGTGCAACGTTCTAAGTTATGAAGTCTCAAAGTGACACAGTGACAAAGTGACACAGTGAAAAAGTGACATAGGTGACAAAGTGAAACAAGTGACAAAGTGACACAAATGACAAAGTTGTGACAAAGCTTTCTTGGCTATGGAATATCTAGTTTTTCAGAGACTGACTAATCTCACGGCAGGAGAGAGATACATAGAACATGAAAGTGTATAATGTTCTCAAAGTTTGCAAAAGTGATCAAGTGTGTACCGTTCTCATGTTTCAAAAATTGCAACGTGTGCAACGTGTGCAACGTTCTTAGTTATGAAGTCTCAAAGTGAGAAAGGTGATCCATTTTGCAAACTTTGAGAACGGAACACACACTTGATCACTTGGCAAACTTTGAGAACATTACACACTTTCATGTTTTATTTATCTTTCTCCTGCCGTGAGATTAGTCAGTCTCTGAAAAACTAGATATCCCATGTTTCCATAGCCAAGATAGCTACCCTTCCTATATCTTCTGTTTCACTACCCACTCTCCCTCTCTGGTTTAGTGCATACAGTTCATATTGAGTAATCTCCCCTTTTGTTCCATTCCTATAGTCTATACAGAGTAATCTCCCTTTGTTCCACCTATACAGTCTATACAGAGTGATGTTTCACCTATAGAGTCTATACACAGTGATCTCCCCTTTGTTCCACCTATACAGTCTATACAGAGTAATCACCCTTTTGTCCTACTCATACAGGCTATACAGAGTGATCTCCCCTTTGTCTCATCTATACAATCTATACAGAGTGATCTTCCCATTTGTCCTACTCATACAGTCTGTACAGTTTACGATAGTTCAGATCCATACAGGGTATACATAGTGATCTCCCTTTTTTCCACTTATACAGTCATTACACAGTGATATCCCTTTGTACATACTCATAAACTCTATGAGTCTTAGTACAAGGATAACATATTTAAGCTTGACTCGAGCTCGGCCTACCGCTTCTCGCGCTTGCGCACTTGATACGGGATCATTAACTCTCGCCGACTGTAGCGACACCTACTGCTGATTTCACAAACTTGGAAAACCCAAAAATAGATTCACTCTCAACTAAAAAAATTTAAAAATCCAACTTCTATCTTAAGCCGTTGACCTCTCGTGAACTCACGTGACCTCTCTTCACCCCAACCTCTTGTAAAGCAGGCTTTCATTGGCTGGTTATCCAAGACGACCACCCCCACAATCTTTCATTTCCGGTAATAGACAAGCCTCCAAGCTAAACGATTGGCTCTTTCACCTTGTCGCCATGACAACATGACCTCACTTCCGCAATGACGCACTTCCGGTATTCCTCACTTCCGGTTAACGCCACAGGCAGCTCAATAGCGTGCAGTTGACCAATCGGAATCCAGCATTCTGATGACGTCATCAACGACGCGAATTATGAATCTGCACGCTATGGAGCTGCCTATTACTACTGGCATCCAATATAAATATGGCAGCTCAAAATCAGTATCGGTTGTACATAAAAAAACGTAATACGGACACGTCATTTTGAAGGATCTCGTCCTTTGAAAGCGGACTACGTATGTATGTTGGATTACCAGAATCCGTATTAAACCCTAGTTCTTCTAATAAACAATTATAGTAATGTGTCTTACAGATCATACATGTTTTAAGTATGAAGCATCCATTATACACATTATAACGGTCATGTTGAGCATTATAACTTTGGTAATATGTTTATTATATTTATAACCACTAGGTCGTTGCCACTGCTGGCGGACCGTTTGAGTCATCGAGGGTATACATAAACCTAGTACTTGGTATTTCGGTACCAGCTGACATTCTTGTACTAAAGTGATATTTGGCACTCATAACACCATTTATGTTCCAACGTTTTCTAAAGCTAAGATAGTCATCTTTTTAGAGTGGTTACTCTTTCACGGATTTTGGCTATACTTTTAGATTTATTATTTGACCTTGTATTATCCACTTTCTCGTTAAAAAATACATATACATTTAAATTGGAGCTCAACTGATGAAGTCTAATTGACAGGAACGATCTTCTTGAGCATTATAACTTTGGTAATAATATTTATAATTTTTAAAAATACATACCAAATGTTGTCCATTCTAAACTACCTAAAACAAAAATTATGAATAGATCCAATTCCATTTTCCGTTTGATACTCCACGATTATACTATATTTTAAGTCGTCACGTGTGCGGAAGTGAGAGATAAAATTGTTAGAACGACAAAGTATTTTCCTCTGAAGCACCATGGTACCTTACTAGTAATATATATATATACACATATATATATATATATATATATATATATATATATATATATATATATATATATATATATATATATATATATATATATATATATATATATCTGTATGTGTGTGTGTACGTCTGTGCATTAGGCATTCATTTAGCTGGTATACACATAAATAGCTAAATACACATTTCCCTGTGCTATATTTTGTATTGATATAAGAAATATAGAACAACACGCATCTTTATAAATATATATATATATATATATATATATATATATATATATATATATATAAAAAACACACATTGCATAAACTAGTAATATATATATATACATATATATATATATATATATATATATATATATATATATATATATATATATATATATATATCTGTATGTGTGTGTGTACGTCTGTGCATTAGGCATTCATTTAGCTGGTATACACATAAATAGCTAAATACACATTTCCCTGTGCTATATTTTGTATTGATATAAGAAATATAGAACAACACGCATCTTTATAAATATAAATAAATATATATATATATATATATATATATATATATATATATATATATATATATATATATATATAAAACACACATTGCATAAATGTTTTATAAACATGAAGTCTAATAAAGTCTAGCGACGATTTGATTGGCTAACGTGCAGAAACTCTTTAATTTACTATGTACGCAGACTTCATTCTGAAGTTTGGCAATGGCGTCACTTCATTCGTCTGAAGGTTGGAGATGACGTCACTAGGTGTTTGGGACGTCACTTGAACTTGAATAAAACATGTTGGGTAGATGATTTTAAAATTTTGTTGTATTCAAGTCGGCAATTTTGCTAATTTCTGTATCTGATAAAGTATGCTTAGATGTAAATAAAAATTCAAAAGGTATGTATTCAAATATAAGCAATATTTACAATATGTTTTGTGGACTTATCTTTGCCTATTTTACCTAAATGGAACAATTTTGTCAACTCTACAGAAAGGAAAATATAGATTCTCATCCCCAGTCTTCAGAACATGCCGTTTTTATTGCATATGTTTGATCATATGATAAAAAGAATCTGTCACGGGTATCCATTCATATAACATTCATGATACTCGTTATTAATTTTCCATTTTTGCTCGCCACAGGTTCGTAAAATGTAAAACTCAAAAACTCGTACCATAAATGTGATATGAATGGAAACTCGTGACAGATTATATATATATATATAACATATAAACCACTTATACATTTAGACGTTTTTACTGTCTCTACCATTTAGACCTTAGAGCCATTTGCCGGCTGTACTCGAACCTACTGTGACACGGGACCTCGGTTTTTACTGTCTACTGGAGTTCTTGAGTGGGACGTTAAACAACAAAAAAACAAACAAACATTAAACATATAACCTTGTTTAAACAAGTATATAAACAATAAACAATAAAGCATTGATACTCCGTGCTTTTACTTCCTGATACACATCCTAAGGACATTCCAAGTTTTTTTTTGTTTAGAGTCCTCTGATAAATAGGTTTTGAGATCATGAAATATAAAAAATTTACACAGTAGGTGACGGCACGGGACCTCGGTACAGGAAATCAACCTGTTTTCCTGTACTTCGGTAGAGACAGTAAAAACCGAGTAACATATTTTCACGTTACAGGAAATCAACCTGTTGCCGGCTGTACTCGAACTCACGACGTTACAGCTAAATGTCGGCACCTTCAAGTAAATCACGACCTTACTTCGGTTTATATGTTTATATGTTTATATATATATACAAGTATGTATGTTTATATACTTGTAAGGTCGTGAGTTCGAGTATATATATATACAAGTATATCGTAAGGTCTAAATGGTGCCAAGTGTGTTTGATTTCCTGTACTTTAGACCTGTAAAAACCGAGGTCCCGTTTAAACATATTTTCACGTGCCGTCCCGAAATATAAAAAAAACAAACATCTACAAAAAAATTTGGAAGATGAAAGTTAAATACTTAAAATATAGTATTATCGTGGAGTATTTGGAAGATGATAAGTTAAATATTAATATCTACATTCATTGTTATGAAAACTAACTTTTCATAGGTTATTTATAAATATTGGCCAAAGGAATGGTTTTATGAATTCAATTTTGTTTTCTTTTTGCTGACACATTAGAAAAATATCTGAATTTGCATTAAAATGCTTTTGTTCTCATAAGATGCCTTGTGCCTTTTCTGTCGTTTTGTGTTTTTTGCTTTTGGTGTTAGGGTGGACGCAAACATTAAAAACTGAGTAATTGAGGAAAATGAATTACACTTTAGCTCTTGTTCTATTCAATATTTTAGGGAAGTAAATCAATCTACCATCCTCATAACTTTTTATACTCTAATCCCATTGGAACCTCATATAACTGTAGGATGCCTGTTGTTATTAAATTATTTGACATCTTAACAATACTAACAAGACCAGTTTTGATTAAAATTAATAAAATAAATACAAAGATCAAATTGATAAAGGAAAAAGGACTTCAAAGACACACAATTGTTGACTATGTTACAAGAAACAATGTGGGAAGTATCACAAGGCTTACCAATCATGACACAATTCACCAAGACTACTGCTTCAATGGAAATATTGCTTGTAAAAAATAATGAATGGTGTCCAAGATAAATTTTTACTTGTGTTATTATATGTAGAGAAAATTAACAATACAAAGATGTATTCCACAAAACCAATCCATTTCATCAATCGTGGTAAATGCTTTAATAAACAAGAGATCCCAGAGGGAATGTTCTATGTCTGATCAATGACAGACTATTCTTTTCTCTTCTTTTCTATTATTTTGTGTCTCAACATTGAATTTGAACTTAAAGCCATATTTGTGTGAAATACTTTTTTCACAATATTATAGCGAAACTGAACTTGAACTGAACATATTACATTTTAAGAGAGAATGGAATTCAACATGGCCGACAGGTATTCATCTTGGATTTTGATCTCTCTGAAAATGTAATACGCACATTTAGACCTCAGGGGTAACCTCCATAATCAATTTCGAAAAGATTCCTTCAGTACATTCTGAAAAATACCAAAATACCAAAATCCAAAATGGCCACCTGTCAGCCATGTTGGGATCCAATTTCTCTGAAAATGTCATATGGAAACCAGACCTCACGAGGAACCTTCATGTCCAATTTCAAGGACATCCCTTCAGTCCTTTATGAGAAATAACAATAGCAGTAACAAACATCCTTTGGTCAAAATTCAATATGGCCGCCTGTCGACCATGTTGGATTTCAATCTCTCTGAAAATGTAAATGCACAACTAGACCTCAAGGGGAACCTTCATGTCAAATTTCAACGAGATCCCTTCAGTCCTTTCTGAGAAATAGCGGTAACAAGAATTGTTCAGGACGGACAGAAATAGCGGTAACATGAATCGTTCAGGACGGACGGACGACGGACTGACGACGTACTGACGACGAACGGACGACGGACGGACCACGAATGCGGGGCCATATGAATAGCTCACCATATGTTGATCATCGGCTAATATTATATACTTTACAATATTACATTATGACTTTACAATAATATGATAAGACTGCATAATAAATTTCAGATTTGACAATATTATGGTTGAACATCTCAGCAATCGTTAGTGTCCATGCGTTGAAAACAAGTTAAATATATACATTAATACTATATCTACATGTTCTTTGGTTTTAAAGGGACATCAGCTATGTTTGATCTCCTTTTACTACGATTTGTTCTTCATGTACAATTACAAACACGAGCTATACACATACAAATTATGCTTCTACCGGGATGAATAAAAATGTCGGTATATGATAATACTGATTGCAAGTAAAAAATGTCAAACTGACAATTTTCACAGAATTTATAGGTACTGAAGAATTTCTATGTCTGTGCATATATCAATCTAAGTAGTAAAAAGGAAAGAATTAAGAAAAGAAAGAATAAAAAGCAAACAAAGCTAATGTCGTATAAATTAAGACCATTGGATTTCCATCAAAGTTTAAGACAAGCTATGATGCATCTGATATACCGTTAGGAAGACATGTCCTGAGCATGATTCAACCATTGAAAATGTTTGTAAGAGGGTCCGGGTTATATAGAAACTTTGAAATGTTTGTACGAGTTTTCGGATTATATAGAAACATTGATAATGTTTGTAAGAGTTTTCGGATTATACAGAAACATTGATAATGTTTGTAAGAGTATCCGAGTTATAAAGAAATTTGAAAAAAATCCTGAGGGTTACCTCCCTCTGTAACTTTTTATAGTAGTTTTGATTCGCTCTCCCTTCTATCTACACAATGTTTTTTGCAATGTGGATATATGTGAATATTGTCATTCATATGTACATGTAAATGTGTATATTCCCTCTGTCTATTAATTATCAAAGAATATGGGAATTCGTGTCTTTTTGCGAATGTATTCTCAGACCTACTTCCGTCTAGCCTCTTTTGATATCTAAAGAAATATCACATACATACTAATCAGTTCAAAAACATTATAACATGTTTCTGAGAATGTAGAATGTTGACGTTAAAAAGATAGATCTGGTTCAAGCCCAGCACCGCAGTTTGTATTCAGGTAATTAAATACTGCGGTCCAAAAGGACCAAACATACATACAATCTGAAAACAGACGGAAAATTGTTTCTCTATCATTTTTAGAGAATGTAAATACTCGGTAGAGTTCCGTTTCTTTTAGACCACATTTCATCAGCCTAGTATCTGAATAAATAATACGATGGAATAATCAGAATTGAAAATCAATGAATTTTGGGTTATCTATAATTGATTTCGGCAAGAAATATAAAGTTTTCCAATCTTGTAAATTAATATTAATATAAATATCCTGTTCCCATTTCAGAGCACTATGAATTTAAACATCAGATACCTTTTTCATAAAAAAAAATCATTAAAATATATTGTAACTTTCTGGTGGGATATGAAGTATGAAATAAATTTACTTATTTTAATTGGAATAAAATCATGAGCTTCATTTACAGACGTTTTCCATCTGTGTGCGATCGCATTGACTATTCCATAATACTGAATATAATTAACATAATTTCCTAGATCATATCTATGACGGAAGTTGTTCTAAAACAAAAATTATTTTATTTTATTTTTAGAAACTCTGTTTAAAATTGGAGCTCAACTGATGAAGTCTTATTGACAGAAACGATCGTCTTGAGCATTATAACTTTGGTATTATGTTTATAATATTTATAACCACTAGGTTGTTGCCACTGCTGATGGACCGTTTGAGTCATCGAGGGTATACAGAAATCTAGTACCAGCTGATAATCTTATACTAAAGTTATATTTGGTACTGATAACACCATTTAAATTCTAAATTATTCAAAAGCTAAGATAGTCATCTTTATACAGTGGTTATTGTTAGACGGATTTGGCTATGCATTTAGATTTATCATTTGGCTGTGTATTACCACTTACCCTTGTAAAACCTATTTAAAACCTGAGCTCAACTGATGAAGTCTTACTGACAGAAACAATCGTCTTGAGTATTATAAAGATTATCACGTTGGTATAATGTTTATAATATTTGTTCATTCAAAATATTTCTTATAAGAAAAATTCCCTTTGAACACCAGTGTTTATAAAAGACCATTTTATTCCCGATTTTTAAGTAGTTATTGTACCAAATTGGTTGATTGGCAACGTCACAAGTGGTTCTGAATTTAGATCTCCCCAAATGAAATATAAAAAATATCTGATACCAAAGTATAAATCTTTAGGATATCCAAGGTATAGGTACAAATCTGGTTAAAAATGAACAAACACCTCTTGTATTCAAGATGTGGGATAAGGTATCATGGAGGAGTAAGCATCCCTTGTCGACCGGTCACACCCGCCGAAATGAAATACGTCAGGAACGAATCCTCGTCACAATTGGTACAGACGTCTCAACAACTGTCTTCGAACAAGTAACTCAACATTTCACTTAGTGAAACAGAGTAATCGTAGAGAGACTATTATACCGACCGAAAAATTTGCGGCACGCTAATGTCAATATCCCTGTGTCAACAATCTGTTTAGTTTAAGAGTATCGAGTAGTTTACCTTTGCATATGAAATGTTCACATGTTGAACACACACTTCCACATAGGATCATCTGTGAAATATAAACTCAATATGCGGGCGATTACTACTTACACTATGGGAAAGCCGAAATCGTCGCGTTTGTCGTATAGCTTAGATTTTATTTCCCGTCTGTGTCTATAGTAAGTAAAATGTCTAGGTATGAAGCGTTAGTGCTTGATTCTGTTGTATCTTTAATTTCTAGCCCGCTGGGATACATCGCACCGACACACGTATGAAAACTATCATCATCAATTGACAAAACGTCGTCGATACACCCAAAGGTCAAACCAAAGGACGCCGCTAATTTTTTTCTCCTTTTGATTCAGCATTTTCGGAATGAAGTCTGCTTTGTATGAATACCGTAACAGGTAAGCCAATAAAGGAACTCAATTGGTTCCCATAGGAATGCCGACAGATTGTTGAAAGACGTCTCCGAACATTACAAATATATTGTCGATTAGAAATTCCAGCAGTATTACTCCAAAAGTATTTATGGTGCTTTATATAGCACCACTTCATACCACTAAAATTTTTATCTCCACCATATTGCTCTATTTGATCAATGAATAATGTTTTCCATGGTGAAAATTGAAGAGGGTCTAGTATTTTTTTATCCAACACATTTTTAAAGCATGGCTGAATGATATCAAGTGAGACATTCCAAGGCCTCCATTTTCCATAGTTTTATGAATTACACCTCTCTGAATTTAGCTAAATTTTACCTAAATCAATAGCCGTCCACTAGTGGAATGGATAATATAATCAAAACATAACTGTTTACACTGTGCGAGGAAGAAAATACATACACCTCATCAACACCAAAATATGGTTTGGATCCTCTAAAAAACACAATCCCGTACATATGGGAGATTACTCCCTTTCGTTAGTCAAATGTGGCCATATAGATCCACCAAGATAAACTGGCACGTGTAGATTACAGATACCGCGTTGAAATGAATACACAATGGGGCGAGAGTACAGCTTTTTGAATAAAATTATATTAGCGCCGTCGCAATAGATAGAATCAAGAGAAGGAAAACTGTCCTATAGGGTCGATGATGGTTCAGATTGGTTTAAAGGAGGTTTGACATTCGGACCTCATCATTTGTTATTCCTTTATATCTAAAAGTATGAACCAACATCGGATGTTTCAGAAATGAATGTGTTATGTATATTTTTGTAATGTATATCAATTTCTTTTTAATTGGAACAAAATCTATTTCGCATAATACAATTTTTATTTCACCATAACCATGATTATGTGCTTGTACCGGGCACTTCAAAGGCGGTTTTCCCTTAATAATCTATTTGACAATAATGTGATAGTTCAGATCACTTTAAAGGTAGTTGCTGTTATACAATACTACTTATTTTAAACATAGATCTCTCCTTTAAACTGATCAGAACTATCATAATTTCTTAAAATAGAGTTTTAACATATAAAGACCTCCTTTAAAGTGATATGAACTATCATAATTTCGTCAAACAGAGTATAAAGAGTAAAATTGAAGAAGTACCAATCAATAATCAAAAACTCAAGTACATTATAACACGACGAATTAGATGTGCAAATAGTCTCAACATGAAGAACAATTACGAATCCTAAACGGGATAAGACCAGGTGTCCGGAAGGAGTCAGCGTCTTCTGCTGGCATGCCACATCCGTCTCAAGTGTTCCATGGAAACCTTTCTAGTTCGATGAACGGGTCAAATTCGGTAAAAATGTCTGTCTAGTTTGGTGATGAGGTAAAGTTCGGTGAAAAGCAATATTGATGAAACGGAGTTACTCTCTGTGGCCGTGATCCAGAATACTATTTAATATCTCTGAGAGGGGGACTTCATAATGTTTAACAAGATCCCCGTATCGACCATAAAACTTCTTAAACGACGACTCCAAGTGTTCAACAATGTAACCTGGTGTAAGCAGTTTATTGGCTAGTCGTTTAACTCTCAGAATAAAACATTCATAAAAAGAGCATGCACTGGCATAACGTATAAGTTGTGAAATGAAAACGCCATAGGCAGGAGAAGATGGAATATCACTACTTAGAAATCGTCTCGTTTGTCATAGAGGGATGTGTGAAGTTGACCGTCTTTTCCAATCGACAGGAGTAAATTTAGGTAAGAAGCAGATGTGTTGCTCGCTGTCGTCTCATTGATCTCTAGCTCTACAGGAGACGTCTGGCCGAGGTAATTCTGAAATTCTGAATTATTTATGGACAGAACATCGTCGATATACCTGTAAGTAAAACTGAATCGAGATGCTAACTGTTTGTTTCCTTTGGAGAGCAGAGACTGTATAAATTCCGCTCCATATGAATACAAAAATATGTCAGCCAAGAGAGGTACACAATTGGTACCCATTGGAATGCGGACAATCAGTTGGAAAACTTTTCCCGCAAAAACCACGAAGATGTTGTCTACTAGAAACCCCAGCATCTTGATAATATCGTCTTCAGTGTACTTGTTACTAGACTCAGAGTGTTCCTTGACAAAATAAGGTTCATCATGAGCTAACACCAAATATTTATATCTGTGATTTCCATTTTTGTATACAAAAGAGTTTTGTATAATAGATGTTAATCTGTTTTTGATTTATTTATTTATTTAATTTTATTTTTTGTTTTACGCCATACTCAACAATTTTTCAGTCATATGATGGCGTCCAGTTTTTATTGGTGGAGGAGAAACCCCGGTTTCCCGGGTAAAGACCACCGACCTTCCGCAAGAAAACTGGCAAACTTTTCCCACTTAATTCGAAATGACCTTAGCGGGATTCGAACCAGAGGTGAGAGGCCGTGTGATTTAAAGCGCAATGCTCTAACCACTCGGCCACGGAAGCCCCTAATCTGTTTTTGAGTTTTTGATGAGGGGGGGATTGTTGTGTAAAGGGTCGAAAAATCAAGACTTGATGCTTGTAATATGTTTGAAATTTGGAGATTTTAAATGTTCCAACAATTCCTTTGAATTCTTTAGGATCCACATCTGATTGACTCCGCTTCTTGAGTAGGTCGTTATGGAGTACTTCTGAAGACCTTGTTTAATATGTGTTAAAAGTTTGGTAAGCAAAATAGATAAAGGCTTGGTGGAACACTTAGATGACCCCGCAATGAAGCGGTGTTTACAGGGATTTTTGTGCATCTTCGGAATCAAATAAATATATGGCAATTCAAGCTCCGTGTCACTTGTGGGTATTCCAAACGAAGCGAGAACGGATTTATGATTATCTAATATTTCATGGGTAGAGAAATCGGTTAGAGAGTATGTAGGATTTCCAGGAAGTCTGTTTAGTCCAAGTTCCTCTTGTAGGATGCTGAAGTAGTATCGCCTGCAGACAAATGTGAAGTTGTTAGATGCTTTGTAAGCAGGAACGATGATAAAATTTTCATGGAGACGGGAAAGTTCTCTAACAAAATCAGAGTCACGAAAAATTAAATTGTGTTTTGTGTTGACACAATGTTTAAGTCGTCGACTTCTTCGTTTAAAACATTACTGATCGTTTTAATCCACACGGAAAGAGTATCAGGTTCGACATCTTCTTTCTTAGCCGCGTACTCTTCACATGCGTCCATAATTCTGAACTCCTTTAAAGTGATATGAACTATCATAATTTCGTCAAATAGAGTATAAAGAGAAGAAGCCTCCTTTAAAGTGTACAATTTCGTCAGGTGGAGTTTTAACATAGGGACCTCATTTAAAGTGATCTGAACTATAATGATATCATCAAATAGAGTATACAGGGAAGAAACCTCCCTTAAAGTGATCTGAACTATAATGATATCATCAAATTTCGTCAAGTAGAGTTTTAACATTCATGGAAAACTGTCATTTAGTACATATTCTTTATTTCACATCACTCCCATGTCAAGACAGAATAGTCACTTGAGTATACTGATAGAATCTTCGGATAATGGAAATGTCTTCAAATTTCGCAAATCAAATGCAGAAAGTGAACAGTGATTATACGGGTAGCTTTTAACACTCTTACAAAAACTGGTATCAAACCCGTATTATTTCCATATGTGGAAATACTGCCTACTGGCGGATCTACAAAATATGCAAAGAGTGGTTTAGGCTACTGACATGGAATTATTATACTTTTTAAAAAAATGTTGCATAATTCTTATAAAATGCATGCTTCATCAGATGATTTAACGTTTGAAAGAGCGCAAGTATAAATGGTATCTGCTCCGAGCGGAGCGGGGCGTGATTTTTTTTTTTTTTAAATTTTTTTTTTGTGGCGGGGGGGGGGGGTTATTTAATTTCCGACTTTTTATAGAAAAAAATAAAAGATTTAAATCTATTCAGGGGCGCAATCTCGCTGCGCTACCGCACCGAAATCCCCCTGGACATTCATGTGACCAAATTCTAATATGTGTTGAATTAATTGTGATGCAACATTTCGTTAGGAATCTGGTTTTATGCATTCTGCAGAAAATGTTTTAAATTTGGAACCCCGTAGATGCATTTTTCTGTGTACAGACGCGAAAATCCGTCTGGCGATCTGCTAAAAAATCGCCGTCATTGATTAACTTTCTCATAAGAATGTTAATTCAGCAGAAAGTAACTCCGAATTGGGGTAGGATTGCGGCTTCCTTATCCTTAAAATACTATTAAAATCAATTTAACCTGAAATCGAAGTGGAATTCAACGAAGGCTAGGGGATCGGGAGTATGCTCCAGAGATACACTTTGAAATTATATAATTCGGAAGCCGGAAGAGTTATTATCTAACTTCCATATACAAAATCACTGTTTTCTCGTGGCCCAGAAAGTTAATGTTTACCTTGCGACTAGCTTTAATCCTTAAAATTGCATTTAATTGACATCCTACTCTTTTACCAAAAATAGATTGAAGTTTAACAAACAAAAATTTTACAAGAGCAATGCATGAGGGGATCCAAAAGCTCTGAAAAAACCTTTAAATTGATTACGTACTCTAATGCCATCCTTTCTAAAGCGCATGTTTTAATTACAGGTAAAAACTCCTGAACTATCACAAATTATCGTCAAATCAGCGATGTAAGGCTTTATATGATCGCTGGTCAATACCATACCCTCGTTAAGTAGATTATGTAGTGTAGAGACCGCCTTCGAAGTGTTTTAAACTAACACATTATCATGATAATGAACAAATTAAAATTTTATTTTGCAAAATTGATTTTGATACAACGTTACAATTCAAAATGATACACTGCAAAATGACATATGTGTATTTATATTCCGGAATATCCGAAACTGGTTCATACTTTTAGGAATATTCGAATACTGCGATGAGTTCCGAATGTCCAACGAAACAAGCGTACATTGCAAAGGGCGATAACTCTGGGTAAAAACAATGCAATGGACATCATAGGGTAAGAAAAAAATGAGATAGTTTTGTACATGTAGGGATAACAATCATGCAAATATATGTTAGCTACATAGCATTTATTTTCATATTTGGAGTTTCAAGGAATTGTGATGCATGTACTAGACTCTATTTATAAGATAGTCAAAACTAAAATTCAGTGCGTCAGTCAAAATTCCTTTTTAGGCGTTTTAACCTATACTAAAAATTGATACTGAACCATGTATGAATTAATATATTTGCGGAAAAAAGAAACTGTGTATACTTAAAAGTTAAATAAAGACATGGAAAGTATTCTTTGATCGCTCTTAATTCTTAAAGGCATAGTTTGATACACTAAACGCGTGTTTGAGTACTCAATTTGTTAAATATCGCGTTCGATTCACCTTGATGGCCACAGAACGTTTCTCTGGAGTATCGAGTCTAAACGACACGTGGTAAGTAATCGATTAGAATTCCTTGCATTGACAGTATTCAAACAGAAAAACATTTGGTTTTTGAATAAAATTTTGACTGAGAGATGCCTCGCATGATTGAAAATGATCGTTTCTGTGCTATTGGGATGCTGGAAGCTGGGATGTCTCAAAGCAATGTGGCAAGGTAGTTTGGAGTTCACGGTAGCGTACGCTGGTTAAATTGTCCCTCCACTATCACCAAAGGAGATCTTCAATGTGTTGTAATTCCACCCAGACAATAATTGGCGGCGCTGAATAACGCTGGCGTCAATATAACTTCTCCGACACGACGGTAAACCCGAACATGACCGTCGCTCTGTCGAGATGAAATCTCGACTCGTCCGTAAACAGGACTTCCGCCCAATCTCTTTTATTGAAACGACGATCCCTCCTAGACCACGCTAACCTCGCAACACGGTGACGCCAGAGCAGAAAAAGACGGATAGCCTGTTCCTTTCGATACGAGGATTTATCCGTCGATGCTCAGGGATGGTTCTAGCCATCAAAGAAGCAAATTGGAATCGTTTACGCAAATGTGATGTCCGTATATACGTTTCTTGCCGCCTGATCGTTGGCGGTCCCGAACAATGCCAGTTTGCTGATACCGTTTCCATAAAGCATTCACAGTGTTAATACGAACGTTAAACTGTCTTGTTACATTGCTTTGAGACATCCCAGCTTCCAGCATCCCAATAGCATGCAAACGATCATTTTCAATTATGCAAGACATCTCTCAATCAAAATTTTATTCCAAAAACCAAATGTTTTTCTGTTTCAATACATTGAATACTGTCAATGAATGCAAGGAATTATAATCGATTACTAACCACGTGTCGCTTAGGCTCGAAACTAAAATAAAGCGTGCTGCGACCATCAAGGCGAATCGAACGCGATATCTAACAAATTGAGTACACAAACACGCGTTTAGTATATTAAACTATGCTTTTAAGAATAAAAAGCGATCAAAGAATACTTTTTATATTTTTATTTAACTTTTAAATATACACATATTAATTAAGGCATTAATAAGCTAATGGACTTCACTAAAATGACTCAGTCGGTAGCGCGCTCGACTCTGGATCGTGAGGTCGTAAGTTTGAGTCCCGCCGGCGGCAGGTTGGTTTCCTGTCCTTCGGATGGGACAGTAAAACTCGAGGTTCCGTGTCACAGTAGGTGTCGGCACGTTAAAGAACCCTCACTGCTCAATGGCCGTAAGTGCCGAACATAGGCCCTTCACCGGCATTTGGTGACGTCTCCATATGAGTGAAAAATTCTTGAGTGGGACGTAAAACAAAATTAAACAAACAAACACTAATATTAATTCGACCTAATACCTTTTCGCGATGTGATTCGAGTTCAAATTATTTAAAACTCGAATCCTCCATAGTAGGTTCGTTATATATATATATATATATACAATATATACCATGTTTAATGTTGGAGAGACCTCGGTCACAACGTACCCTTAATCAAAGAGTAAGGTTCAAAACATTTTGAAGGACACGTTAACATCTATACGTGCAAGGCAAAATGTGTGCTTGCGCTATAGATTGACGTTAACACAGGTATGCTAGTCTGTAACACCTGTCGGGATTCTGGTTAATTCTGACAATAATGTTCCGTGACTTTCATTTTGCTTAGACACGGTGCTGTTGCATAGCCTTTCCTCTCATACAGTTCCTCTCCCACCCTCAATTAAAAAACGGGCCGTGGTTAGACTTTCCACCGGAAAACAGGTTTAGGATAGAATTTCTCCCTGGATGAATCAATCCTAGCACATCTCTCCGCTAGGAAAAATGCTCCCCATTACAGAATGTTCCCCAAATGACAGCATGCCTTGTCTCATTTCTTATCTTTTAGTTATCTATCGTTTCTGATTTTATTACTAGAATTCTATCAATCATAGAGATTAAAGATAAACAGGACAATTCATTTTTTGTTCAAAAATTAAATAATTGAAATCATGAAATCTTATAATAAAATTCATGGGATAAACTCAAATTATTTAGTTAATATAATAAACTGATGAAAGAAGGAAAAAAGAGTGGGTATTCCATTGCGTTTTTTTCATTCACAGAGACGAACTGTACACTTACTTTGTGTAAGGGGAAATAATATGCTGGTACACTTTTTCTCTTTATGGAATAAGTCTAAGCCCGGCCCGTTATTCAGGCGAAAACTTGTATGAGGAATACTATGCAACAACACCAGCGCCAATAATCGAACCCAGAACCCTTCTTGCGAATCGGGCGCTCAACAACTATATCACCAAGAGCGATTGGAAACACCTTTACGAAAGTAAACACAGTTAACCTGAAAATGCAAATGGGAAGTGTTTGCATGTATTTTAACTTTAAATCATGGTAACATGATTTCACATCAAATGTTCTTGCATGATTTAAAGGTTTGTGAAAAATAAAGGTGGAATTATTGAGATATAATTAACCCTTTCAACTATACAGACCATAATATGCCGATTTTAAACAACTGAAAGAGCATACCACTCAGATAATTAGAAATCTGGAGTGGAATTATAACACATGGAAGGACCCTTTTGGGGAAAGTGGAGGGCAATTTAACCGGCGTCCGACTACGTGACAGAGATTGTACAGTCCGTCTTCCATTCATCACAACAAACATGGAAGGACCCTTTTGGGGAAAGTGGAGGGCAATTTAACCGGCGTACGCTACCGTGACGAGATTGTACGTCAGCACGTCATTCCATTCATTCACAACAACCAGCGTAACGTCATTCTGCAGCAAGACAACGCACAACCACAAACCGCACACGTTGTTAGTGACCATGTACAGCAGCGTGAATGTGCTACCTTGGCCTGCGATATGTCACCTGATTGATCGCCAGTAGAACAGGTTTGGGATGAAATGGAACGACTTCTTTGTCAAGAGTCACTCTCCTGCTACGTTGGACGCTTTGCGTCGTTCTTTATTGCACACATGGCGAAACATTCCCCATGCATTTCTGCATAACATGATTCGATTAATACCGTAGGTGTGAATAATGCATCGAAGCAAATGATGTTTATACACGCTATTAAACTTGTGAAACTTTTTGAATCCCCTTACTTTCAGGTTTTTTATGTTCGTATAAACCATAATGGACATAATCCGTGATTTGATATTTGAATTGAAAGACAATGCATTACATTAAATAATGATATACATAATGCAACATAATATTTCGCATATGAATCTATAATTGAAATTATTTAACTACACGGTTTCTTTTTTAGCTATAGTGTGTGTGTGTGTGTGTGTTCCCATTATTTTCGTTACTAAATATAAGAAAAATAAAGACAGCAACACGTATTTTTATATATATAACCACCACGTTGTGACTTACAGATTACAATTCGACCTATTTCTTAAAATGAGACATATTGCATTATAAGCATATATATAGGTGCAGAATATTTAAGGTTACGAAGCCGACATATCTTGTTTAAATGTATTTTCACTTAACAGCTGAATTTATGTGTGGTCTAAATGATGTCAAGGCTTTAATTTGACATTGTTTTTATTTATCATTGAAACAAGGAACTAAAGGAAGTGAGGATTTAAGCTTTCGATCCTACGTATTATGTTTTAAGTATTCATACTCCTGATACTTCCTGATACACATCTTAAGGCAATTCAAAGTTTTTTTCTGTTTAAAGTCCTCTGATAGATAGGTTTTGAGAACATTAAATATAAAAAAAAACACAAACATCTACAGAAAAAAATTTGGAACATAGCCCAAAAGTTAAACATTGATATATACTTTCATCATTGTGAAAACTAACTTTTCATGGTTTATTTATAAGTATAGGCCAAAGGAATGGTTGTATGAATTCAATTTTGTTTTCCCTTTGCTGACACATTAGAAAAATATCTATATCTGCATTTAATTGCTTTTGTTCTTATAAAATGCCTTGTGCTTTTTCTGTCGGTTTGTGATTTTCTTTTTATACAAAGATAAGTTTTGATGTTAGGTGGACGTTAAACATTAAAAACTTGGAATAGTCTACTATTGAAGAAAGATTTACATTTTAGCTCTTGTTCCAGTCATTATTTTATTGAAATAAATTAATATACTCTCCTCATGACTTTTTATACGTTAATTTTTTTGGAACAAGATTTGATTAAATTTAATAAATCAAATACATAAATCAAATTAAAAAAGAACCTCAAAGTAAAAATGAAAAAGTAAAAATGAAGAAGTACCAACTGATATTCGAAAGTCAAGTCCATAAGAATACAACAAATTAGATGTGTAAATGGTCTGAACATGATGAACAATTACAAATCCCACACGGGAAAGGATCAGGTATCCGGAAGAAGTCAGTGCTAGCTGAGAGTTGTTTATGATGATACAAAATACAATATAGGGATTATCACAAGGCTTATCAATCATGACAAAATTCAACAAGCCTAATGCTTCAGTATAAATATATTTTGGAAAGTTATTAATGGTGTCCAATATAAATTTGACTTGTTTGAAGACATGGTATGAACTTTAATAATACAAAGAGTTATTCCTTAAAACTAATTTATTTCATCAATTGTGGTAAATGCTTTAATAAAAAATATATACAATGGAACTAATTCATGTACCACGTGATACCCGATAACGTTTTGGTGGGACTATTGTTTCTGTTGGTGATGCAATAACGTTTAAAGACAATATACCGCGCTTACGTCATTTCAGCGTGAAGATTACGTAGAGTTACGTTCCATCACCAAAAGAAACAATAGTTCGGCACAAACGATATCGGGTATCACGTGGTACATGAATTAGTTACATTGTGTCACATTATAATCAATTTCAGATTTGACAATATCATGATTTAAGAGCTCAGCACTCTTGAGTGTTCAGGCGTTAATACGAACATAATATATACATTGATACTATAGCTACGTTTTCTTTGTTTTTAACGGGCATTAGCTGTGTTTATCAAAACTCCATTTGATCTACTTTTACTAATAGTACTTGCTCTTCTTGTGCAAATAACAAATGAGAATTGTAAATTCTGTAATTGTAAATTGTGAGAAAATGTATTCCTATATACATGATATATTTTATGAAAATAAAGTCAAGGCCAGTTTGGTATGCATATAAAAATATCATTTTCGCACTTTTTTATTTACCAGGGGTTTTACCAAAAAGTGGGAACATACCTGGTAAATAAAAAAGTGGGAAAACTTCTGGTAAATAGAATTGGAAAACCCCTGGTAAATAAAAAGTGGGAGTACGATACAGATAGTAAGGTTGATTTCAAGAAAAGATACCAAACTGGTTTTCTCAAGCAATTTTTTCAAAATATATAGGGGATTAAGAAATTTCTAAGCCTACGGATATCTCTATTTTGTTATTGTATATCATTCCAAGTAGTAAGGAAAGAACATTTTTTATAGAAAAAACACAGGTGATACCTTTTTAATTAAGATGAATGAACTTCCATCAAAGTTTAAGACAAGCTATGATATGCATCTGGTATACCTTAAAGAGACATGTTCTGAACAAGATTCAGTACTTGAAAATGATTGTGAGAATATCTGGGTTATATAGAAAACTTGAAAATGTTCGTAAGAGTATCCGGGTTATATAGATTCTTTAAAAATGTTTGTAAGAAAATCTGGGTTACATAGAAACTTTGAAAATCTTCGGGTTGTATTGAAACTTAGAAATGTTTGTAAGAGTGTCCGGTTATATAGAAACTTTGAAAATGTTTGTAAGAGTATCCAGGTTATATAGAAACATTTAAATGTTTGTAAAACTATTCAGGTTGCACAGAAACCTTGAAAATGTTTGTAAGCGTATCCGGTTTATATAGAAACCTTGAAAATGTTTGGGAGAGTATCTGAATTATAAAGAAACTTAGAAATGTTTGTAAAACTATCCGATTTGTACTTTGAAAATGTTTATCTTGGTCATATAAAAATATTGAAAATGTTTGTAAGAGTATCCGGATTATATAAAAACAATGAAAACACTTTTACGAGTATCCTGTTTATAAAAAAATTTTGAAAATATTTGTGGGAGTATCATGCTATATAGAAACTTAGACAATGTTTGTAAAAGTTTCCTGGTTGTAAAGAAACTGTTAAAATGTTTGGAAGGGTATCCTGGTTGTATAGAAACATTGAAAATGTTTGTAAGTGTATCCTGTTTATAAAGAAACATTGAAAATGTTTGTAAGATTATCTTGGTTATTATTGAAAACAATGAAAATGTTTGTGAGAGTATCTGGTTTATATAGAATATAAAACATCTCAGATACCAAAGTATAAATTTTTAGGATGTCCAGGATATAGATACAAATCCGGTAAAAATGGACAACCACAAGGAAGGACCTCTGAAAACCGAGAGGTGGAATCAGGTGCCATGGAGGAGTAGGCATCCCATGTTGACCGGTCACAGTCGCCGTGAGTCCACAGTCAAAATTAGAAATTTTTGTAAGAATATCCGGGTTATATAGAAACTATAGAAAAATCCTGAGGGTTATCTCCCTTTGCAACTTTTTACAGTTGTTTTGATCCGCTCTCCCGTTGTTCTAGCTACCCAATGTATTTTTTGCAATGTGGATATATGTGAATATTGTCATTCATATGCACATGTAAATGTATATATTCCCTCTATCTGTTCATTGTCAAAGAATATGGGGATTCGTAATCAAAAATGTTTAAATTCATTATCTTATACATGGCACACACTTTTGTCGACGAATCATGGTTTTGAGACGGTATATCTATGCGATGGTCCGATTGATAACTTTTTTGGAATTATACAAACTCCGTGGATTTTGTTTTTTCTGTTCCTCAGTCCAGAGATAAGTAACTTGTCTTTTTGCGAATGCATTCTCAGACCTACTTCCGTCTAGCCTCTTTTTCTGAAGAAATGTCATATACATACTCATCAGTTCAAAAACATTATAACATGTTTCTGAGAATGTACAATGTTAACGTTGTCTTTGCATTTCAATATCAAGTTCCTCACACGTATCACTAAAACGTTACCGTATAGAACCTTTCCTACGTGAGATGAAGTATATCATACCCTTGCTCATCAGTGTAACAAAATCGTGTTGATTTCCTTGCAAAAGTAATGATTTATGTCAGATGTCATATACCTGTATATTGTCCGATTCACATAAGATAGTGGGTCGGAGTAACCTTTTGATTATCATACGGATAATTATACTCACTTTTAGGTTATGACAAGCTCACCGGATACTATCTTATGTATGGTGACAAGTAGGAACGATTTTTCTAGTCAGTGGATTTTTAACTCTTCCAGGTCGATAAAGGGTTCACAAGATTCCACCCGCCAGGTTATATGGATTTTACTATTATTTGTTTTCAGTATTTGTCATGTCTTCTTTTTCGCAGCAGTAATGAATCCCGTCTTTGAGATGTAATACAACAATACAAGAAATATGTTCTCTACGAGTCCTGTCTTCTTGTTCACGAACTGTTGACCTTGAGACATTACTACTGGGGGTGTGCCTAAAAGATATATATATATATATATATATATATATATATATATATATATATATATATATATATATATATATATATATATATATATATATATATATATATATATATATATATATATATATGTCCTTTATTGATCATGAATAGCATTCGGGGGCATTCCGAGACCCCATTACCTCACTGGCCACTGCGGCCGCCTTGTATGTGGCTTTTCGGGAACAAACCTGGAGATATCCCGTGAGATATATGTCCCCAGTCCAAAAATGAGTCCTTCCTAAATATATCCCGTCCAAGAACACAAGTGTCCTCGAAGAGTTAAATTATACTTGTCTGTGAAAGACTCATCGCCATTGCGTATTTGGGTATAGTCAGGACCATGTACCGACAACCGTACCATTTGATTCACGCGACGTTTGGGTTATCTTTCCAGTTTCTCTCAGACAAGGTATTGGTGGAAACATTAACGCCTAATCATATAGTAACCTGTTATTACCTTTGATATATATATTATATATATATATATATATATATATATATATATATATATATATATATATATATATATATATATATATATATATATATATATATATATATATATATATATATATATATATATATATATATACACAGTGAATCCGCTTTGTAACGGAATATTCAGTATCCAACAAGAATTGCTCGTACATACATGTATATAAAAAGTTTTGTATCCGACTCCGACATTAGGTTCCGGGAATAAATGTTCAAAAATCAATGTAAATAAATTGTTTACTACGGCATAACATCTCAGTAGAACCACCTGCTAATCCGGTTACTGTTTTCTGTCTTGATTTTAATCACGGTTGAGATCACAGGTAAAAATAATTGTGTAAATAAAACAATTACACCGTCAATTGTTTTCTAAACTGCACTGATAGATGACGGCCTCGGTGTCATCGATTAGCGTACAGTAGGCAGTAGGCCTAATGTTTATAAACCATAAGTAGGTTTCGTTAGAACTCAATCGATAGGAAGAGAAATACAAACTGTTTACAAATTAAAAACAATATAAATAAATAAAAAATACATATAGATCTAGTTGACAAGTTCCGTTACGCTACATGTCCGTGCCGAGGTGGTTACAATGGCGGATCTTTAAATTACTTCACTACTTGCGATAGCGATAGACATTTTAGTAAAACTTTATTTATGAACGCATGAGTTGTTTCAGCAATCCCTGAGCTTTTTATTTAAGCAATAATGAATTTAACTCGGAATTACGAGATATACTATTTCATTCAGGCATTTTGGGCATTTTGTACATGATCCGTGCATTTTACGACATCACCGATTTACGATATACGACCGAAAAAAATAATTGTGCATTGATGTTTACAATATTAACTTGCATAAATATGTCATTTTAAAGATTAAAAATAGTATGAAATAAAATAATCAGACTTTTTCTTGTAGATTTATTTATTTACATATATGCGTAAATGATACTCAAGGGAGCTAACTATGAAGTGCCCACCACATCAAATTCATTACAGTGACAAATTCGATATAACGTCATTCCTACGTGGGAACAAACATGGTCGTTGTAAAGAGGGTTTACTATATATATATATATATATATATATATATATATATATATATATATATATATATATATATATATATATATATATATATATATATATATAGATATATATATATATATATATATATATATATATATATATATATATATATATATATATATATATATATATTTTTTTATTTGGTTTTTGATTTTTTGAGTTTGGATTTTGGAACTGTGTCGATGTATAACTGTTTACACGACTGTATATCTACAATGTAAACAGAAATGTACATGAAACGCTAGGTCAAACAACCATTGATGTATTAAAATGTGAACGTAAAAAGTCAGTGCATCGGATGGTAAGTATTTTAAGTCTAAAATTAAAAGAAAAACGGATAAATTGATATCTACACGTAAAATCAAATACAGTACATAATTCACACCGTTGCCCACACTGCACGTTTTCTTTGACAATAATGTTAAGCCACCAATCCATGCAAATTCTTCACTACTTGCAGGTGCTTGACGAAACGCATCTGTCACAGCTTTGACATCGTTATTGTTGTCATCATTATAAAGTCTAAAGCATTTGAAGTCTATAGCATTTGAAGTCTAAAGCATTGCATTGATGAAGCGCTGAATCGTATGAAACTTTCTTCTTATTGTTTAACTCAACACCTGAATTCAATTGAAATAAAGAATCGCATATTAACATTGTAAACCCTTTTTATATTTCGTCTGCTCTACTGAAGTGCAAAAGAGTCAATGGAATGTGTGCACGTTAATTAGATATTAGAGAGGGGATAATTTTATATACAATTGTATACCCGTTAATTAAATTTTAGGTAGGGGATAATTTTATCATACAATTATATACACGTTATTAAATGTTAGGAAGGGATTAACACTAATACACAATTGTATTCAGGTAAATTAAAGACGTTTTAAGGACCTCCCACTACCTGTACAGGTAACTCAGTTTGACAGCCGCCTGTCAATTATCGTATCGATTCAAGTAGCGTACACTCTGTGAGTCTCCTGTGGTCGTCGAGTGAGACCAAGTCTGTTGTATTCCTTGATTTGGAATGATGTTTACACGTTTATCAAATGACTGACATATACATTCCATCTATATTTTCTGGATATATTAAGTGTCTTGTGCCTTTTACAACGGAACAAATTACCGACATAAAAATATAATCCTCGCAAAGACTTACCAATGAAAACTGCATAGTTCGATAGGCACTTTAAATAAGTACAGCGTGTAGTCAATTATTCATGATCAGCATCATATTTAGTGTTAGTTGATTATCAGAATTAAAGTGTAATGTACACTAATGATTAATGTTAATAATTAACATCTTCCTGTTGTCATCGTCGTAGAACCACGGTCCTGAATCGCTATACTCTAGATGTAATCGGCAACGGAAGTTATCGCATAGTCTGTTGATCCAATACAATTCTGATTCTAATGACGAGTTTGGTTGACGAATGCGAGCACCGTTTACCCGTAACTGCTGAGGCTCCATAAATAATAAAAATATATACGAGAGATTTCGGTCCCATCAGACTACGGGTATGAAAAAGCATACCGATTCCGGAACGTGGTTTTACGACGATGACCTGTTGTATGCATTCTTTCTAAGTACATCGTCATCATCATCATCATCATCATCATCATCATCTTTAGCTTTTCTTGAGTATTTTCTTACTTTTTACCCATATAATTATGCATGAAAATTGGAGAATGAAATTTAATTGTGTTGTGACGATTTCTATAAAAGCATTCACTGCGTAGAAAAAAAAGAGAAACAGTTTCAAAGTAAGCATAGGAGAAAAAAATGTCGTGTGTGTAACCGCGACAGAGCACCTGTTGCGCCTTCTCTGAAAAGATTGCCATTACAATCGGTTCCGATTGTCATATATAGTGTTGACATTGCCAGAGGTCCATATTATACCAGTGTTTTAAACTGGATATAAGCAGTCTCTCTTGTTGATAATGATAAATGTTTCCAACAAATGTATAGTTTTTATCAACAGTGAGTAGTAGCTATCGTTAGCTGAGTTAATCATCTTTTTACAGTTGTTACTCTAAGACGGTTTTGACAATGCATTTAGATTTATTATTTGACCTTGTCACTTTCTTTTACGAAAAATGCATCTTTGTTAAATTGGAACTCAACTGATGAAGACCATCATGATAATTTGGTTTTGCCCTTTTTTCAAAACAATAAGTTTGGTATTAATCTTAATAATATTTTGTTATGATTAAAATTGGTCATTTTGTGGATATGGTGCCACATGATAGTCAACAAGAGTCCCAAAGATAATAACGGATTCCCTGGAGTAATATGTACCATAACGCATAATTAAACTTAAATGTGTCAGAAGATTTCCATCCTAAATATCAAAACATTATACCAAAGTTATAGTTTTGCTAAGTAAAAGGTCAGAACAAATGCTAAGTACGATCCTTTCTGTCATTTAGACTTCATCAGTTGAGCTCAAATTTAGAAAATATATAGAGTTCTGAGACTAAAGTGGTAACATAAAAGTCTAAAAATAGCTTAAAAGTATTTCGAAATACGTATGCATACGATAATTCTGAAAATTTACCAAAAATAACCAAATGGCGATTCTCTCCAACCATTTACAAATACGTCTGAATTATAAACCATTCAACCATTCACGTACATGAAAACACATTAACAATTCACAAAAACTAAGAAGATATTTAAAGATTAAATCCTATTCAACTTTTAGCCACTTGGACACTAGTTTTTTAACCCCTTGTCCCATGGCAATAAACTTAAACATATCGGTAGATAGATTCACGCCTTTTACAAACATATATAATGCTTTAAATTCTGATTCCTTAGAAATTAAGAAGAACATGAAATATATTTCGAACATATGACCAAATGGGCCAAGAGGAACAACCCCAGTAGAAGCGAAGAAGAGTAATAAAACAATATAAATATTAACACTATATGTAAGTTTTGAGTCAAGCCTTGAAGGCTTAACCCTCTCCCAGGAGTAATATAATTTACTCTACTTCGGTGTAATTCTATATTCAATTTTCAATTAGATGAACAGAAAGAATTTTTAAAATAATGTCATATTTTGGTTGTTTTTGTCACGCCCCTGACACCCCTGGTGGTGCTAAGGTATATATATATACATTTATATATCATTGCATTGTGACCGTGCAGTAATTATAGATGCTTTAAATATAAATATCCAATATGCAAGTCAATGCAATGCAATAAACATACCAAATATTGTCCATTTAAAACTTAAACAAAAGGTATGAATTACAGTAGTTCTGATATATTCATGCATTACATCTACAGTTACATATGCGAAATGTTGATATTAAACGCAATTACTGATATCTTTGTTACAATTTCTTCTCGGTAAGTAATTACCTCTTTATTATATGGTCATAGATTGAGCACACCTTGAAATATTATATCGTCTGTGAGGCAGGCGACAAAAATGATATTACTGCTTAAATGTGGATAGTTGAAAATAGTAGACCGGACATCATGACATTTCTTGTATAGCTCCGTTGACAATTTTCCGTCTGTGTCTATAGTAAGTAAGATTTCCGACTTTGAGTTTGAGAAAAAATGTTGTGTGCTGAAATTTTCTAAACTCTGCTTAGAATATTTTAGTATCCACATCAGATTTACACCGCTTCTGGAAGAAGCAATTGTACATTATTGCTGAACGTTTTCCTTTAATGAGATATAGCTTTTGACACACAATGGCTCTGATATTACACATGTTGATTATTTTTGATAAGGAATATCCAATATTTTTATACCGAATGTCCTTCGCCTTGAGTTTTATTTACTCCCCAAAAATTGAAACCTCTGCTATTTGCAGATATTTGAAATTTGAAAATATGATGAGTAGAGCCTTACTTTGAAATTTCGTTTGTGCGCGCAATCCTTATCATTGGCCCCTTTATATGGCACCATGACCTCTTGACCTTGGATTTGCCATTTGACATACTTTTAAAAACCTGGCTGTAACGTTCACTATACCTTTTATGTTTCTATTTAGCAATCATTATTATAAATCATGTTTTTAAATTACTCACGATTGGATTAAAAGCTCTGACATGACAAATGTCACCAAAAATTCGCCTCCGATGGAAATGACCCCAAATTAATCACGTGACCGTGGTATAATACCTTCGCTGTCATCGGCAACGTGGAAAAATACCACGGAAATAACCCCTTGTGGGTAAATTTCATGTGCATGTAAACTGAACGTATTTGACAAGAAATTCATAACTACGTCTGGTTTTGATTCTTACAATAGTATTAAATAATCCTGTTCAGTTATCATGTGTATGTATTGTTTATTTCGGTATATTAAAACATTTATGACCCTATTATATTTATTCAGCCCTGTTGGTTATTTATGTTTAACTAACACCAGCTTCTATTATACGACAGTTTGAGAGTGATATAACAACAGAAGTTATGGTAGACATCAATTTACAAAGTACTGTATGAGAGAGAGAGAGAGAGAGAGAGAGAGAGAGAGAGAGAGAGAGAGAGAGAGAGAGAGAGAGAGAGCATATAACCACAACAGTGCCCTCATTCTTACTTTAAATTGATAATCCCCTACGATAATTGCTGTTTTATTTTACAAAATAATAATTGCAAGGCTGTAGAGATTAATTTCCAAGCGTAATCCTTGTTTAAATGTTGTAAACCGGTCTTTTGACTGTGATATATTTTCGCACTTGCAATGTAGTTTATTTTACTTGAAACTAAATATACGCAAAACACATATATCAACCGTATATATGTTTTACAAGAATGTACACTTTGAATATTTCTTTATATTATAAATAGGGACGTGACAGTTTGCGTTCAGGTTATGAATGCCTCTTATCTGTGAAAATGAGTCAATAGGATATCTACCGAATGTCCAAGAACAACAACAACAACAACAACAACAACAAAACAACAGATGTGAAACAAGTTAAAACATTTAATATTGAATGTTCAGTTTTCGACATTGTCTATTACAACGTCTGGTATTTTCAATATTTGATAAATAAGTAATAAATAAATAAATAATAGAACTAGAAAAAGGAGTATTCTTTTTCTTTTGAGTACTATTTGTACTAAAATGTTATCTCGAATTGTACATGTTAGTGAACATGATACTTATGCTATTCAGTTTCCTACTTATCAAACTTTTATCGACTCTTCTTTAAATGAATGACTACGAAATGTCCAGGTGGTTTTTAGGGGTAAATGTGTTAATATATAAAAAAATATCAGATACCAAAGTATATATCTTTAGGATGTCCAGGATATAGGTGCAAATCTGGTAAAAAAAGACAAACACAGACCTCTTGAAATAAAGAGGTGGGATCAGGCGCCATGGAGGAGTAGGCATCCCGTGTCGACCGGTCACACCCGCCGTGAGTCCACATTCATATCCAAATGAAATACGCGAGGAACGAATACTTGTCACAATTGGTACAGACGTCTCAACAGCCGCCAATGAAAAGGCAACTCAACATTTCACCTAGTGAAACAGAGAAATCACAAACACCGACCGTAAAATTTGCGGAACGTTGACATCAAACGCGGTTTTCGATATGCCTGTGTCTATAATTTGTCAGTGAGAAGTTTACATCTGTATATGAAATGTACATATGTTGAACACGCCCTGGCATATCGGATCATTTGTGAAATATAAACTCCATATGCGGGTGACTGAGGGATGTTACTACTTAAATGTGGAACATTTACGACGGGAAAGCCGAAATCATCGCGTTTGTCGGATAGCTTAGTTGCTAGTTTCCCGTCTTTGTCTATAGTAAGTAAAATGTCTAAGTATGAAGCGTGTGTGCTTGATTCTGTTGTATCTTTAATTTCTAGTTCGCTGGGATATATCGCATTGGCATATGTATGAAAGTTGTCATTATTCATTGACAAAACGTTGTCGATATATCTAAATGTCAAGTTAAAGAACACTGCTAACTTTTATCCTTTTGAGATCAGCAGTTTCTGAATGAAGTCTGCTTCGTATGACTAAAGGAACAGGTCAGCCAATAAAGGAGCACAATGGGTTCCCATAGGAATGCACCACATCTCCAAATGTCTAAGTATGAAGCGTGTGTGCTTGATTCTGTTGTATCTTTAATTTCTAGTTCGCTGGGATATATCGCATTGGCATATGTATGAAAGTTGTCATTATTCATTGACAAAACGTTGTCGATATATCTAAATGTCAAGTTAAAGAACACTGCTAACTTTTATCCTTTTGAGATCAGCAGTTTCTGAATGAAGTCTGCTTCGTATGACTAAAGGAACAGGTCAGCCAATAAAGGAGCACAATGGGTTCCCATAGGAATGCACCACATCTCTAGATATTACAGATATATTGTGTATTAGAAATTATAGCATCTTTATATATCATCATGTTAACCAATCATTGAGAGCCGGCCTGGCTCAGTCGGTAGCGCGCTCGACTCTTGATCGTGAGATTGTGAGGTCAAGTCCAACCGGCGGCAGGTCGGTTTCCTGTCCTATGGACTAAGACAGTAAAATTCGAGGTCCCGTGTCACAGTAGGTGTCAGCACGTTAAAGAACCCTCACTGCCCAAAGGCCGTAAGTGCCGAGCATAGGCCAGAATTTGAAGCCCTTCACCGGCATTTGGTGACGTCTCCATATGAGTGAAAGATTCTTGAGTGGGACGTTAAACAAAAATAAACAAACAAACAAACCAATCACTTGATATTTAAATTTCCGGGTACCACCTTTAGTGAAAAAAATATACCACAATCTTCGTAGTTATGCAGTTTGCACCAAGTCTTTTTTTTAGAATATTAAGTACTTGCCTGTTTGTGAAGAAATTGGTGGTCATATTCTTGTATACTTGACGAATCTAAATAAACGCCGCCATGTTTTGCTTCGTAGAAACACTTATTCAGATTTATACACGATGACTTGCCACCGCCACTGGGACCCACTAAAGCCACCACCTCTCCTGTGTGTACGGAGAAACTGACATTCTGTAATCATTCCATTCATTAAACGATACGTAATTTCACAATATCTTGGAGGACAATATGCAATTATAAGTGATAATGATTAAGGTTTGATTACTGCATACCTGCAAATTTTCATCCTTGGTTATTTTCGCCCCTGGTTATCTTCGCCTTTTTACAACATAAAACTTCGTCTTAAATTTACACTAAATCGCCAAAGTCTAATTGATGGCGTACATGTTAGATGCTTCAATTATTTAGCCATAGAATTTCGCTTTCGCTTTAAGTTCGACCTCTTGTCTAAAGGCGAAAATGGCGAAAATTAAACGGGAGCGAAAATGACCAGGTAAACAGTATTATTTTGACTTGTAGAACGTATAATAAATGGCTATCTGTGAACCAGAAATCTTAAGAGTTTAAAGATACACAACAATATTATGTTAAACAAAAGGTGTAAACAGAAAGAAATTACATGTAGATAATTCAAATACCTTAAGCACATTGGTAGCAGGTCTTGAAGGACATTTTCAAATGTTATTTTTCCGTCTATATGATCTGGTTTTAGAACGCCTGAATTCTGCATCTTCGGTTTTCTGAGAATGTACTCGAACACCTTTTGTGATGCACCGACAGCTTTCATAAGACCAGTGTATACACTTCCAATTTTCTGGAAAGGCTTGTATATGGCGCTGAGAAATATTACCAACAAAGGGGAATAACTCTAAAATAACAGTAGTAGAAGCCAAAGTTTATTTACGACACTGTCTTCTTAGGATGTATTCCTGTACCAAATATGAGGAACATAGTGGTAGGCATGAGGAAGATATGGCATGCACATAGCAAAAAGGACAGACGGAAGGAAGTACGGAAAGACAGACGGACACAACGCAAAGCTGTAGTCCCTATTGTCAACTTTCCACATTCAAGTAGTATTATTTTACCTCTTTGTTAGATTCTTAATCCTTATTGGCCAAACGCATTCACGTGACAAGGAATCGAAACGTCAAGTTTCACTCACGCGCTCCATTTTCCCTGTCACATTTCCTCCCATTCAGAACCGCCACTATAGTTATTGTTCTTAATACGAAACAAGTATGGATCATCGAAATGAAGATTTTTTCATAAATATTTTAGAATACTGTTGTTTTGAATAAAATATTCTTGAAACTTTAATGGTAGTTGTTTACTTTATGGGTTTTTCATATCTGTATAATAAACAATTTATTGCCTTTGTATGCGAGAGATACGGACATTTATTAATCTTAAGCTAATCATACCTATCCCTCGGCCATATCCGTTTCACAACTCGGCTGACGCCAAAACTTTATTTCTGACAAGGGAATCGCCGATACTCTGTAAGTTCTTGTAAAACATTCACAGGGAAACCCCTTTTTGCCTCAAGTCGATATACTTAAGTTAAGTAAAACACAACCAAAACCATTTATATGAAGTTTAAGTGGGAGTTTAATTTTTAACCCCAAACGGGGCAGTTTCTGGAGGAGAATCTTCAAAAACTTATGATAAAACATGTGTAATAGAAGACTTGAAAGCGATAACGGATTAGGAATGACTTCTAAAATATTGTATCCCGAAACCACTGTACAAATGAAACAGATCTGCAATAGAATTTCAAGGTTTAAAACTGACCGTAGCAGTCAACGTATGTCTTCTTGTTTTATACTTCTGTGAAGTTACAACATATAGGTCTACCCAGACAAATTGACATGTGTATACAAATACAATGAGTTTGATACAACAGAGTTGACAGGGACGAAATATTAGAGCTACGGTGGTATATGAGTTAGGCAAAATGGTTTTTTTCCTGTACATCCCTATTTTAGAAATAAGGTTTGTTTTGGTTTCTGGCAGAACCCGGATGTGTCACTTTATTTTGGTAGACCTATAGTGCTCTAAAACGCTTTTCATGCGACTGAGCTAAACGCAACCGCGAAACAAAATGTTTGATACAGGCAGACAGATTTATAGAAGGGTATATGCTACGCAATCCGGATGCTAAAGATAACTTTGCGTATACAATAATAATAAACGTGATACATTACATCAATGCAGTTCCCAAGTGACGTCTGATATAGGGTGAATGAGACTAAGTTGCCACCGGACATCTTTCCCGTCAAAACAAGATGTCCACCATAAAACAGGACACTGGCATTGAGTGCTAACTCAAATATCTGTGGAATAAGATAAGAGTCACAACTATTTTAAAGATATTTTGGCTTTAAATTATACTTATGTATGCAATTTTTAAAGGTCAAGTTGTATCATGGAATGCATGTTCTTGCAGGATGACCTTTTAAACATCTGGTAATATAAATTCATTAATAGTTAATGATTGACAATAGATATTATTAACAATACCAAAGTTATAATTTAAAAAGGAGGCAAAACATATGCTTAAGACGATTGTTTCTGTCATAAAGCCTTCATCAGTTGAACTCCAATATAATTAAAAATTAAAGTTCAAAATATATCATCAATAGTCAACAAAGTTAAGACTGACATTGACATATAATGTGTGTTTATTTTAGTAAATTTCATATAACATGGCAGGGTGAAGTCTTGTGAACCCTTTCTTGAACGAGTTTAAATTCGAGGTAATACATCATAATTACACCAGTACGAGTTGTCGTTTTCTACTTGCATCATTTCCACAATGATACAGCGCAGAGTAAAATGCTTTTCCCATGAAGCCTGTTATAACTGAAAATTGAGTAGAATCATCTCTATGATAATCAAAAGGTTACTCCGCCCCGCCAAGTTATGTGAATCCGATTATGGCCATCAATATAATGTATGCGATACATAATAATTGGGATGAAGTATATCACAAATAAACAGCAAACAGAAACTGTCAGTATCAGGAATCATGATAACGTTCGTCATCTTCAGTTATGTTAATAAACAAAAGTTATCCACAGTCAATGGGTCAACGTATGAAACCATGGTCATTAAATGAATCAAAACTTACGGATTAACACTTAGAGTCAACAAGAAATATTATATTGTCAAAAATTGTAGTCCAGGCTATCATTACTGTATACCTTGGCTATCATTACTTTATAGCTTTGCTATCATTACTGTATAGCTTTGCTATCATTACTGTATACCTTGGTATACATTGGCTATCATTACTGTATACTTTGGCTATCATTACCATATTCCTTGGCTATCATTACCGTATACCTTGGCTATCATTACTGTATACCTTGGCTATCATTACCATATTCCTTGGCTATCATTACCGTATACCTTGGCTATCATTACTGTATACCTTAGCTATCATTACCGTATACCTTGGCTATCATTACTGTATACCTTGGCTATCATTACTGTATACCTTGGCTATCATTACCGTATACCTTAACTATCAATACCGTATACCTTGGCTCTCATTACTGTATACCTTGGCTATTATTACCGTATACCTTGGCTATCATTACCGTATACCTTAACTATCAATACCGTATACCTTGGCTCTCATTACTGTATACCTTGGCTATTATTACCGTATACCTTAGCTATCACTACTTTATGCTTTGGCTATCATTACTGTATACCTTGGCTATCATTACTATATATCTTGGCTATCAATACCGTATACCTTGGCTATCATTACTGTTCACCTTGGTATGCCTTGGCTATAATTATTGTATACCTTGGCTATCATTACCGTATACCTTAGCTATCAATAATGTATACCTTGCGGGCCTACGTGGCCGAGTGGTTAGAGCTTTGTGCTTTAAATCACAAGGCCTCTCACCTCTGGTTCGAATTCCGTTAGGGTCATTTCGAATTAAGTGGGAAAGTTTGCCAGATTTCTTGCGGAAGGTCGGTGGTCTTTACCCGGGTAACCGGGGTTTCTCCTCCACCAACAAAAACTGGACGCCATCATATGACTGAAAGATTGTTGAGTATGGCGTAAAACAAAAAATCAAATAAAAAAAATCTGTGTACCTTGGCTAAAAGTTAGCGGTGTCCTTTAACTTGACATTTATATATATTTATTTATATAGATTTCATACACAGAGGTAAACTACTCACTGACAAATTATTGACACATGGATATCGAAAACCGCGTTTAATGTCAACGTTCCGCAAATTTTACGGTCGGTATAATAGTCTTGTTTGTGATTACTCTGTTTCACTGACTGAAATGTTGAGTTGCCTTTTCGCTGGCGGTTGTTGAGACGTCTGTACCAATTGTGACGAGGATACTCCTCACGTATTATTTTATTGGACTTGACTGTGGACTCACGGCGGGTGTGACCAGTCGACAGGGCACTTGATCCCACCTCATGGTTTCCAGAGGTCCGTGTTTGTCCATTTTTACCGGATTTGCAATTATGTCCTGGACATTCTATTGATTTATACTTTGGTATCTGAGATTTTTTATACTATTATTATTGTATACCTTAGTTATCATTACTGTATACTTTGGTATACCTTGGCTATTATTACTATATACCATGACTATCATTACTGTATACCTTGGCTGTCATTACCATATACTTTGATATCATTACTGTATACTGTATACTGTATATCTTGGAAAATTGGCTCCCGTTTAACTTTCACCTTTTCGCCTGAGATGAGAGCGAGTTTAAAATAAAAGCGAAACTTTTAAGCTAAAAATTTGAACTACGGGCATTTATGACATTCATAGGGCTATGGTTATTATGGGCGAATCAAAAACGGGGTGGATATGTTTTCTATCGTAAAAGACGAAAGTTTCTAGTTATGCAGTATTCAAAAGTAGAGTTCATAATCCAAAGTTGGCAAAGTATAGAGTTCATAATCCAAAGTTGGCAAAGTATAGAGTTCATAATCCAAAGTTGGCAAAGTATAGAGTTCATAATTCAAAGTTGGCAAAGTATAGAGTTCATAATCCAAAGTTGGCAAAGTATAGAGTTCATAATCCAAAGTTGGCAAAGTATAGAGTTCATAATCCAAAGTTGGCAAAGTATAGAGTTCATAATCCAAAGTTGGCAAAGTATAGAGTTCATAATCCAAAGTTGGAAAATTTTGCAATTTAACTTGGCACTAATTCCAGTCAAAAATATCTGTCAATAAAATACAACCTTTCATGAACTGAACAAAAACAAATAGAAATGAATTATCTTGACCTGAGTGCACCATCTGTAACCTGCAAACATCACCGCCTCTTTCTTGTATAATTTATAGGTTTCTTGTAATGTGTCCCTGTAACGTTGTATTCCACCTTCTTCGTTGGCAAAACTTCTAACAGTTCTAATAGTTGAGCAAGATTCCTCAGCTACGGCGTTGGCTTTAGCCACGCTGTCTTGAACCTTCTTGGACAATTTCTTCAAAATTATAGAGTTATACAAAATATTACTCTGTATTGCCAATAATAGTTCGCATCGATAAAGAAATCATGTAATTCTCAATTCGGCCTCATCTACACTTGTTATGTTTTAGTGACACCTCTCTCGTTCGAAATATTGTGGAAACCGAATAGCTCCAGCTTGTGAATATTCATACACGTACATAAAATCAGGAAATTAATAATAATTTAGATAACTTCCATCGCAGTAATTTGTTAAATTTAGTAAAAACTCGGAGAGACAGTGAATTATATATAGGAAACTTCAAAAGACCATCCATCTGAAATTACTATATTGACTTTATAATAGTAATAATAATAATAATAATAATAATAATAATAATAATAATAATAATAATGATAATGATAATACATAAACAATTTGGAATAATAAATAAATGAATTAATGAATTAATGAATTGAATAAATAATAATAATAATAATAATAATAATAATAATAATAATAATAAATTGTTGTTTTTTGATATCATCATTATTCTACTAACACAGTACCACACAGCTAGTTCAGTGTTTCATGCAATACTGTCTAATTATGTACATACCTGGTAATAGTTGCCATAAATCCTAGAAACTGTACACACCAATAGGAGACCAATGATAGTGATTAATGTCAGTTTCCATGACAGTTTAAACATGATAACAAGGATCCCAACAGCTTTAGCAATACTTCGTAAGAATATATTCATATTAAGAGAGACTGTGTCACTCATTACTGTTATGTCTGATGTCAGTCTAGAAGTTATATCCCCTGAAAAGGAAAACGTACATCCATAAATGGAATGACTGTCTGTCTGTGTCTGATTTTGTCTGTCTGTCTGCCTGCCTGCCTGTCTGTCTGTTTGTCTGTCTGTGTATCTGTCTGTCTGTCTGTCTGTCTGTCTGTCTGTCTGTCTGTATGCATGTATGTAATGCACATGGTCAGAAAAATGTTAGTATAATATATGTAACAATTGAATAAATGGTACTGAACAATTGTGGAGTACTTAGGAGTTCCATCTAAATAGAAACTTAATTCATAGAACATTGAATCAAATCTTTTCTATTTAAAACTGCTTATAATGCTTTTTAAGGTTTTTCTTTCAATATGTAAGTACATGTCACTGACTTACCTGTGCTTACGTTGTCAAAGAAACCGATCTCTTGCTTCAAGATCGAGCTGAATAATGCATATCTGATCCGTAAATTAAGACGTGACATTGCTATGGAGAGGAATCCACCCCTGAGACCTGTGGCTAAAGCACTGAAATAATAAAATGCGCTAAGTCAATTAAATCAATTAAGAGTTAAGCACATATATGATACGTTCATAGCTGTGTGAGGGTTTGTCTTTCTTCCATGTGATATACAGAGTTTGACATGTCTTCAAAAACAGTTAATGATTACTTGATAAGATATTACCTGATTACACAATTAAAGGGTCATTAGCTGTGTTATTGTTAATGTTTATATGTTTTACTACTTAGATTGAACCATGAAGCCTTTCTCCCTTAGCCCTAATGGTGCCTTCGCTGATTCTATGACATAGTTTTTCAGTTTACTTAGGGACGCCCAGTGGTCTCTTCCCGAGAAAACTGTTACTGGATTGTCTCCTCCACCATAAAACAATTGTTAAGTGTGTCATAAAGCACCATTTAAATGACCCGATATACCATGGCGTGTTCAACATATGAACATTTCATATACAGGGATAAACCACTGATAAGTTAGCGTTACATGGTAAGGGATTGTCATGTGCTTGTTTCATTAGATAGGTCGAACACCAGAAGTAATGCTTGGGGACCACATCATTTGTTACAAAATGAATAAATTGCGTAAATTCTATTAATGTTTTTATTAGTAGTGGCCCTAGTAAGAGTTGTATTTCTTTGATAGCAAACACACTTGGATATAGAACCACAGTGATGATATAAGCGACCATAAGAATTGTAACCAGAACCACACATCCTTTAGATTGTGGTACTCTGATATGACTAAAAGCTTCACAACGCTGTATATAACACTTAATATCACAATACATATTAGTAATGATCTCAATTTTCTTATCCTAATTATCGAATATACAGATTTCTATATCACGGATTACAGCAGACCTATCAGAACACAGAAACGAAAAAGTACAATAGTCCATATATCGAATGTCGACTGGTTGAATGTATACCGGTAAGTTCCAATAATAAACTGGTTGTAAAATCACAGCTGATGCCCTTTTAAGAGCTCTATATCTATTTTAACTTATACAGTTTATATATAAATACAGTAAACATTCTGTAAAGTTAATCATTAGAATACTAAATCCATCGTATGTGTTCCGGTGCCCAATTTAACAAGACAATCAAATTAATAAAGAAAAATCTTGTACAATGGTTGAATTCAAATAGAAAGTTTCACAATTCCATTATCAATAGCAACTTCCATGTATTTAATGATCAATTGTGATTGACAAATAACATTATTTGTGTCTGCTCATCATGTATGTTCATGTTTATTTTGAGGGGCCCTTAAATTTTTTAATTTTGTTTTACATCGACATTTCACACACTCCTACACTTTTCGGTTGACCAACAATCCCACTTGTACCCCCTTGGCGGCCAGTTTTTATTGGTGGTGGAGATAACATCCAAAACAATCTATCCAGCCCATATGTAATGGGTGATGGAACAATGTACCCGGGAAGAGGTCACGTTAACAAAAAAATTGGGTCCATATGCAGCAAACTTTTTAAACTGACAAACTTTCCTACTCTTCAACTTAGGTTCAGGCCGGACTCGAACGTGCGAACTGAACGTCAGAAGCATGTGATGAGACTGCATGGTTCACAGCGCAATGCTCTTACCACTCTGGCAACATGTCACAGTTCATGTCTTCATGTTCAAATATGATTTTGGATCAGTTTCTGATGAAAAAACAAAATAAGTTCATCATTTCACTTCATGTTAGTAGTTTTCTGGTGCAGATGTACCTGGCAGTTGAAATAATCGTTTCTAGAAATATCAATACCCAGTACTAAAGTATGAATGCTTCTTGGATTGTTGTAGCGTTAACAAATAATATAATTTGATCTGTTTGTTTATTAGAAGTTGTTTTAGAATTTACTCGCACCACCAAAGGACGACTTCTCACTTTGATTTCATCAGCTACTCGATGTTTGTGGCCTAGAATGATAGTATTTAGTATAACAAATACATTAGATCCAGCAAATTTACCAAACCGTTACACTGACAAAGAAATACACTGATCAAATAGCATTTAATTGACATCTTCGAGGATATTGGTGCTACTGGGAATGCGATTTTCAATGGCAAACAGAGAATAAAATGTATTCAGATTAAGTAAGAACATCTATGCCCAAAGAATTCCACCAAATAAAAACATATACCAAAAATATTAACCGCTAGACGGTTCAGGAGATCTCCCATAAATCTAGTGAACATTGGATAAATACGGACCTCCAAACTCCAAGATGAAGCATGGACTCTAAGACAAAAATAATAAAGTTAAGATTATAAATGTTTGAAAGTCACATGCAGCCGGACTCGAATACACTTATGTATAATGCTCTTACCACTTTTGAAATATATAGTTCAGCTGATAAAAACAAAATAAGTTCATCTCATTCTGTTTACAGATTTCGAATTTTCATTACTACGTTTATCATGGTGTTTTCGTTACAGTGTAATGTGAATTTGATTTTACTGACCCGTCATTCAGTTGAATTGTCTATTAAGTATTAGTAAAACAATATGTTTACACTAACCTGTTCAGGAGATCTCCCATAAATCTAGTGAACATTGGATAAATACGGACCTCCAAACTCCAAGATGTTTATGGTAGAATAAATATGAAATATAAATTTCACTTATATGTGTTTGTTTTTCTCCCTTTTGTATCGGCACAATATCATACAGTAGATTTAAAATTTTCACATTTGCCGACGTTCACCTTGCACGCAGAATGCCATAGGTTTGGTTTTCGGTTATGTGGTCATATCTGGGACTTTTTGAAATCAGGAGGTTTTTGTGAATTTTAGACATTAGAAGTGGAATTTGCAAAGTGACCAATATTTATACAAAAACCGCCATCGAACAGGTAAATCAACATTTCACTTAGTGAAACAGAGTAGTCACAAACAAGACTATTATACCGACCGTAAAATTTGCGTAACGTTGACATTAAACGCGGTTTTCGATAACCCTGTGTCAATAATTTGTCAGTGAGTAGTTTACATCTGTATATTAAATGTCCATATGTTGAATACGTCCTGGCATATCGGATCATTTGTGAAATATAAACTCCATATGCACTTAATTGTGGGATATTACTACTTAAAGTTGGAAAATTAAGGATGGGAAAGCCGAAATTGTCGCGTTTGTCGTATAGCTTAGTTGTTAATTTCCCGTCTGTGTCTATAGTTCGTAAAATGTCTAAGTATGAAGCGCGTGGGCTTGATTCTGTTGTATTTTTAATTTCTAGTTCGCTGAGATATATCGTATCGACATATGTATGAAAATTGTCGTTATTAATTGACAAAACGTCGTCAATATATCTAAATGTCAAATTGTTCTGATGTTTAACAAGATTTGGCAGGTAAACAAGTGTTTGCTATCTTTATCATATCAATATATCATAAATGATCGACGAATTTAAGATAAAATTGTTTATATAGATAACATATGGCAAAATTCGAATTGTTAGCAAAACATTTTTTCCATACCAGAAAAAGAGAATCACCCTAACTCCCAGGGTCGGCCAGTAACCATTTTCAAGACAAACCAATCAGCGGTTAACTAGTGAAAGGTCGAGTATTGATTCGTCAATCCCATTTGCACCGGAAGGGTTATCTGAATACAATAACAATTAGGAAGTAAGTAGTCAAATGAATACCATAATTATCTGTAATTACAAAAATAACTAGTACGAGGGTATCTATTCACTGTTGCCACCACATTCCCAAACTGTCAAAACAAACATCGACGATTCTTATAGAATACAAGTATTGTTATAATGGCTATTTAACATATGTAAACATCATACTGCATGATTGATGATAAACTGATGTGATAAATGCCATTAAGAATTGGTAATATAACGACACAGTCTTTAATCGTAAAATATTGTATCGAGTGTAAAACACACTGTATGTTGGTGTATATATCCGACGTGTTTCTAGGGATAACATACGAAGTCAAACGCAGACCAAAAAAAAAAACCAAGATATCCATCCAGCCATCTATTCTTACATATATGTATACACATACGATTATATGCATGGATTTTTGCATACCAACACTTTGATTTTACACGCACACACACACGTATATGTGTGCATATTGTAAACTGTTTATATATTTAATCATTTTTATCTTGTGTAATGTGTCACACTAACCGACAAATCAAGATATCTTCTATGTATCTTGCTTTCTGTCATTATCAATAAAGCTAATGTACTAGAAGTAAACCCACGTTTGCCCTAGTATAATATGTGCTTTATCAACCATATACAATTGAATCATCGTCTTGATCGGAAATCGTATAATTCTAACTACAGAATATCTGGATAATATAATATACCGATATTTTCAAAACCACAATAGAGTAAATCTATGTAGGTGTGACATAGTTATGTCAATCACATTTGATGTATCTTGAAGTTCCGACAATATGTATGTCTATAGATGACAATATATAATGTAAACAATTACAATTTGAAAACTTCGTTCCTCAGAACTCGAAAAATGTAATAGCAATATGTGAAAATACACAATTTATATCTATTAAACAAAACTTTTGGTCTTTTTATAGATGATGATGATGATGGTGGTGGTAATGACGGACAGACAAATATATATATATATATATATATATATATATATATATATATATATATATATATATATATATATATATATATATATATATATATATCACATTAATTATTTCAAAATTCGCATATCTTACCAAATAACTGTATGTCTTCATGGTAGCATCCATGACCTTTACCTTCCATTTTTCGGGTATTGGTTCTGGAAAGTTACCATCCAAATAAAAGTAAAGAAATATTGCAACTAGCACTACAGATACTGTTAAACGTAACATTGTCACACATATAATTAGTACACGTTATCACGGGCGAACATGTTACAATTTCCTTCCACGTGCTCTGTCCATCTGTCCTATGTCATGGCATATGCACTGTGTTGAAAGTGGAAGATACCAAAATAGTTTCCGTCCAAACAGAATTTGCAAGTGTTCCAATAAACATGATATAGAGATCGAATTCCACTTTATATTAATATGAACTCTTTATGTCGTTTTGCGAAAAAACATAAAATAATATTACGTCAGACAGCCATCTGTTTTCAAATTGGTTCAGTTACTGCAAACACAAAATGTTTCAGAATTGTTAGGACTTGGTAAGTTTTTATTTTATGCCTTAAAAAAGAGAGGCCTGTATGTAATGTAATTATGTCTCCCGCCGCCGCCTATTGTATTTCTTAAGGTATATTTATTTTTGCATTCTTCCACTTGTGTCACTACACCATATTGTATATTTGATTTCATATAGCAAAACACCTATAAGCATGTGTTTTTGGTAATAAACTATCTATCTATCCGTCTGATCCTCATAATTATAATGGCACTATTGCACTCGCAGTTGAACTTCACGCCTAGCACTTTGATAACGATGTTTTATTTTTTGTGGCGTAGTAATTATTTTAAATTAACCTCTTTATCATATATAGAGAATGCTAGCTAATCTATTGACCGAACATGTTGATAAAGTACATAGAAGTTGAATAAAAAGAATAGTAATTATAAAAGTCCAATATTTGAAGGATCTTTAAAAGTCCAATATTTGAAGGATCTTTAACGCTCTTATAGTAAAGTTATAAACACGAATAGTGAGAGTCCTAAGTGTATATAACGACCAGTAATATATATGTAAACACTGAATGATAACTCAGGATATTAACATTTATATAAAAAGGTCAGTTGTGTAATTCTAGTTGAAAGTTACTCCGTGTTATCAGACGGTAACTGCAGCTGCCTTGTTGCATGTTGCACACATTTTTGTTATTTTGTCCTGTTATATTAAAAATATGGATTACAGATACTGATGTGCAAACAGTAGCAAACTCATTATATTTAACATTGTAAACGGACGCGGACTGCTGGAAGATGCAGAAATGGGCCGGGATCATATGACATAGAAAAGTTGACATTCTCTGCAGACATAGTCAATCCAGACTTAAACAAGCACTGCCAAAAGAGGTTAAAAATGTTAACTCTGAACAAGTTCATGATATAAACCGTACTATTTGTGAAATGTTGCAAATAACATGCAGACAATGCCAAATTTATAGTTTTCAATAAGTGACCAAACTCCCAAGACAACAGACTCTATCAACAAGACCTCGCCAGTCGAGTTCGAACTTAAAATAGAGATCTGGAACAAAATCAATACCGCATAAGGCAAAAAAGAACCTAAACGTACCTCCAAAATCGTCCAAGAGCAACCACGGCTACAATATTACTATCTTAGCTTTTAAAATGTTGCAAATTATTTTGCCGCTGTATATGAAAAGATCTTATTGAATTGAACTTTGTATTACATCTGTATAATCACACATACATATAATGAGATGTATTGTAAATCACATTGATATAGGGTCAATGATCTTGAAGTTGGCGGAGAATTGATATAAAAGTGTCTGACTAATATACATCATTATAAACATCACAAGACCAAACATTTCCATGTATTACTTAACACTTTATCTTACTTCCCTAACCTCGTTGTGGGGGAACTCTCTACTCAAGGTCTTAAAATTTACATCACAGATGTGTTATTATACGAATCGCTACTTAGGTTGCAAACATGTTAACTCCTTCACCCCTAAACAAACATTTGGACTGGTCTAAGTCATTAATTTACAGAAGAGTTCAATGTTCTCCAGGGGTAGATAAGTTAACATACCATAGCTTTAAAAGACCATGTAAATCATGTACACTTGTATTTTCATACTTTGACCCCACTTTGACAGATATGGGATTCAGTGTTACAAAACATCGTCAAAACTTTACACATACTACATATCTGTAAATACGGCATACGATGTAAGTGAGTTTCATCAAATGATACAGAAACAATACTAAAATGTATCTTTGTCTTATCTTTACCTTGAAGGAACACTATTTCGCATATGAATATCATACAAGTATATGTCCATCAGATATTGTACTGAATTGTTTCTGTGTCAGTTGATCTAATGTATTATAATTGAAGGTATAATGTGATTCCAATGAAAAGGCAAGTCACCAGAAGAAAGTATATCTATCTATCCATAACTTAAAGCCCCCCCCCCCACACATTTTCTTTCTCTGTATATGAGTACATTTAATCGGTGGTTGACATGAATTATGCAAAGATTTTAATCAATAATACAAACGTGCTTGACCTGTATCACACGACGTGCTATCTTAAATAACTATCTTTCTCCGTCCTACATTTTGCCTTTGTCAGTATGTCCATTCAATGTCCTAGGGATACCAATGTTTTGGTACAAAATGTTCTACACGTCTGCAGCAATTTTTATTCTAGGAATTTTACTTTTCTTTTACCTGGACACACGTGTACCAGAGCCAGTTCCGGAGGTTATAAAGGTGAAAATGTCGGACGGATTGACTAAGCTATGTGGGAATATAGTAAGTTACCTGTTATAACCATATACTATATTTCTGTAGACTTCTGAAATGGTCTTACTTTTCTTTTTTCCCCAAATTTTCATTTTGTCAGTTTAATAATACACTCGTCTTTAGGTAATGTCTAGATGTATATGAAATCTATTTATATTTCTATAAGAAATATTTATTTCAAATAAAATTGAAGACGTACCAACTAATAATCGATGCTCAAGTCCATTAGAACACGACGAAGTAGATGTGCAATGGTCTCAACATGAAGAACAAGTAATTCTACGACGATCCATCACAGGTGTAATCATATACACCACAGTAGGCCTATATACAGGAAAATTTACTAGTTGGTCTCAATACAATAGAACTAGAATTATACTGTGAGGACGATTATTTGAGTACTGAACTCATCAACACAAGATACATCGCACATTTTATCTAGTATATAGTTATCCTCTCTTCTTTCGACCGATGTCCATGCTAATTAACATAACTTGTTTCAGATTTCAGGACTAATTGCTATGGGAATCACAACTCCATTTTCACCTATGGTACGGAAACTTGTCGACTGGACTTACTTGATTCAGGTAACAGGTGTTCCTTGGGGACTCGGATTGGACCCGCATCTCCAGGTGACTATTGTTTTCTCTTTATATGGGTTAAGTTCACTTATAGTTCAAATCATTCAAAATATGCCGACCGTGTGTTGCATTCAATGTTACATATACCTTGTCAATAACAACTGTAAGTAAATTGCATTTTCCACAGTAAAACATGTATATGACACACATAAACTCATTATTTGTTAATTTCAATGTAGTTTAGTTCAGCAATGATCTTTTCACTGGCACAGAGACGTCGTCATTAATTGACCTATCGCCAAATGCTCGAAAGGACACATTCAGGAAAACCTTTCTATTATGACGTCACAATTAAATGGCCCGTCAAAAACTTTAGTGAAACATTCTTGGCGGGATGCAAAAGTACAATAAAACAAACAAAAATGATAGAAAACCAACCACAAAGGTATAGAAAACCAACCACAAAGTTATAGAGACCAAACCACAAAATTATAAAGTTATAGAGAACCAACAAGAAAGTTATAAAGGTATAGAGAAAACCAATCAAAACGTTATAGAGAACCAACCAAAAAGTTATAAAATTACAGAGAACTAACCACAAAAGTATAAAGAACCAACCACAAAGTTATAGAAAACTAACCACAAAGTTATGAAGGAATAGATAATCAACCACAGAGTTATAAAGTTATAGAGAACCAACCACAAAGTTATAGAGAACCAACCACAAAGTTATAGAGAACCAATCACAAAGTTATTAAGTTATAGAGAACCAACCACAACGTTATAGAGAACCAACCACAACCAACCACAAAGACATAGAGAACCAATCACAAAGTTATAAAGTTATAGAGAACAAACCACAAAGTCATAAAGTTATAGAGAACCAACCACAAAGTTATAGAGAACCAACCACAAAGTTATAGAGAACCAACCACAAAGTTATAGAGAACCAACCACACATAAAGTTATAGAGAACCAACCACAAAGTTATAGAGAACCAACCACAAAGTCATAAAGTTATAGAGAACCAACCACAAAGTTATAGAGAACCAACCACAAAGTTATAGAGAACCAACCACAAAGTTATAGAGAACCAACCACAAAGTTATAGAGAACCAACCACAAAGTCATAAAGTTATAGAGAACCAACCACGAAGTTATAGAGATCCATCCACAAAGTTATACCACAAAGTTATAGAGAACCAACCACAAAGTTATAGAGAACCAACCACAAAGTCATAAAGTTATAGAGAACCAACCACAAAGTTATAGAGAACCAACCACAAAGTCATAAGGTTATAGAGAACCAACCACAAAGTTATAGAGAACCAACCACAAAGTTATATAGTTACAGAGCACCAACCACAAAGTTATAGAGAACCAATCACAAAGTTATTAAGTTATAGAGAACCAACCACAAAGACATAGAGAACCAATCACAAAGTTATTAAGTTATAGAGAACCAACCACAAAGTTATAGAGAACCAACCACAAAGTGATAAGGTTATAGAGAACCAACCACAAAGTTATAGAGAACCAACCACAAAGTTATAAAGTTATAGAGAACAAACCACAAAGTTATAAAGTTATAGAGAATCAGCCACAAAGTTATAAAGAACCAACCATAAAGCTATAAAGTTATAGAGAACCAACCAAAATGTTATAAAGTTATAACTGTAATCTGCTCTTAATCGATTTTCAGATAACCGAGACACGTATGAATGGAGTCCCAGTAAAGATGTACCAACCCGTCATGACACTGGCCGATGATAACCGACCAGTTCTGGTATATTTTCATGGAGGCGGCTGGTCTGTTCTATCTACTGGTATACAATTTTGTTCTAACAATTGACAAACATTTTACACTGATTAAACGAATAATGGTATATATGTCAGTAATATGTTCTTTTAATGTAAGTATAACCGAGTACTGATTTTGAGCTACAGTATTTATATTTGATACCTAAACTTCACAAATGGCCATACACTCAGAGATAAATTGCAAACGAACTATGAATTTAAGATCAACAAATGCGCTTACTTCATGGACCTGTTACTTACTAAAGACATCGTACAGGGTTATAAGAAAAAATACTTTCCACATTTGAGTAGTAATATCCAGCTTTCATCTCGATATGCCAGGGCGTGTTCAGCATATGAACATTTCATTTACAGATTCAAACTATTTACTGATAAGTTCTGGTTTCAGGGATGTCCAGAATCCCATTTATTTACAACGTTCCACAAATTTTACTTTCGGTATAATGGTCTTATTTGCGATGAATATGTTTCACTAAGTGAATGTCGTCTGCACCAATTTTGAAGAGGATCAATCCCTCACAACTTATGACAAATTGCGGCGGGTTGACCGGCGGGGATCGTACTCTCCATGGCACCCGATCCTACCTCTAGATTTGTTGAGATCCTAGTTTGTCTAATGTCATATTTACAGGGGATTTTCATCTCCATGGCTCTTGAAGAATATTTACCTCTTATTTTTATATCCTCCTGTTACGTGAAGTATCCTAGTATACCGATTGACATAATGTGGTTTATTTGGATTCTACTGCGTATGTCACATCGTGTTGGTTCGGCATGGCGATGCTTACAAAGCTATTGACAGATTATTATTTTTTGTCTGTATTGTTTTTTATATCCTCCTGTTACGTGTAAGTAGTTGTTTGACCGCCTATACCGATTCTGACATAATTTGGTTTAATTTGGATTCTACTGCGTATGTCACATCGTGTCTGGTCCGGTCGGCAGTCGATGCTTACACCTCTATACCACAGCTCTATTCTGTTTTTTGTCTGTATACACTTTGATATCTATTTTTTAATTGTTAACAAATCTTAAAATCACCTGATATCAGTAGGAATTCTTACATGAAATTTCCAATAATTCTTTAATTATGTATTTTTGCTGTACATTGAAGAAATGTACGCATTTATAGATATACCAGGAAAGTTTCGTTGTTTCTATTATCGTTTTCTTTATTGATGACGTTTTAATTACAGATTCTTATGACCCTTTTCTGCGGCGGTTATCTCGAGAAAGTGAAGTAGTTGTTATTTCTGTTGAGTAAGTATATGTGGTTTCTCAGTATCACTTTTATCTATATTGATATAAACAAATCTCAGATACCAAAGTTTAAATCTATTGGATGTCCAGGATATAAGTACAAATCTGGTAAAAAATGGACAAATGCGGACCTCTGGAAATCAAGTGGTTGGATCAGGTGCCATGGAGGAGTAACTTATAACCTGTCGACCGGTCGCATTCGCTGTGAATCTATGTACGAATCCAAATGAAATACGTGAGAAACGAATCCTCCTCACAAGTGGTACAGACGTCTCAACAACCACCATCGAACAGGCAATTCAACATTTCAACTAGTGAAACAGAGTAATCACAAACAAGACTATTATACCAACCATGAAATTTGAGGAACGTGGATATCGAACGCGGTTTTCGATATCCCTGTGTCAATAATTTGTCAGTGATTAGTTTACCTCTGTATATGAAATGTTGAACACGCCCTGGCATATCGGATCATTTGTGAAATATAAACTCCATGTGAGTATGGGATATTACTACTTAAATGTGGAAAATCAACGATAGGAAAGCCGAAATCGTCGCGTTTGTTGTATAGCTTAGTTGACAATTTCCCCTTCTGTGTCTATAGTAAGTAAAATGTCTAAGTATGAAGCGTGAGTGCTTGATTCTGGTGTATCTTTAATTTCTAGTTCATTGGGATATATCGCATTGACGTATGTATGTAAAATTGCTGTTATTAATTGTCAAAACTCGTCGATAGCTCTAAATGTCAAAGTAAAGGATACCGTTAGCGTTTTCTTCTTTTAAATCAGCAGTTTCTGAATGAAATCTGCTTCGTATGAACTAAGGAACAGGTCAGTCAAGGTTTTCAACATTTCGTAAATTTTTCAAAGAAAACGTCCAGATTCATACTAAAGAAATCAAATGTTTTATTCAAAAATATTTGTCAATTTGTTTTGACCCAAAAACAGCAGTTTCTAAATTGATCTCTCAATACCGGAAGACAGACTTAAACAGTCGAGAGTAAGGTGCCACGCCCTCCTATGAGATCGATATCGCGTGTCATGATAGGTGTAATGCATTTGAACATTCCCACTACCCCTATTACTTCACCCATTAATGGTAAAAATAATTCAACATGGATGAAATATTTACAAAGGATGTAAAATTGTAGGTTCCATTAGGTTCGTGTTTGTCCAATATTCAAGATTTGTATATTGCATCCTGGACATCCTGAAAATTAATACTTTGGTATCTGTGATTGTTGTGGTGGTTGTTGAAACGTCTGTACCAATTGTGACGAGGATTCTTTCCTCGCTTATTTCATTTTGATCTGTCTGTGGACTCATTGCGTGTGTGACTGGTCGACGATGATCGGAGATGCTTACTCCTCCATGGCACCTGATTTCACCTCTCGATTTCCAGAGATCCGTGTTCATTCATTTTTTTACCAGATTTGTTTCTATATTCTGGACTTCCTAACGATTTATACTTTGGTATCTGAGATTTTTCATATTTAATAAAATTCAATTTTATTTTATATGTCAGGTACAGATTGAGTCCCCAATACCCATATCCTGTTCCGTTACAGGACTGTCTTCAAGTCGTGGAGTACGTAATTGATCATTCGGAGGACCTCGGATTTGATCCCGACAAAGTAGCCATAGGTGGAGACAGCGCTGGAGGAAATATTGCGGCCGCTATATCTCTTATTCCACAAATGAGCGATAAATTAGCGATGCAGTTACTTCTTGTTCCGGTTTTACAGGTCGTTAATTGGAACACCTCCAGCTATATTGAAAACATACCATACTTTCACAGAACATTGAATAGTCCCGGAGCCATTGTATGTGTTTTGAATTACCTTGGATTGGATATTAATCATTTTGAAAGTTTTATGTATAATAGACATACTAGTGTTGAGTTTAAAAAGACTGAATATAAATATCTGTTTGACATGAATCAGTATGTGCCGAAACATTTCATCCGATCAAAAACATTACAAAATGAAGATTGGACTACAGTGGATGTAGGCGATACAAACATTTTTAAACAGATAGAAAGTAAAGTTACTGATCCACATATCTGGCCGTTAATGGCCTCTGATGAAGAACTAGAAGATCTTCCATTAACATACATATTGACAGCCGGATATGACGTCATTCGGGACGACGGAATTATTTTCTCAGAACGTATTAAGCATATTAATAGAACAAATGTTCAGCATTCGCATTTTCCAGACGGTTTTCATAATTCATTCATGTATTCCATGGGTCCATTCCAATGTAACGTTGGCCACAACATGGTCAGTGATATTGTAAATACTCTTAAGACTTTATCCACGATGGATTTATGACTACTTTACCGCAGCTCATGAAAATTCATATGAAGAATATATATTTTATGTTATCTATTGGAAAAAAAAAGTTTGTTTTGTGCATTTTTTTCACGTTCATTATTTTCATTATGTATTTATCAATAGTATTTTCTGTACAAAAATCCTCATCTATGTAAAAGATCTTTACATATCCAGAGTCATTGCTATTTTTCCTGAAATATATGTGACTAGAATCCTTGTTATTAAAATGACAGTTGTTTTCTCTTTTACATTACAGATGTATATTTAATTCAGGAGACTGAGCCTTTGATATGTAAATTGTTTACACAGGGCAGCCATTCAGGTAGAATGAGTAATAAGAGATCGTCTGAGTGACACGTGACCTAAAAGCACTAAAATGATCAGATTGAATTATAATGTTGAGACCGTGCGCATTGTCGAGATTTATCTACCCTTGATATTAGGAACTTCAGGAGATCAGTGTATAATGTTTATGCAATTTATCATTTCTTAAATGAGCCAAATGTATCAAAGTAAAATTGAAGAAGTACCAATCAATAATCATAACTCAAGTCCATTATAACACGACGAATTAGATGTGCAAATGGTCTCAACATGAAGAACAATTACGAACCCCAGACGGGATAAGACTAGGTGTCCGGAAGGAGTCAGCATCTTCTGCTGGCATGCCACACCCGTCGCAAATGTTCCATGGAAATCTAGTTCGATGAGCGGGTCAAATTCGGTAAAAAGCATGGTTGGTGAAACAGAGTCACTGTCTATGGCCATGATCCAGAATAATATTAATATCTCTGAGAGGAGGACTTCATAACGTTTAACAAGATCCCCGTATCGACCATAAAACTTCTTAAACGACGACTCCAAGCGTTCAACAACGTAACCTTGTGTAAGTAGTTTATTGGCTAGTCGTTTAGCTCTTAGAAAAAAAAAACATTCATAAGAAAAGCATGGCAAAACGTATAAGTTGTGAAATGAAAACGCTATAGGCAGGAGAAGATGGAATAATACTACCTAGAAACGTGAAGTTTGTAAAAAGTTTGGAAATTGAAATCGACTCATTTGTCATAGATTGATTTGTGAAGTTGACCGTCTTTTCCAATCGACAGGAGTAAATCTAAAGAAGCAGATGTATTGCTCTCTGTCGTCTCATTGATCTCTAAGCTCAACAGGATACATCTGGCCGAGTTAATTCTGAGATTCTGAATTATTTATGGACAGATCATCGTCCATATACCTGTAAGTAAAATTAAACAATGGCGGTGCAGTAGTAAAAACACTCGTGTCGGAAAATAAAGTCCGGGTTTCAGACGGAACCTACAAGAGTAACGAAATGCGCGGTAACAGAAACAAGATGTATAAATTGACAGAGAATCTACCTAAGATATATGTCTGAACCAAATATGGTTAGCCTAGAGGGGAAATGAAACAGATTGTAACAGTTTTCTATGAGGCGATCCGGCTTCTTACGATTAGAACCTGGACAAAATATGAGGAGCCAAAGTGAAGAAATAACTTGGATGTGGTCCGGACAAATAAGATAAACAAGGAGGAATATTTCTGATAAAAGTAAACACACACACACACACACACACACACACACACACACACACACACACACACACACACACTCTCTCTCTCTCTCTTTTCTCTCTCTCTCTCTCTCTCTCTCTCTCTCTCTCTCTCTCTCTCTCTCTCTCTCTCTCTCTCTCTCCTGGCTTACGTGAAGTAGGTTATCTCTCAAAGTAAAAAAATCTAGGGCATATGTGACCGTGAAGTAACTACAGCTCGATTTAACCCATGAAGCTTACGTTAAACTAGTGAGAATTTTTACAACTTTACTTCTATTAGGCTGGTGGTGAGTACTATGATACAACATTTTTTCTCCACTATTTAAACTGGTCACCACCGTAAAGCTGAAAAAAATTTGTTGTAAAACAAATTAAAACAAAATGATAAATTGACTGCACAGATGCACAAAGTCCAATAGTAAAATATTATTGGAACTTTAATCTTTAAAGGTGTGTGTATACTATGTCAGTCCTAGGAATAGTAATGTTTAATTCAATATATTTATTTCAGTTTTGAAGGCTTCCAACCCACAGTTATGTTCAGATAAATAATTGTTTTCTCAATGGAAATATATTATCACAATCTAACATTACAATAATTCGAGCAAAAATACAGATCCATTACATTATTTTAAGATCATGCAAATGCACGTATTACATACATTTGTACCTTTGTAACATATACTTGAAATATGAGTATGTATACATTACACACACACACACGCATACACACACCTACGCACACACACACATATATATACATATATAAATAAATAAATACATAAATAAATATATATATATATATATATATATATATGTCTACATATACACATACATATAACTGCAAATCCATACTATACATGGATACATGTATACAATATAACTTGAAATTCAGTCTCTAGTACAAAACACAAAAATTTTGTAATATTATTTGTAATACAAGGTTACTTCTCCTGACTACTAATATAATCTTCCCGAACCTTGAATGCTAGGATTCACAGATTTCATTTGGATTTGACTGTGGACTCACGGAGGGTGTGACCGGTCGACAGGGGATGCTTATTCCTCCTTTGCACCTGATGCCACCTCTTGGTTTCCAGAGGTCCATGTTTTTTCAATTTTTGCCGGATTTGTATCTGTGTCCTGTACATCCTTAATATTTATACTTTGGTATCTGAAATTTTTATATTACCAGATTACAAAATTTCTCGAATACATCCAAAGGACTAAAATTTATAGGTATAAATACATAAATAGAATTCATTTCTAAGCTCATTATACAAAAGGCAGGAGCATACAAAATGTACCTCATCTTCAAGTATATGACTGTAAAAGACATTTAAACAGTAAATACACAATCTATCACTTCTATCAATACCACTCCAACTTCCTGTTTCAATGGCAGGTTGGTGATTGCCACTTACTCATGTTTTGAATAAGATAGTCTTGCTGAACAAAGTTAACTTTAAATCTCATGTAATTACATAATTTGTCACTATGATTTAGCATCTCATACAAAGATTGTAAAAAGGTGTCTACCAATCTAATTTTAAAATGTTGAAGAAAAATGCACTCATCTTCCTGTAAAACAAATTGCATCGTATTGAGAGAGTCTCGAGTTATTCAATGAAACCTCTCATCTCTATTTATCAAAGTTTACAGTATTCGCTGGAGCAGTACTCTGATATAGCAATAAAATTTGCAACTCAACATCCGGTACTATGGTGGTGAGTGAATTGAAACCACGTTGTCTTCTCAACTAATTAAAACTGGTCAGCACCGTAAAACTGAAAAAAAAAAACAATTACGCAATAGACATTAAAACATACAATAACATTAAGTGCACAGATGCACAAAGTCCGGGAACGAACAAAAGTCGAACTTTAACCTGTCGAGGTGCGGATACAGTGATATACAGTGATACTGTCTTATTTGCCGATATTTAACAGTGGCGCATGTTTTATAGATTCAGCGAGACTGAATATATATATATATATATATATATATATATATATATATATATATATATATATATATATATATAATATATATATATATATCTTTATATATATATAGATAGATAGATAGATAGATAGATAGATAGATAGATAGAAAGATAGAGAGAGTGAGAGAGAGTAAAACCCGCATATAACGAATTTCAAGACTTCAAGGAACCTTATTTTTCAATTCGTTATAAGGAAAGTTCGTTATATAGTTATAGCAAAATGAACTGAATGTTACAATTCAATTCGTGAAGAACAGAAATTACTTAAATTCAGGCTAAAAATGAAGTTTCCTGAGAAGAAAACAGATAGGAACTTTCCTATGAAGTAAAAAGTAAACACACTTTTTGTTGCTTTTAACTTACACAACTTATTTAATCAGAGATTAGGCCTACTTAAGCTTGGCGAAAGGAACAACAAATGAATTGTGTTTCAATGATATTGATCATTTCGTTATAATACAAAGTACTGTAAAAGACGTTGGTTAGGACCTCAAGGGACATGGACATTTGTTTTTTGTAGGCAAATATTCGTTATATAAAATTCGTTATAAAATTGTTTTCAACTTAGAATATATAGAGGTGCAGTCGGGGATTGTCTATTGATTTGTTATGTGCATGAATTCGTACAAACCGAGTTTGTTTTATTCAAGTTCTGATATATATATATATATATATATAGATCTTTTAACCAATTCAGATTTCGCATACTTTAAACTTAATCTGATATTTTCTTTTTCAACAATGTAACATGTGTAAAGTTTTGATGATGCTTTGTAAATTCGAATTCTACATTTGTTAACTATAACAAATCTCAGATACCAAAGTATAAATCTTTAAGTTTACATCTGTATATGAAATGTTCATATGTTGAATACGCATATCAGATCATTTTATGCAATATAAACTCCATATTGATGTCAAAATATGAAAGTAACAGAGCGCAGCGTAGCATTACCAAAGTCACAATTTGCTCTTATAACTTTACATAACTCTAATGTCAATTTGAAGAATGTAAGACGAGAGTTTCCCGGTAACTAGGGTAGGTAAGTTGAAATGAAGTGTTAAATAATACATGATAACTTTGGTATTATGTTTATAATATTTAGTTTAGTCTTGTCACGGCCATGATAATCTACTACATTCAAAATATTATTTCAGTATTACTTCTCCGTAGGTTTCTCATGAATGTTAAATTATATATATATATAAATATATATATACCAATTCAAATGTCACGTACTTTAAATTTAATCTGATATTTTCTTGTCAACAATGTACAGACACGAGACAAAAGTAATGAAACGCTATCACTTTTTACTATATATTTCATAAAATCACATATTTTCAAAAACATTCTGATTGCAGTTTAATAGAATTTTCACTGTTAAACAAAGAATTGAATCTAGTCTTATTATATATTTTGATTTTTAATTTCTAAGTTAGAAATAAAAGATTTGTGTATTCAAACAGAAAGTTCAAGTTTTGTGATGAAAACCCCCGAGAGTTAAGTAAAATTGTGATGTCTAATTTCTTACTTTCTGTTTGAACTGTTCAGTGTTTGAAATTACTAATTAGATAATTACACTAAAATTATCAATGAGATTTGGAGACATTCTAATGATGAAAATTCTATTGAATTGAGATAAGAAATGGCTTCACATTATTTTTATGGTTTTATATGAAACATATATCACAAAATGATAGCTTCCATTACTTTTGTCCCATGTCCGTAAAATGTGTAAATTTTATGATGTTTTGCAAATTCAAAATCTACATTTGTTAAATCGATGTCAAAATATGAAAGTAACAGTGCACAGCGTTCTGTACAGCTGCGGTAACATAGCCAAAGTCACAATTCGCTCTTATAACATTACATAACTCTAATGTCAATTTGAAGAATGTAAGTCGAGAGTTTCCCGGTAACTAGGTTAGGTAAGTAGAAATGAAGTGTTAAATGATACACTGTTTATTTTAGTCTTGTCACGCCCATGATAATCTACTACATTCAAGATATTATTTCAGTGTTATTTCTCCGTAAGTTTTTCATTAACAAGATTCAAGATTCTTACACCTTGCATCTTATTAGGTAATGCTTGTTTAAATAATAGACTAAGTCCTCAGAGCACTTCCATGTCACATGATGTCACTTCTGCATTTCCCAGCAGTCGATATTTGTCCACAATATTTTGTATCTCGACTTTGCTACTGTAAACACATTGGTATTTGCTTTTTATTTCATGGGGATGCTAACTCCTAAAGGTACTTGATCCTTCTTCTTGATTTTCCGGAGGTCCAAGTTCTTCATAGCTTTACACTATCTCCCGAACTTCTTTGATATTATAATATTTATGTTTTCATACTGTTTTATATTCTGACTCAGAGGCTTTGGACAAATTGCAGAAAACGCTCAAGGGTATTATGAATAGTGAAGAATGTATGTAATTAATGAAAGTATAAAAACATTGTGATAGTCATTTTTATATCCCGGTCCAAAAGATTTATTATTCCAAAGGTTGTATTTCATACATTTTCTGTTTTTGTGGCTGTAATATACAGTAATGAGACACAAACAAGATTTTTGTCCCAATCAGAAAACATGTACATTGTTTTTTTAGTTTAATGTTTTTAACTTCAGCAATGTATTTAGGATTGTCCCGTTAAAAAGTCTGTATGTTTGGAAACAGATATTTAATTTTGTGAACAAAAATCATGTAAGTTGTTAAAGAAAAAAATATCAAAAAGACCACCAAAAGTACAAACTTGTTGTTTGATTACAGAATAAATGTATTTATGTCCCAAAGTTTCAAGTCCGTCCTGTTGCCAAACAAAGCTAAATTCAAATGAAGCACTTTTGTCAAGCTTGTGTCAAGTACACATAGTGCACCTGCTGCTGCATCCTTTCCTGTTTGCAAGCACATATCAAGAAAACATACTTGAAATATAAAACATCTCCAATACCAAAGTATAAATCTTTAGGATGTCGAAGATATAGGTACAAATCTGGCAAAAAATGGACAAACACCGACCTCTGGAAACCAAGAGGTGGGATCAAGTGCCATGCAGGAGTAAGCATCCTCTGTCGACCGGTCACACCCACCGTGAGTTCACAGTCAAGTCCAAATGAAATACGTGACGAACGAATCCTTGTCACAATTGGTACAGACGTCTCAACAACCGCCAACGAAATGGCAACTCAACCAAAAACCAAAACATTAAATCTGCAGATATCATAGGAAAGCAGACTTAAAATATCACTTTTGTAATGCCCATATTGTTTGAAGGATAACACATTGAACAAGTATTTGCATTTTTATTTCAAAATTGATAGAATATGCATATAGGTGAGACTTAAATATATAAACACTACAGAAAGTGAGGTAGATGCACCTGTTATTTATAGCTTTATAAAACATGTGTAAAGTATCCATTGTTAATGTTATATTCCATTGTTAATGCCTATACTATTATCTAGTTATTTAGAAACATTATGGATAAAACTTGAAATTCAACCCACAAATTGCTTCCAATGCAGTTTTACTTTCAATTTTGTTTCAGAGATTAATTCAAAGACCAATATATGCACTTAAGTATCAAATTCATTACATATGTTTTCACTTGTACACTATTTGGGTTATGTTTTCAAATTCAGTCAATTGTGCAAATTGTGTTTACGTATTTGTTGTTATGGCAACCAAGCGGGTTGCAATTACGAATTACAAACGTTCAGATATTAGAGAGGTTAATTTATTGATGTTTTTCTTGTTTTTACACATAAAAATGTACATTTTCTGATGATGACAAATATATATATATATATTTATATATTTATATATTTGTTAGAGACAATATATATTTATAGAAGCCAGCTATGTCAAGCAGATTCAGCTATAGTTTGCGAACACGGATTAACTTTCAACTAAACTTACATAGCTGATTTGCATAAATATATTAAATTATCATTCACAGTGTTTACGTTTGTATAAATAGTCTGATATTGCATGCTTAAAAATCTACTTTAAGAGCATTAAAGATCCTTCAAATATTTGACTTTTATAAGTACTATTCTTTTTTATCTTCTATGACATCAGAAGTACTTTATCAATATGTCCGGTCAGAAGATTAAATAGCATTCTCTAAATATGATAAAGAGGTCAATTTAGCATAATTACTACGCCACAAACAGATAACGTCGTTATCAAAGTGCTAGGCGTGAAGTTCAACCGCGAGTGCTGTAGTGGCATAATAGTCATGAGGACCAACTAACGTGAGCACGTGAAAGGAAATTGTAAAATGTTCACCCGTGATAACGTGTAGTAATTATATGTGACAATGTTACGTTTAACAGTATTTGTAGTGGTAGTTGCAATATTTCTTTACTTTTATTTGGATGGTAATGTTCCAGAACCAATACCCGAAAAATGGAAGGTGAAGGTCATGGATGCTACCATGAAGACATACAGTTATTTGGTAAGATGATATGCGAATTTTGAAACAATTAAAGTGATTATATATATATATATATATATATATATATATATATATATATATATATATATATATATATATATATATATATATATATGTGTGTGTGTGTGTGTGTATGTGTGTATGTGTGTATGTATTTGTGTGTGGTCATCATCACCATCATCATCATCATCATCATCATCATCATCATCTGTAAAAGAATACAGAAGGTTATGTGTACTCGTTATCAAAGATTGTGTATTTTTCATAATGTTATTTCATTTTTCGAGTTTTAAAGTTTCCAAAATGTAATTGTTTACATATTTAATGTCACCTATTTGCATACATATTTGTTACTTCAAATTTGATAGACATAATTATGTCATACCTACATACGTTAACTATACGGTGGTTTGAAATATATCGTCATTTTATATGTTCCTGTTATCCTGTACTTATAATGTATACGAGCATGTGAGAGATTTTATAGTATATGTTGGATAAAGGACATATTATACTAGGTCGAATGTGGGTGACTTTCTATGTTTGATTGATCGCACATTAACTTTATTGATAATACATTGACAGAAAGCAAGATATGTAGAAGATATATTGATTTGTCGGTCAGTGTGACACATTACACAAGATAAAAATGATTAAATATATAAACATTTTAAAATTCGTTTAAATATCTCTCCTGTGAGATAAATCAGAATATACGTACAGGGTGTATCAAAAAACATGTCCCGACTTCAAGTGTCCATAACTTTGCGCAGAAACATGATAATCTAAAATTTGGAAATTAATAAGAAAGAGCATTAATTGAAAATTTATGATTGTTTAAGCCTAAAACCTATGAGATAAGAATTTATTCTATGACGTCATCGATGTCATCATCATAAATTAGCATTATTCGATTTTAATACCAAAATGGATGACAAAAACTTGAAGAACTTTCATTTTGATGTTGTTAAACTTTATTTTGAGTATACTCAACATGCTCAAATTGATTTTGCTGCCTTAAAACAGGTAAAAAGGATAGAATTGTAAGAATTCCATTAGATATACGTCAAAATGCGACCATAAACTTCCTGGATGGGTTACAATCAGAGATAGAGATAGTGGATATTTGGAATATGCAATGAAAAAATGCCGTTTCACTGGTAAATTTTCAAAATGTGTATAGTTTAGAATATGGCTCACTTAAAGATATTAAATGTGTATGCATTAAAAGTTATATACCAACAAAATTGTTATGAAACACTCTTTTATATGATATACCTCTTAGTTTGATTTGTAGCTTTTAACATATTTTATTGACCTGTAATGTCGGGACATGTTTTTGAAATATCTGTTTATATAATTAATATGTATGTATGTATGTATGTATGTCTGTCTGTCTGTCTGTCTGTCTGTCTGTCTGTCTGTCTGTCTGTCTGTCTGTCTGTCTGTCTGTCTGTCTGTCTGTCTGTCTGTATGGTATTACTTTCATTTGTTCATTTGCCTCTTTCCTTCTATTTTCATTTGTATTCAGATTACCCTCCTTGTGCAAATGGGATTGACGGATCAATACTCGGCCCTTGACAGGAAGATCGCTGATTGGTTTGTCTTGACAATGGTTACTGGTCGACCCTGGGGGTTAGGATATGATTCTCGTCTTCTGGTATGGTAAAATGTTTATGCTAACATTTCTATAACCGTTACCAGTTTAAGGCTCGAATTCGAATTTTATAATTTGCTATAGGTTATATCTTGTATAATAAGTGTTTCTTAAATTAGTCGAATATCTATGATATATTAAAAAGATTTTTTTAACATTTGTTTACCTGCAACTTCTTGTATAACATCAGAACGATCCACTGGGGAAACAAAAGCAAAGATCAGATATCAATGACGTCATAATCATCCTTATATTTTACATACAGTAAAATGTAAATGCTCGTTTCGGATAATATCTTCGAATTACGTGAGAACAGAAAATTTGAAAAATTATTCACCAACTAAAAGTAATAAAAAGAAAATTAAGAAAGGTTTTGAGATGATGATTTTGTAAAATAAATAGATAGAGAACTCGCAAACAAATATGCGTGCTATGCATACATCTTAAAGGGACTATTCTTTCTCTTCGTATATAGATTACAGACACGCATATGCGTGGAGTACGAGTGAAAATGTATCAGCCTGTTGCTTCCCTATCCAAGGATGACCGACCTGTTTTCATTTTCTTCCATGGTGGAGGTTGGAGTCTTCTGTCTGTAGGTATGTCGGATATGGTGTCAAAATTGTAAACATGGTGTTTTGTAAAATATTATACTGTTGTGAATTTGATCACAGGATTTTCGGACTACACATCACACCGTCTCTTTAAGATATTTTTAAAATGATTTTTGTTTGTTTGTTTGTTTGTTTTTGTTTTGTTTTTATGCAAAATATTGGTATGTGAATGCAATTGCTCATGTAAAAAAGACATTGAGCAACAAAAAATATTAAAAACAATCCTTATATGCATATTTTTTCTACGTTGTACCAACAGATCTCCCCGTGGTGCCAGAATCACTAGTCGAAACCCTTTGACAGGGGTAGGTTTAATTGGGATGGAAGAGTCAATATTTGCCGTCTGCCAAGAAATAGTTCCCCGTTAAGAAGAATTGTTAGTTGATTTTTGGAGAAAAACTTTGATTATAGAATAGTCTTATCAGAAAACATATCCCAATGTATTTGAACTACTTGAATGCTAATTATTTATGACTACCATGTGTTGTAATACAAGATGGAAGGTTTTCCGTAAAAATAAAACAGTTAACCTGGATACCACTGTTTGATGGAACATGTGTTTTGACGAGAAATATGTTGATAGACCTCGATTTTTTGTTTTTGGTTATCTGGCCAATATGTCAACAATTAGTTAAAGAAAACTGAAAATTGTAGAGGATGGATATCTATACAATATGTGGAAATACACTCTAGACATAATGCAAGAATAGTTTTGTTTTACGAGAACATTCATTAGCTTGGGGCATTGGCACACTCAGTTGACAGTCGTAATCAAAAACATTTTCTTACTCGACATCAGTGGTTAGTTGTAATTACCTAGCTTATCAATCATGGGCATTGTAAAATATTTTTATATAATGTAATCCGACATTTTATGATCTTGAAAATATTTTTCTCTAGGAAAGCAGTAGATTTTTGTAGAAAAATAGCACGACAATCTTAGTGTAGATACTGTGCACTGAAGTGTAAAGTTAAAACACTGAGGTTTTAATGATTGAAAAAAGTAATTTCGTCATTTGGAATATTTATTGGTAATAAATAATTAATTACATGTTTCAAAAAGAACAACACAAAGGTACTCTTTGGTTTACTTTGTTCGCCTCAGATGTATCCAATGACAATGATGATCATGTGCGCTACGTTGAAGGTACCCATTGGTGTACTTTGTTCGCCTCAGATGTTTCCAATGACAATGATGATCACGTGCGCTACGTTGACAGATGATATCAACGTAACGTAAAGTCGTTATGTCTTTAACTTCTGGCCAGTGCAAGTTCGAACCCTGTTACATTATACCCGGGTGCTCTCCTCCACCATCAAAATCTGGCTGTAACTGAAAAATTGTTGAGTGTTGCATTAAAAACCATTCGAAAAAATGCATCATGAGTGTTTAAACATATGTCTGGTGTTTGAGAAAGATTCTTAAGTCATTTTATATATCACTTCAGATTCGTATGATCCGCTTATTAGGAAGATAACAAGAGACAGTGGAGTGGTCATAATTTCTGTAGAGTAAGTACATGTTAGAGTCTTCTATAGATCGAGCATCAGTTTAACCCTTTAAACCCTACAGGCCATAATAATAGACTTGTCTATCCAATAGAAAAGAGCACACCATCTATATACTTAGAGTTGGAAGGATTAAAGTATCCATTGTATAAATGAGTATGTTCAATTTAGACAAATTCTGGAAAAACGAAATTTTCATGACAATATCATAAAAATAAGGTTTCTTTAGATGAAAGTCTTATATTTGATACAAATAAAACATTTGTAAATGATTACTGTACAATATATATTGTGCAATTTTTATTGCGATCCAAAAACCCCCGGAGAGGGTACAAAACTGAAACAATAATACAATAATATGATAGTATGCTGATTTTACAATAATATAAGCAGATTCATATAACATATCGATAGTAATTTCTCTTTACAACATCCAGTACTCAAATCTAAATAAATGATGCCTATTGGTGAGAATGAATGAAAATGATTTACACCACATGGTTACAAATGGCGACCCACATTGCATACATTGACGACTGGTTTGTCATGAAAAATAATACGTCAAATCTTATGCAATATAGCTGGCAATTTATATGCATGTAACATTAACATCATAAACGGTTATAGCAACATAGAATTGACTTTTACTTACTCTGTGCAGAGTCAACACCTTATTTTAACAGAAAATGAATTTTCCGCCTCGACATTTGCAAAGATCCGGGCAAGTAACATTCTAAATGGAAAAATCAAAGACGGATATTAAAATCCGGAAACCCGTAACAGTACACTCCCCTCCTGATTTTACTTAAAATCACTATTAACTAAATCAAATCTACAAAAAACATGCCAATGAAATTATCTAGAATTATACGAATATGAAAGGTTTGATCATTAGCTTGTGAATTAAAGTTCAAGTACAAGTACTTAGTAGTAATCAAAACTGAACATTTGAATCAAGTCACTGAGATAGTAATGGCACCAGTTGACAAATAGGGCGAATATATTGTTTTCGGTCCTTTCCGATACGAATTTGCACTTTGCGCACATGATTGTCCTCACTTGGATAGATTTTCTCGACTATAGCGATTGGCCAACTATTTCTATGCACTTGGTCATCTCGCATTAACACTACGTCTCCCACTTTGAGGTCGCGTTCAGTAGACGTCCATTTGCGTTTGATCTGAAGTCCAGATAAGTACTGTTCACGCCACTTTTTCCAGAACTCTTGAGCGAGAATAACAACATGTTTCCATTGAGCACGATAGGCATCCTTGATATTGAGATCAGGTAAGTTATCAGGAAGTATATTTATTTTCTGAGTGAGCAGAATATTGGGCGTCAATATGGAAGAATCTTCGGGATCTGATGAGACAGGAGTTATGGGTCTCGAATTGATGATTGAACATACCTCCGCCATGAAGGTTGTAAGTACTTCATGTGTGACACCTTTTGCATTAGTGCGCAGTAACATTGCGTCCAAAATTCTTCTGGTTGTCCCGATCATCCTTTCCATGCACCACCAAAGTGTGAAGCGTGGGGAGGATTGAAAACCCAAGATGCATTGTTCTTGTTTTAAGAATGTCCTGATAGTAGGATCCTCCACAAAAATTGAGTTGATCCCAAGTTCCTGTGCGGCTCCAATGAAGTTGGTTCCCCGGTCTGACCGGAATTGTCGCACTGGTCCTCTTATTGATATAAACCTTCTCAGAGCATTTATAAAGGATGAGCTAGTAAGCTCCTCTATGACTTCTATGTGAATTGCACGACATACAAGGCAGGTGAATATTATAGCCCATCGTTTTGGGTTGATCTGGCCACCCCTTGAACGCCTGACGACAATATTCCATGGACCAAATGTGTCCACGCCCACAAAGGTAAATGGTGGTGAGGGTGTGATTCTCTCTTCAGGCAGGTCTGCCATCACTTGAGGACCAAAACGTCCTCTGAGCTTTCTGCATAAAATACATCTATAAATGAATGAGGTGACTTGTCGCTTCATTCCTATAATCCAATATCCTGAAGCTCGAATTTTTCCTTCAGTTAGGTGGCGCCCTTGGTGATGAATACTTTCATGATAATGGCGAATGATAAGTTCTCCAATATGATGCCTTCTTGGAATTATGACTGGATGAAAGCCACATGTATCTGCTGTCTTGTAACGTTTTAAAACGTCCTCCAACGCATAGAAGACCATTGTCACCAATTACTGGGGAAAGTGACAGAACTATGCTAGAGTTGGGAATGTTTCTCCCCTCCATGAGAGCCCTGATTTCCTTAGGAAAACATGTTTGTTGGACTTGTTTTAACACAAATGTCTCTGCCTCTTGCAGTTCTTGACTCTTTAGTGGTGACACAAAGGGTTTAAGTAGTTCTCGTGAATTTGTGTAATATCTAACTACTCGTTTCAGACGAGCAATAGCAGAGAGAAGACTGTACCAATTGGAAAATTTTCTCAAAAAACGGTAAACACCTATATTGTCTTGTGAAATCACAAATGGTTTTGAAGTGTTTATCACTGGTCTGACTTCTATGTCAGTTTTTTGGGTTAATCAAAGGATACTCTGTAGTGGATAACAAAAACTGGTCTAGTGTCATGCAAGAATGTGGGTCCTAGTGTCCAAGCACTTTGCATAATATCGGTTGCTGCAATAGACCGTGTGGCTATATCGGCTGGATTTTCCTCAGAAGATACATATGTCCATTGATTAGGGGATGTTGACTGACGGATAATATCCACACGATTACTTACATAGACATAAAAACGACGACGTTCATTATTTATGTAACCCAACACAATCTTACTATCTGTGTACATAGTTATAGAGTCAATGTCAAATGACAAGTGTTGAATGACCGTATCTTTAATACTGCAAGCAAGTACAGCGGCACATAACTCTAGACGGGGAATGGTATGGCCATGTAGGGGTGCCACTTTAGCTTTGCCATGTACAAAGCTTATATGGTGATATCCATTAATGTCAAAAATCTTCAGATATGCCACAGCGCCTATAGCTCTATTAGAGGCATCAGAGAACAGGTGTAGCTCTCTACGGGTAACTTGATTGGACATGAGATTAGCATAACATCTAGGTATTGCAACTGACTCCAGGTTTCCTAGCGAGTCCTTCCATTGCGCCCAACGTGTGGAGAGTTCCTGGGTAAGTGGTTCATCCCAGTCTGTCACTGTAGACATAACATTTCGGAGAATGAACTTCCCTTGTATGGTCACTGGTGACACAAATCCTATAGGGTCAATATAAACTATTAATAGTTGCCAAAATACCCCGTTTTTGTGAACGGTTTGTCATCGTGATACACTTGAAAGGTGAATGAGTCTGTATATATGTCCCAACTAACACCTAAGCTGCGGTGCAACGGTGCTTGACTTAAGTCAAGTGTGACGTCATTGATCTCCTTAGCAAGGGCTTCTGTAGGAAAAGATTTGATCACGTCCAATGAGTTCGACAAAACTTTGTGTAGTCGAATGTTCCCCTCCTCTTGTAAAGTAGCTTGAGTACGGGAAATAATACTAACTGCTTCTTCACAGGTGTCGACAGATATCAGGGCATCGTCAACATAGAAATTGTTTGAACACAAAATCTTTTACATCTTCATCTGCTGTGGACACACATTTTCTGAGTCCGAATGTGGCCACCGCTGGTGAAGGACTATTGCCAAACACGTGTCTCGTCATACAGTATTCCACGAACTCCTGATTAGGATCATTGTCCTTGTACCAAATGAATCTTAGATAATTGCGATGTTTTGGGGGAACAGAGAAACGATAGAACATCTGTTCTATATCAGCTATAATGGCAATCGGGCCTTGTCTGAATCTTAAAAGTATCCCTAGAAGTGAGTTCACTAAATCGGGTCCAGTTAAAGAGTACATCATTAAGACTGACCCCTTCATATTTGGCAGATGAGTCAAATACACAACGTATACTCCCTGGTTTTTTAGGATGGTATATGGCGAAGAGGGGTAAATACCAACACTCAGAATCATTATCCAATTCGAGTGCTAGTTCAGCATGTCCATTGTCAATGATTTTCTTCATAAAGTCCAATGCCTTGTTCATCTTCTCAGTGTTTCGCCGTAAGTTAGTGTCTAAAATGCGAGCTCGTTTTAATGCTTGTGGTCGGTTATTAGGCAAATGTTGGCGGTTTGGCCTAAATGGTAATGGTGCTGTCCAACATCCATCTCGACCTCTGTACATTTCTTTGTCCATAAGATCTAAGAAACGTTTATCTTCATATGACAGTCCTGGCGTATCATCCTCCTTACTTTTAGTGAAAACGTTATCATTGGATATATGGATATTACCCATACAAGGTTCAAGCAATGTTGTTCTTCCATCTTTCAATGTGAATGTTTTTCCTCACAGATACTTCGTCATGTGTACGTGTTGTGCCAAGACATACATTGCCTATTATGACCCAGCCGAGCCGAAGTTTCTGAGCAAAGGGCGCATGAGTGGGCCCTAGTCGCTGTTCCATGACATGAAAAGTATCTGAGCTTCACCTTTAATAGGTGGTATAACTTCTGCTAAATCTCTGAGATGTGGGTGCTCTTTTGCAGCCATGGGTGAAGGGATCTCATTTCTCTGGTCGGGTATTTGATCACACTCTATAAGTGTGGGTAGTGCCGTCTTGTATGTAGAATCCAGTGACTCAATGATCAGGTTAGAGCATCTGCGGCCATATTTCTGTGGATTGTCCTGAGCAAGATGAGAGTGAATATGGTAAATCTCTGGTCCTGGTATTCCAAAATGGTCAAAGAGTGATGACCTCGCTAGTGAACGATTACTTTGTTCATCAATTATAGCGTATAATTCCAGAGAACAGTCCAGTTGTCCATCTGGATAGACTCGGACTAGTAAGGTCTTAGCACATGATCTGCTTGATCCTGAATCTCCACATAAAGTTGTACACATTGACTTCACTTCCTGTGGCCCAGAGTTGGTAGGTATAACTCGTTCGTGTTTTGCAACAGATTGTTCCTCAGGAGTAAACTTATCCTCGTGTAATGCTGTGGGATGATTAGTAGCTTTGCACAGGCCACATTTTACAGATGAACGACAATGTTTAGCCAAGTGAGGCTTTTGACCACAACACTTAAAACAGAGCCCCTTACTAGTGATAAATTCTCTACGTTCCTGTATCGGCTTCTGTCTAAATTGAATGCATTTATTCAAACTATGCGATGTTTTATGCAAAGGGCATAAATGTCCTTTGACTTCCTGTTCTGATGGTATGTCAACTTTTTTGACAAAAACTGGATGCATCCCATGTTCACCTCTATTAGACTTTGATTTGTACAAGTCCTCATACCCAAATGACGGGTCATTTTTTCTCCTAGCCACCTTTTCAAGAAAGGACGCGAATACATAAAACGTGGATACGCTGTGTTGTGTTCCTCTTTGTATCTACTAGCTTCAGTTGTCCAACATTCTTGTAGCTGATATGGTAATTTAGCCACTATCAAATTAACTCCCGCCGATGAGTCATAAGATGCAAATAAGCTCTTGAACTGTTCCTCATTTTTGAGTGAGTCGATCTCAACTACAATATCAACCAGTTCATATAGACGCTTTAAATCTTTGTTTGTGATTTTTGGAAATGATAAGAGTTTTTGTTTGATGGAAAATTCAACCATCTCAGGCTGTGCGTAACGCTCTGACAACCTTTGCCAAATTCTCACTTTAGCACGATTCGAATCACTGTAATTTGCTGAACGAATACTAACTGCCGATTTCCTTGATTCAGGTCCTAGGTATTGAATAAGTAGATCAACCTCTTCTGCCGCACTGAGTTGGAGTTCACTCACCACATCTTGGAATGTTCTTTTCCAGGAACCAAATGATTCTGGTCTATCGTCAAAATTGTGAATTCTTTTCAGTAGCATATCCTTTTTGATGATGAATTTTGAAAACTCCATACAGATATTTTCCTGTTTTCTTATGAATGGTGTAGCTTCTGGGTTTAAAGCCATGCCAATGTTTGGCTGAACCACATTAGCACCAATATCTTTTATTCCATTATCTTGACAAGGTTCGTTGCATAGCTGCTCGCCTGTATTGGTGGTAACTGGCTCATCATTATGTGTAACATTTGCAGGGTAAAAATGTTCATAACCCTGTGACTGTACGTACTGTTCAGTTCGCACCTTAGCTATATCCGCCAGTTCAGTGTCACTTGTGCTTGAGTCAGAATCTGCTGGATCGAGAAATTCATCCATGACCTTTAACCCCTGAGTATATTCCTCTAATGTTCTTTCACTTTGTAGGATATTCAATTTGGCATTCAAATCTGCCTGTATTCTAACAATGTCTGCCTCTTTTTTGGGCAAATTTTAAACGGACACGAGCCTCTTCTACTTTAGCCTTTTGTTTGACATATATTGAACTGATATGCGAGTTTGATGACAGCGCCGAAAGTTTAGATTTGGTCTTAGATTTGGCCTTAGATTTTGCACCTAAACGCGATTTCACTGATTGTGATTTTGCATCGGATTTTTCCTCCTTAATGGGGAATGGGTGTTCAAGTTCTTTTAATTTATCCTGTATGGAGGACAACAAAGTTTCTTTAATGCTGTGTGCATTGTTTTTCTCCTTTTCGCTTTGTTCAGTTCGAACACTGTCAAGATAGTCACAATATGTAGAGTAAGAATCTAAATAATGTTTGGATTTCTCTTTGAGAATAGTTTATCATCGTAACTGGAGGGTATGATGCTGCTGTAGCCATAATAAGATCTATTTCTTGTTGTATTAAAACACAATGATTGTTTATACTTCTCTACTTGACCCTCAAAAACCTCAAGTCCTTTGTCTGTAAGTGAGCGTTGTTGTCGTAGCTCCATTTTTCCATTAAGAATGCTGGATGCCGTTGTTTAAAATTCCTGGGAATCCATAAAGCTGACTCTTGGGCAAGATTTTGTACTGTGCAATTTTTATTGCGATCCAAAAACCCCCGGAGAGGTACAAAACTGAAACAATAATACAATAATATGATAGTATGCTGATTTTACAATAATATAAGCAGATTCATATAACATATCGATAGGAATTTCTCTTTACAACATCCAGTACTCAAATCTAAATAAATGATGCCTATTGGTGAGAATGAATGAAAATGATTTACACCACATGGTTACAAATGGCGACCCACATTGCATACATTGACGGACTGGTTTGTCATGAAAATAATACGTCAAATCTTATGCAATATAGCTGGCAATTTATATGCATGTAACATTAACATCATAGACGGTTATAGCAACATAGAATTGACTTTTACTTACTCTGTGCAGAGTCAACACCTTATTTTAACAGAAAATGAATTTTCCGCCTCGACATTTGCAAAGATCCGGGCAAGTAACATTCTAAATGGAAAAATCAAAGACGGATATTAAAATCCGGAAACCCGTAACAGTACATATATAATCCTCGAACAATTACAAAACATGATTTTATAAAACATTTGTAAATGATTATTGTACTATGTATATAATCCTCAAATAATTACAAAACATGATTTTATAAAACATTTGTAAATGATTACTGTACTATGTTTATTATCATCAAATAATTACAAAACATGTTCTATGGCATCGGTATTTAATCTGAAGTACAAATATAAATTCAAAATATGAAACATTTATTCAGCTTTGATATTTGGCCTCTGGAGATCTTATATTTATGCATTGGACATATATAACTTCCATAAAATATCAACAGTATAGTAACTTACCAGGGGCTAAATTTTGAAATTTTATACAATGGATATCTTAAGTAACATCACTTATTTTTCACCTGTACGTGAATACAGAATCACAAATTAGATATAACCGCAATTTCACACTAAAATAAAATTGGCGGAGCGATTTCAGTTGCACTTGTTACGTGTATGATATTGGAGAAAACAAAACCCGGGGAAACATGTGAGCCTACGATCGCTTCTTAACTTTGGGACAAAATATTAATGTCTTCCAAATACTCTGATCTAGTAGTCTACTTACAGAACGATTACTCAGTACTGGAATTGATAAATACTTGTCAAAGGTATGGGAATTGTTGTATTTACACATTTCACAAACCGTCTGTATGCAATGGTGTAAACAACCACAAAACAACAACTTGCAATAATAATAAAAACAGCAATAACAATAACAACAACAAAATGGATATATAACAAGCAGGAGGCAAGCAGGAACCAGCTACTGCTGTTTTTTAATTGTTGTTTTACATCCCGTCAGGAATTTTTCACTTATATTGAGATGTCACCAGCTTTAGATTAAGTGGCATAAAAGTTTGGCCTGTACAGTAGGGTGAGAGTTCATTTACCTGTCATACCTGCCTCAGTTTTAGGTTTCAACCGAAACACCCGTTATTTTACACTTCCTATGTCGAGCATTTGGCGTAGGAATAATCACTGCCATTTTTTAAAAAAGAAAAATGTCTTTGATATGACCTGGTACATATCCCTTGTGAATTGAATGCTCTACTTCTTGACCACTGTAAGGGGTCGCTACTGCTGGTGAAATGTACGTGATTATATAGTAACCATGATGGTACAATTTGAGTTTAAAATCTGAAAAATGTATCAATAATTTTTGTTTCGGTCATTGGTCATCCATGTATCTTTGTATCTTTATAGTTACAGACTAAGTCCCCAGCATCCATTTCCGGATCCTTTGAATGATTGCACTGATGTTGTGGAGTATGTGATGGAAAACTATTTAGATCTTGGAATTGATCCTAATCGAATAGCTATTGGAGGGGATAGCGCAGGAGGAAATATGGCTGCTGCTATTTCGTTACATCATAAGAACAAAATATCAATGCAATTACTTTTAGTACCATCATTGCAAATGGTAAACTTCAATACTACGGGATTTGTCGAAAATACAAGATACCTCAACAAGAGTATACATAATCCACTTTCCGTAGACTTTGTGTTAAATTATTTAGGAGTGGAAAAAGTTCATATACAGGACTTCCTTGAAAATAACCACACATCCGCTGAATTTAAACAATCTATATACTATGACTATATAGACCAGGCAGTATGGATGCCCAAAAGGTTTGTCCGAGACGAAATACTCAAGGAAGGTATGGAACAACGCACAGACGTTGGCAATGAAGAATTATTCACGAGAATAAAAGACAAATTGTTGGATCCTTTAGTGTCGCCAATGCTAGCAGACGACGAGCTTTTAGAAAATCTACCGTTTACTTATATAATGGTGTGCGGTTACGATTTTGTTCGTGATGACGGTATAATGTTTTATGAGAGACTGAAACAGGTAGGCGAGGAGGTCCAACTGGCGTATTACTATGAAGCATTCCATAACACCTTGTTCTTTCCTCATGGACCTTTAAAAATGGAAGTTGCAGTACGAATCGTTGCAGATATTGTGAAGGCATTAAAGACTCACTTATAAACTTTTTTCGATATGCCATTAAGAATACTCATTTCTGTAATTCTCGAATTTATTTATTTATTTATTTATTTATTTATGTATTTATCTATTTATTAACTATTGAATTTACCAGACGTTGTAATTGACAATGTCGAAAACTGAAAACTGAATATTAAATGTTATAATGTGTTTTTGTGTATGGTTAGTTGTGTCTTTCTAAAAGAGAGCAATTATAATATGATATTATCAGTTTAAAGTCAGAGTGAGAGACACTGTTGTGGTTATTTGGAATCTGAATCTCTCTCTCTCTCTCTCTCTCTCTCTCTCTCTCTCTCTCTCTCTCTCTCTCTCTCTCTCTCTCTCTCTCTCTCTCAAGTATGTTATTACCTGACAATAAATATGACATATATTGTCAGTGTCATACAGTACATTTTGAATTGATATAATCATATAATAATACCTGTGGCATTTTAAACTTAACTCCAGTAGTATCAGGTATACTATGTTTTTCATCATCGCATTTCAATTGAAAACAAACACAAAAAATCCAAAGTACAAAAGGTGAACCGCACGGCATTATTTCAAATGTATACAACCAATCAAAATGATTTATTTCTAAACTCATATTATGTTTATAATATATTAATACGCCAACCCAAACAAATATAAACTACTTATCAACCGGAAACTGCCAGTTGCCAAAAGAATTGAATCAGAACATTTTCGATTTCTGCGACATTCTGTTTTATGCCTTTTTGGAGTCCAAAGTCACCAAATGTACTCTGTACCCATGCTGAAATAACTTTATGCTTTGTGAGTACATATTCATATTTACTAAACTAAACGTATCTATTTATTTTTGTTACAGGAAAATTATATATGTGACAAAATTCTTTATGTAAATAAAGAAAAATTATAATGTGTTCCCTATTTAGTCAGACCAAGATGTTTTAGAAACGACTATACAGTAAAAATAATTAGATAAATGATAAACTTTGAGTATTGTATAAATATTGGTCACTTTGCAAATTCCACATCTAATGTCTAGCACTGGTAAAAATCACAAGAACCTCCCGATTTGAAAAAGTCCTAGATATGACCACATAACCGAAAACCAAACCTATGGCATTCTGCGTGCAAGGTGAATGTCTGCAAATGTGAACATTTTAAATCTACTGTATAATTGTGCCATACAAAAGAAAAACAACACATATTGAAATTTATATTTCATATATTCTAACATAAACAGGTTGGTGTAAACATATTAACACTTAATAGACAAGTCAACAATGACGTCAATAAAATCAAATTCACATTACACTTTATGATAAACATGATAAACATAGTAATGATAATTCGAAATCTGTAAACAGAATAAGGGAGATAACTCACATATTTCAAACACATTATACATAAGTGTATATGCTGCATGTGACTTTCAAACATTTATAATCTTAACTTGATTTTTTTTTATTTATGGGAGATCTCCTGAACCGTCTAGCAGTTAATATTTTTGGTATATGTTTTTATTTCTTTCATAGATGTTCTTACTTACTGAATACATTTTATTCCTTGTTTTAAAAATCGCATTCCCAGTAGCACCAATAGAAGATGTCAATTAAATGCTATTTGATCAGTGTATTCTTTTCAGTGTACAAATATCTAATCATGTTTACCAATACTATCATTCTAGAGAAACATAACATCGAGTAGCTGATGAAATCAAAGAGAGTTTGGGGTGCGAGTAAATTCTAAACTCCCCAAAAGATAAATTATTTTTGTTAACGCTACAACACTCCAAGAAGCATTCATACATTTGTACTGGGTATTGATATTTCTACAAACGATTATTTCAACTGCCCATCTGCACCAGGAAACTAATAACATGAAGTGAAATGATGAACTTATTTTGTTTTATCAGCTGATCCAAATCATAAACATGAAGACATTGACTCCACGGCCAAGTGGTAAGAGCATTGCGCTGTGAACCATGCAGTCTCTCACACTTCTGGTCAGCGCACGTACGAGTCCGGCCTGAACCTAAGTTGAGAGTAGGAAAGTTTGTCAGTTTACTTGCATATGGCCGGTGACCTCTTTCCGGGTACATTGTAACCCGGGTGTTCTCCACCACCAATAAAAACTGGCCGCCACCATACAACCGAAAAGTGTAGAGTGTGGTGTAAAACAAAATTAAAAAATCAAAATAAACATGAACATACATGAAGCAGACACAAATAATGTTGTCAATCAAATATCAATGGAAGTTGCTCTTGATAATGACATTGTGAAACTTTAGAATTCAAATTGTACATTAATTAATTTGATTTCTTGTTAAATTGGGACCGGCACATGGATTTGTATCTAATATTACATCTACAGAATGTTAATTGTATTTATATATAAACTGTATAAGTTAAAATAGATATAGAGCTCTTAAAAGGGCATTAGCTGTGATTTTTCAAAAATCTTTGTTTTTTTTTTCCTTTGTTACTACTTAGATTGTCTTATATATTTGATGGAAAATTGCTTGAGAAACCCAGATTTGGCACTTTTTCACTCGCAATTGATTAATTCAACCTTTCTATTTGTATATACATGTACATACCAAACTGGACCTGACCTTATTTTCATACAATATATAGGAATATAAGATTTTCTTTATACCTGTGTATAACTCTTATTTGTTATTGTGCATCAAGTACAAGTAGTAAAAGTAGAAAAATCAAAATAATTGTTTTGGTAAACACAACTGATGCCCATTTAAGTCTAGAACACATCGACTATCATCAAAGTAGAGACATACACATTAGAAAACAATTCAATATTACCAGATTGATAGATAGATCTTTGGAAGAGACAGTTGGTTTAAATATTTGAATGTTTATATCGGTAATGTACATGGCAGTACAAATGTATCACAATCATTGTGTAATAAGGATATCATGAATATATTATAAGTTATCAAGCACAAAGGTTTTGAAAATTTAATGTTTTACGTTTAACGACTTCCAATTAATTTTAAGCTTTTTTCAGGTCATCACAATGAGGAGAAAACGATACACAATGACTGTTTTCATCTTGCTGGTAAATTTGATTGACTTCACTGCCCAGACTGTCTTCTTTGGACGAGGCTCCGATTTTTACAACCAGTTTATTATTGGAACTTACCGGTATACATTCAGCCAGTCGACATTCGATATATGGACTATTGGACTTTTTCGTTTCTGTGTTCTGATAGGTCTGCTGTTATCCGTGATATGGAAATCTGTATACTCGATAATTAGGATAAGAAAATTGAGATCATTACTAATATGTATTGTGATATTAAGTGCTATATATAGCGTTGTGAAGCTTTTAGTCATATCAGAGTACCACGATTTAAAGGATGTGTGGTTCTGGTTACAATTCTCATGGTCGCTTATATCATCAATGTGGTTCTATATCCACGTGTGTTTGCTATCAAAGATTGCTAAACGAAAAGGAACCATCAATTCCAAAACGTCAGTTAGTGTAAATGAAGAAGAATATCACAACAATGGTAGTACGGAAGACGAACAAAAAGATGGAAAGAATAAAAAATTTAATACTGCTCCAGTCATCCGATTATTTTCGTATTCGAGGCCAGATTCACCATATTTATTTTTTGGTTTTCTCTCCTTACTTGCGGCTTCCGTAGGTAACTACTTTAAATATTATATATATATCATCTATATTTTATTTTTATTTGGTATGTAGACCCACTTTGGAGACACAAATCAATCATCCTTCATCATGTCAAGTACTTTATAAACAAAATGAAAAATCCAAATTACAGTATACCGGTAACCAGAGAGAGAGAGAGAGAGAGAGAGAGAGAGAGATAGAGAGAGAGAGAGAGAGAGAGAGAGAGAGAGAGAGAGAGAGAGAGAGAGAGAGAGAGAGAGAGAGAGAGAGAGAGAGAGAGAGAGAGAGAGAGAGAGAGAGAGAGAGAGAGATTATGCACATAAAATGATATTTTCATATGATCAGAACTCAGGTATCAGAATTGTTTTTGTTGTACATATAGAATTTGTATAAATTACATATATGTTGTTTAATTTCAGGGGAGATCTTTATTCCTTATTATACTGGATTGGTTATTGATAGCATCATCATCGATAAATCCGAAAAAGGCTTCGTCAGGAACATTATTTTTATGTCCGTTATATCACTTGGCAGGTGAGTACTACACATTATGTCAAATGAATTGCTTGGAGTTTTTGTTTGTTTGTTTAATAAATCGGACACTCAGATACCAAAGTATAAAACTTAGGGATGTTCAGAACACATATACAAATCTTGTGATTATTGGACAAACAAAGACCTCTGGAAACCCTGAGTTGGGATCAAGTGCCATGAAGAAGTGACAATCTCCTGTTAACCGGTCACACCCGCCGGGAGTACAAAGTCAAATTCAAATGAAATATATGAGCAATACAATTGGTACAGACGACTCAATAACAGTTATCGAACAGGTAACTCGACATTTCATTTAGTGAAACAGAGAAATCGCCTTATACCGACCGTAACAATAACTTTTTGGTAATGGATAATCTATTGAATAGAAGAGAAGTACATGTATACCATACTTATATGTATATATAATATTCTCATCCAAAAGTCCCAGGGTCCCGCCGAATGTGAAAAGTACAAATTAGGCACATAATTTTGCTAAATACATATCATTTTGTTCATACACTAACAGTATGTATATATGCACACACTAATACAGATACATAATCGTATTTATTAATGTGTAATTTAATAACTGATTTATATATGTATGTATATGCTGGTTTATATATGTATGCATATGCTGGTTTATATATGTATGTATTTGCTGGTTTATATATGTATGCATTTGCTGGTTTATATATGTATGTATTGGCTGGTTTTTTATTTTTATTTTTTTTTTTAATAAAGAACAAAATGTGCTTGGTTTGATTTGCTGATATTTTTGTTGTTGTTACTTTGCATAAAGAGTAGTTATGATATTAAGAAAGAAATACCACTCCTACTAGGGCCACTACTAATAAAAACATTAATAGAATTTATTGTGCAATTAATAAATGTAATGTCACAATTGGTACAGACGTCAACAACCGCCCGAAAGCACATTTCATTTAGTGAATTAGAGTAATGGTGTTCTACGGAGTATCTAATGAGATGATTAGCACATGACAGGCTTCATGGGAAAAGCCATTACCATGTAACGCTACAACTTATCGGTAAGTGGTTTATCCCTGTATCGTTCAAGAAATTAAACTTCACCCTGCCATGTTATATGTTAATGACCCATTATTTCAATGATTGTGTTTTAATCAGTTGTAATGATATATTGTTATCAAGTAATCATTTACTGTTATATTGAAGTTCAAGTAATGTCAAACTCTGAAGAAATATCACATGATAAGAAAGACAAACCCTCACACAGCTATGAACGTATCATATATGTGCTTAACTCTTAATTGATTTAATTGACTTAGCGCATTTTATTATTTCAGTGCTTTAGCCACAGGTCTCAGGGGTGGATTCCTCTCCATAGCAATGTCACGTCTAAATTTACGCATCAGAGATGCATTATTCAGCTCGATCTTGAAGCAAGAGATCGGTTTCTTTGACAGCGTAAGCACAGGTAAGTCAGTGACATGTACTTACATATTGAAAGAAAAACCTTAAAAAGCATTATAAGCAGTTTTAAATAGAAAAGATTTGATTCAATGTTTTATGAATTAAGTTTCTGTTTAGATGGAACTCCTAAGTAATCCACAATTGTTGAGTACCATTTATCCAATTGTTACATATATTATACTAACATTTTTCTGACAATATGCACTACATACATACATACAGACAGACAGACAGACAGACAGACAGACAGACAGACAGACAGGCAGACAGACAGACAAAATCAGACACAGACAGGCAGTCATTCCATTTATGGATGTACGTTTTCCTTTTCAGGGGACATAATTTCTAGACTGACATCAGACAATGAGTCAATGAGTAATGAGTAATGAGTGACACAGTCTCTCTTAATTTGAATATATTCTTACGAAGTATTGCTAAAGCTGTTGGGATCCTTGTTTTCATGTTTAAACTGTCATGGCAACTGACATTATTCACTATCATTGGTCTTCCATTGGCGTTTACAGTTTCCAAGATTTATGGCAACTATTACCAGGTATGTACATAATTAGACAGTATTGCATGAAACACTGAACTAGCTGTGTGGTACTGTGTTAGTAGAATAATCATGATATCAAAAAACAACAAATTATTAGGGTCATCCGACTTCAGGTCGGATGACCCTACTATTATTGCAAATATTATTATTATTATTCTTTTTTTCCTAGTAAATTTTGTGTCAGCTCTAGAGTATTAAACGGCTCATTATTATTCGCTCAAATTTTCAGCGTTTGTGCATAGTAAAGCTACAGATAGGTTTTTGAAATTTTTCTAAAATTTCCTTTTCTTTTCGAGTGTATCTCCCTTTTTATTTTTTAAATTTCTCAAATTTTGTGACTGGATTTTTCTCAGCAACAGCTAAAGCTTCAGCGATCTGTTGTGGATTTTCTGAATATTCACAAAAGGATGTAGTTGTGCAGGAATATTTCGAATTTTGATCTGAGTGTCCCTAAAGCAAAAAGCTCGCTAGGGGCTGAAAAAAGGGTTCATATTTTGTCTAAAAATGAGACAAAAGTCAAAATATCTCAGAAACTAAGAATCTTTACTATAGACATATGCATGAGAAAGTTGTTAATTTTTATAACCTGCAGAAGCTTAAAAAATTTCAAGGTCACAGGATTGAAGGTCAAGGTCACAGAGACCTTTAAAAATTTTAAATCTCAATATCTCTAGAACTATCAGATTTTAGTAGACATATACATAAGAGATTTATATTATAAGAAAGAGGCTGGTAAATATTTTGCATGAATTTTCGTTGTCATCGGATGAAAGGTAAAAGGTCACAGGTGAGTTTGAAAATTCAGTTAAAAATTTAAATTGAAAATTTATCGAAAACGGTGAAACTTTTATAACCTATTACTGTACAAGATAAATTAGATAATTCGATGAGGAATATTTATGTACAATTTCAAGGTCATCCGATGAAAGGTCAAGGTCACAGCTCAAATTGAAAATTTCAACTCAAAATAGCTGAAAAACTATAGAACTTTTATATATATGTTAGTGTTGAAGATTTGTAGGGAATGATCTGTAAAACACATGTGTGAAGTTTCAAGGTCATGATGAAAGGTCTAGGTCCACAGCTCAAATTTGAAAATTATGAACTCAAAATAGCTCAAAAACTATAGAACTTTGAACTCTATATTTGTTAGTGCATTGGAGATTTGTAGGGAATGACGCTAAAGAACACATGTGTGAAGTTTTCAATGCATCATGATGAAAGGTCAAGGTGGAAGCTCAAAATGAAAATTTCAACTCAAAATAGCTCAAAAACTATAGAACTTTTATTTATAGGTTAGTTTTGAAGATTTGTAGACGAATTAACTGAAGTTAAACTTATGAGGGAATTTTCAAGGTCATCGAATGAAAGGTCAAGGTCACAGCTAAAATTGAAAATTTCATACGGTCAAAATAGCTAAAAAACTATAGAACTTTTCTATATATGTTAGTGTTGAAGATTTGTAGGGAATGAGCTGAAGAACACATGTGTGAAGTTTCAAGGTCATTCGATGAAAGGTCAAGGTCACAGTTCAAATTGAAAATTTCAACTCAAAATAGCTTAAAACCTATAGCACTTTTATATATAGCCATAGTGTTGATGATTTGTAGGGAATGAGCTAAAGAACATATGTGTGAAGTTTCATGGTCATCCGATGAAAGGTCAAGGTCACAGCTGAAATTGAAAATTTCAACTCAAAAACTATAGAACTTTTATATACTCAAATAAGCTCATTAGCTATAGAACTTTTGTATACATGTTGCTGAAGGAGATTTGTAGACAATGCGCTGAAGACTATTTGTGGAAAGTTTGAAGGTCATCCGATCAAAGGTCAAGGTCACAGCTCACTTTAGCCATGGTCAATTCAAGTAGTTAAAAATATCAAGATTGTTTTTTGAGGATCGGACTTCGGTCTCAGGTCATAGCAGCTGAGCTATTGCTCTGTAATGATAACTGAAGCTGTATCATAGCTGTAGCTTCTGAGCTTTGCTATGTTGCTAAGCTGATAGCCATGGTATCAAAGTAATGATAGCCTCAGCTGTAATCGGATGGAGCCCTTGGTATATCAGCAAAAAGACAGCTCTAGGTATATTATTATATTATTATTGGCATATTTAATTAATTCATCAATTTATTTATTTATTATGGCCAAATTGTTTAGTAATATTATCAATTAACAGTATTACCGTTATTATAGCCATATTATATAGTTATGGTAGCCATTATTATAATGAAAGTCAAGGTAGTAATTTAATGATGGATGGTTTTTTTTTAAGTTTCCTATGGTATTATTAACTGATTCTCTCCGAGTTTTTAGTAATGGTAGCCAAATTATACATGGAATTATCTAAATAGTTATGGTAATTTCAGCCAAGGTATGTACGTGTATGAATATTCACATGGTATATAGCTATTCGATTTCCACAATATATTCGTAATGACAGTAATGTCACAGCATAACAATACAGTAATGAGCCCGGTATGAGAATTTACATGATTTCTTTATCGATGCGAACTATTATTGGCAATACAGAGTAATATTTTGTATATCTATATTTTGAAGAGATTGTCCAAGAAGGTTCAAGATAGCGTGGCTAAAGCCAACGCCGTAGCTGAGGAATCTTGCTCAACTATTAGAACTGTTAGAAGTTTTGCCAACGAAGAAGGTGAAATACAACGTTACAGGGACACATTACAAGAAACCTATAAGTTATACAAGAAGACAGCGGTGATGTTTTGCAGGTTACAGATGGTGCACATCAGGTCAAGATAATTCATTTCTATTTGTTTTTGTTCAGTTCATCAAAGGTTGTATTTTATTGAAAAATATTTTTGACAGGAATCAGTGCCAAGTTAAATTGCAAAATTTTCCAACTTTGGATTATGAACTCTATACTTTGAAAACTGCATACCTGGAAACTTTCGTCTTTTATGATAGAAAACATATCCATCCCGTTTTTAATTCGCACATAATAACCATAGCCCTATGAATGTCATAAATGCCCATAACTATTTTTTTTAACTTAAAAGTTTCGCTTTTATTTTAAAATCGCTCTCATCTCAGACGAAAAGGTGAAAGTTAAACGGGAGCGAATTTTCCGAGATATATAGTAATGATAGCCAAGGTATGCGGTAATGATAGTCAAGGTATACGGTAATGATAGTCAAGGTATGCGGTAATGATAGTCAAGGTATGCGGTAATGATAGCCAAGGTATGCGGTAATGATAGTCAAGGTATACGGTAATGATAGCCAAGGTATGCGGTAATGATAGCCAAGGTATACGGTAATGATAGCCAAGGTATACGGTAATGATAGCCATGGTATATAGTAATGACAGCCAAGGTATACAGTAATGATAGCCATGGTATATAGTAATGACAGCCAAGGTATACAGTAATGATAGCCAAGGTATATAGTAATGATAGCCATGGTATATAGTAATGACAGCCAAGGTATACAGTAATGATAGCCATGGTATATAGTAATGGTAGCCATGGTATATAGTAATGATAGCAGAGGTATACCAAAGTATACAGTAATAATAACTAAGGTATACAATAATAATAATATAAAAAATATCAGATACCGAAGTATAAATCAATAGAATGTCCAGGACAGAATTGCACATCCGGTAAAAATGGACAAACACGGACCTCTGGAAACCATGAGGGGGATCAGGTGCCATGGAGGAGTAAGCATCCCCTGTAGACCGGTCACACCCGCCGTGAGTCTACAGTCAAGTCCAATGAAATACGTGAGGAGTATCCTCGTCACAATTGGTACAGACGTCTCAACAACAGCCAGCGAAAAGGCAACTCAACATTTCATTTTGTGAAATAGAGTAATCGTAAACAAGACTGTAAAATTTGACGGGGCTTCATGGGAAAAGCGTTTTACTCTGCGCTGTATAATTGTGGAAATGATACAATTAGGAACGACAACTCGTACTGGTGTAATTAAGATGTTTTACCTCGAATTTAAACTCGTTCAAGAAAGGGTTCACAAGACTTCACCCTGCCATGTTATATGAAATTTACTATAATAAACACACATTATTTCAATGACTCTCAGTGTCAGTTTTAACTTTGTTGACTATTGATGATATATTGTGAACTTCTGTTTTATCAATTTTTAATTATATTGGAGTTCAAGTGATGAAGGCTTTATGACAGAAACAATCGTCTTAAGCATATGTTTTGTCCTCATTTGTAAAATTATAACTTTGGTATTGTTAATAATATCTATTGTCAATCATTAACTATTAAAGAATTTATATTACCAGATGTTTAAAATGTCATCCTGCAAGAGCATGCATTCCATGATACAACTTGACCTTTACAAATTGCATATATAAGTATAATTTAAAGCCAAAATATCTTTAAAATAGTTGTGACACTTATCTCATTCCACAGATATTTGAGTTAGCACTCAGTGTCAGCGTCCTGTATTATGGTGGACATCTTGTTTTGACGGGAAAGATGTCCGGTGGCAATTTAGTCTCATTCATTCTATATCAGACGTCACTTGGGAACTGTAGTATCACGTTTATTATTATTCTATATCAACGTCACGGATTGGGAACTGTCATTGATGTAATGTATCAAACATTTTGTTTCGCGTTGCGTTTAGCTTATCGCGTGTTTTATACACTAAAGGTTACCAAAATAAAGTGACACTCCGGGTTATGCCCGAAACCGAAACAAGTATTTTCCGGATTTGCCTAACTCAATATACCACTGTAGGATATACCGGTCAAACTCATCATATTTGTATACAACATCTGTCTGCCTGTAATCAAACAATTTGTTTCTGCGACGGTTGCGTTTAGCAGATCAGTCATTTGTACATGATAAAGCGTTTTAGAGCACTGTAGGTCTACCAAAATAAAGTGACACACAAACTGCCTCGTTTGGGGTTAAAGATTAAACTTCCACTTAAACTTCATAGACCATAGAAATGGTTTTGGTTGTGTTTTACTTAACTTAAGTATATCGACTTAAGGCAATAAGGGGTTTCCCTGTGAATGTTTTATAAGAAATTACAAAGTATCGGCGATTCCCCTGTCAGAAATAAAGTTTCGGCGTCAGCTGAGTTGTGAAACGGACATGACCGAGGGATAAGTATGATTGTCCGTATCTCTCGCATACAAAGGCAATAAATTGTTTATTATACAGATATGAAAAACCCATAATGTAAACAACCACCATTAAAGTTTCAAGAATATTATATTCAAAACAACAGTATTCTAAAATATTTATGAAAAAATCTTCACATACTTGTTTCGTATTAACAACAATAACTCTAGTGTGGTTCTGAATGGGAGGAAATATGACAGGGAAAATGGAGCGCGTGAGGGACACTTGACGTTTCGATTCCTGGTCACGTGAATGCGTTTGGTCAATAAGGATTAAGAATCTAACAAAGAGGTAAAATAATACTACTTGAATGTGGAAAGTTGACAATAGGGACTACAGCTTTGCGTTGTGTCCGTCTGTCTTTCCGTACTTCCTTCCGTCTGTCCTTTTTGCTATGTGCATGCCACATATTCCTCATGCCTACCACTATATTCCTCATATTTGCTACAGGAATACTTCCTAAGAAGACAGTGTCGTTAATAAAAATTGGCTTCTACTACTGTTATTTTAGAGTTATTCCCCTTTATTAGTCATATTTCTCAGCGCCATATCCAAGTCATGCCTTCACTTAGGCTCCCCGTGTTTGGTGCACATATATATCTTACATAGACGGTAAGTAGCATATAGAAATTGGAATTATTCCCGTTTGTCCAGGCCATATATAAATCAAATTTTCACCTTTTTTCTAATACATTTAAAATTTTAATTACTATTAATTATTTGTATGATTTCTGGGTATTAGTTATACATGGATTCTTTCCAGAAAATTGGAAGTGTATACACTGGTCTTATGAAAGCTGTCGGTGCATCACAAAAGGTGTTCGAGTACATTCTCAGAAAACCAAAGATGCAGAATTCAGGAGTTCTAAAACCAGATCATATAGACGGAAAAATAACATTTGAAAATGTTGCATTTTCATATCCTTCAAGACCTGCTACCAATGTGCTTAAGGTATTTGAATTATCTACACGTAATTTGTTTCTGTTTACACCTTTTGTTTAACATAATATTGTTGTGTATCTTTAAACTCTTAAGATTTCTGGTTCTGGCCATTTATTGTACGTTATACAAGTCAAAATAATACTGTTTACCTGGTCATTTTCGCTCCCGTTTAATTTTTTGCCATTTTCGCCTTTAGACAAGAGGTCGAACTTAAAGCGAAAGCGAAATTTTATGGCTAAATCATTGAAACATCTGGTATGTACGCCATCATTTAGACTTTGGCGATTTAGTGTGAATTTAAGACGAAGTTTTCTATTGTAAAAGGACGAAGATAACCAGGGTCGAAAATAACCAAGGATGAAAATTTGCAGGTATGCAGTAATCAAACCTAAATCATTATCACTAATAATTGCATACTGTCCTCCAAGATATTGTGAAGTTATGTATCGCTTAATGAATGGAATGATTACAGAATGTCAGTTTCTGCGTACACCCAGGAGAGGTGGTGGCTTTAGTGGGTCCCAGTGGCGGTGGCAAGTCATCGTGTATAAATTTGATGCAGTGTTTCTACGAAGCAAAATATGGCGGCGTTTATTTAGATTCGTTAAGTATACAAGAATATGACCACCAATTTCTTCACAAACAGGCAAGTACTTAATATTCTAAAATGACTTGATGCAAACTGTATAACTACGACGATTGTGGTAAATTTTTTCACTAAAGGTGGTACCCGGAAATTTAAATATCGAGTGATCGGTTTGTTTGTTTGTTTATTTTTGTTTAACGTCCCACTCAAGACATATGGAGACGTCACCAAATGCCGGTGAAGGGCTTCAAATTCTGGCCTATGCTCGGCACTTACGGCCTTTGAGCAGTGAGGCTTTTTTAACGTGCTGACACCTACTGTGTCACAGGACCTCGGATTTTACTGTCTTAGTCCATAGGACAGGAAACCGACCTGCCGCCGGCTGGACTCGAACTCACGACCTCACGATCAAGAGTCGAGCGCGCTACCGACTGAGCCAGGCCGGCTCTCAAGTGATTGGTTATCATGATACTTGTTTTGTCAAACACCACTCTGATTCTACACATACATACACAAAACTTGATATATAAAGGTGTTGGATTTTTAAATACACAATATATCTGTAATGTCTATAGGTGTTGTGTTTCAACAAACATTCGACATTCCTATGTAAACCAATTGTGCTCCTTTATTGGCTGACCTGTTCCTTTATTCATATGAAGCAGACTTCATTCAGAAACTGTTGAATCAAAAGGATAAAAGTTAGCGGTGTTCTTTAATTTGACATTTAGATATATCGACGACGTTTTGTTAATTAATAATGACACAATTTTCATACATGTGCCAATGCAATATATCCCAGCGAACTAGAAATTAAAGATACAACAGAATCAAGCACACACGCTTCATACTTAGACATTTTACTTACTATAGACACAGACGGGAAATTAAAAACTAAATTATACAACAAACGCGACGATTTCGGCTTTCCTATCGCAAATTTTCCACATTTTAGTAACATCCCAAAGTCACCCGCATATAAAGTTTATATTTCACAAATGATCCGATATGCCAGGGCGTGTTCAACATATGTACATTTCATATACAGATGTAAACTTCTCACTGACAAATTATAGACACAGGATATCGAAAACCGCGTTTGATGTCAACATTCCGCAAATTTTACGGTCGGTGTTTGTGATTTCTCTGTTTCACTATGTGAAATATTGAGTTGCCTTTTCATTGGCGGCTGTTGAGACGTCTGTACCAATTGTGACAATGATTCGTTCCTCACGTATTTCATTTGGATATGAATGTGGACTCACGGCGGGTGTGACCGGTCGACACGCGATGCCTACTCCCCCATGGCACTTGATCCTACCTCTTTATTTCAAGAGGTCTGTGTTTGCCCTTTTTTACCAGATTTGTACCTATATCCTGGACATCCTAAAGATATATACTGTGGTATCTGAAATTTTCTTTTCTTTTATACATTAACACATTTACCCCTAAAAACCGTCTGGACTTTTCTAAGTCATTGATTTATAGAAGAGTCGATTGTTTTTCAAGAGTTGATGAATTAATGATGATTATTTTTATGATAGAAATATTATTTGGTATGTTGTAAAAATTAATGAAATGTCAAAAATGTTTTCCATGTGTGTTGGACCGAGTCTGTATTTCTATAAGCCTAAGATCTGATCCGCATTTGCGTTCCAAAACTTCCTGTAATACTACTTATATTCTAAATAATACACTAAACCACAACAATTATTGGATGATAATATTTGAAAAAAAAAGAAAACATACATCTGATTAAAAGAGAGGTCCCTGATTGTCCCACATGGACTTAAGTAGCTTTAATTTGTATGTACTGAGTTTAACATGTGTATTTTGTATGTTCACGGTGCTTTCATATCACAATATGGACTTTGGTACGGTAGCACTACGTTACTTGTTTTATATCTTAATATAATACAGTTATGTATAATATTAATTCAAAATTTATATATTCAGATGTTTCCGTATATTTTGATAAGTAGGAAACTGAATATCATAAGTATCTTATTCACTATTATGTACAATTCTAAGTAACATTTTTGGTACAAATAGTACATTTAGGTTTTCTTTAGTACAAGTAGTAAATTTAGGTTTTCTTTAGTACAAGTAGTACATTTAGGTTTTCTTTAGTACAAATAGTACATTTAGGTTTTCTTTAGTGCAAGTAGTACATTTAAGTTATCTTTAGTGCAAGTGGTACATTTAGGTTTTCTTTAGTGCAAATAGTACATTTAGGTTGCCGCGCGTTTCTCATCAGTTAAGATCACGTGAATGAGGAATGACGCAACTTCTATGTCCAACTTCACAGACAGATCTTGCCAATACACAATAAGGGAAACTTGGACCAAAACTCATTGCAAATTAATCATGCGCAAGAATTGTTAACAGTCCAGTCTATCGCTTTGAATGTCAATTCTATCACAAGAGTATAATGGTAACAAATAATTGAAAAGTAACATTCTAAAGCAAATTTATGATATTTTAAAATTCATAAAGGACGCCGAACTGAACTTTAATAGCATATATTTCTACAGGTCTTGTAGACTTATATTTATCATCGAATTGTTACTATATTTTCGTCATTTTAAAAAAGCAAAAACAACGAATAAATGTGTGATTTGGAAATTTTAATATAGAGGTTGAGTTTATGTTGCTGAAATGCACATACATGTGTAATTTTGCGTCAATATAATGTGTTATTTACCCCATACTGCAAAATGTACTTTGGCTTGTTCAACAACTTGAACAACTTAGCATAACATAACTGCGTTGATGTTCCATCAACTCGTAACAATGGACGTTTTTCAATGACGTTGGCTGATAGAAGATAAAAGATAAATGTGACTTAAAAAATCAAACACGATTCTTGCTGCATTGCACATGTTTACCAACAACTCCGACCTCCTCCTACTTTTCGTGCCACATGATAAGATAAACAAATTCCACGATGCTCTACGTCAAATAATTTCCAGCTGACAAACTTTTACAGTAAATGCATTCAGGCGTTAATGGAGCAATCGGAGATAAACGGTATATAATGACTGGTATTATTCGGGTTAATTGTCCCATGAGTCTTCTCGTGAATTTCGAGATATCGCGATTCATCTGCATAAGTCATATAACAAAGAAGCTGATTGTTCCACGCATACAAGGAATAGAGTTGAGAAAACTGAGAATATAAGCGAACGAATAGAAAGTGACAAATATTAGAATACAAAATTACCGTTCGAATATTCAATCACAGAAACAACAAAGCATTCACTGTAGTGTTGCCTTACCATCTCTAATCGACATGGACAGGAGAGGCTGGATAGGGGCCTAAAAACTACTCTCACAAATTTATCATATTTCATACTTTAAAAATATCTATATACTTACACGAGATCAACATATAAACATTGATATGTTTATTTCGGTGTTATGACAAACATTAAGGAGAATCAAAGGGATGGCAGAGTTTGACAGTGTTGAACGTCACACAATTTTCAGTTATATGGTGGTGGCCAGTTTTTATTGATGGAGGAAAGAACCCGGTTACAATGTACCCGGGAAGAGACCACTGGTCTTTCGTAAGTAAACTGGCAAACTTTCTCACAAAAAATAAGCTTACTAGGTTTCAGTGGGACTCGTACCTGGTGAATAACAGAAAAAATACACATGTTCACTAAAAGGAATACGAATTGTGTAATCGTCACGTATATACGAAGAGTGATGTTTGATATTCATCTGAGCTGTAATAAAGTATGGGGATTAAAAACGCATGTATCACTGTCAATATAATGAATGTGTTTGTCATCACTTTGTCTTGTAGGAGAAATATTGAAGAACTGGTTCCATTGTAGTTGTGGAATCTTCTACACCGATTGCAGCAGAGAGGTGTTTACTAATTTGATTTGATTTGGTTCTGACAAAAAACTCCTATCGGGAAAGAGATAACTGCATTACACCGCATGATCTCACTTCCGTATTTTCTAGAAGTCTGTGTTTGTCTAACATTCACAACATTTTTATGTTTAATCATGAATCTCTTTATAGTACACGTACATACACCAAGTTACTATTTTAAAATTAACATAGATAAGAATACTACTTATTTTTATTCATCAGATTGCATTAGTTGGACAGGAACCAGTTCTCTATTCTCGTTCTATAGCTGAAAATATTGGTTATGGTCTCGACCAATCCGAGTGTCCTCAGAAGGAAATTGAGCGTGTGGCCAAACTAGCAAACGCACATGACTTTGTAATGGATTTGAAAGACACGTACAAGACGGAAACAGGGGGAAAAGGAATACAATTGTCAGGTAATTAATACAACCTCTATGACTACCAAAAAACTTTAATGTCAGGCAGTTAATACGACTCAACCAAATAACATGAATGTCGTATAGTTAATACATTTGATACAACTACCAAATACCGTAAATGTCAGATATCTAATAAGACTGATACAACTACCAAATATCTTAAATGTCAGGTAGTTAATAACACTGATATAACTACCAAATAATTTAAATGTCAGGTAGTTAATAACACTGATATAACTACCAAATATCTTAAATGTCAGGTAGTTAATAAAACTGATATAACTTCCAAATAACTTAAATGTCAGGTAGTTAATAACACTGATACAACTACCAAATATCTTAAATGTCAGGTAGTTAATAACACTGATATAACTACCAAATAACTTAAATGTCAGGTAGTTAATAAAACTGATATAACTTCCAAATAACTTAAATGTCAGGTAGTTAATAACACTGATACAACTATCATATAGCTTAAATGTCAATGCATTCAGGATATAAATAACAGTTGTATAAATTACCCAGGGTGAACTTAACTTTTTCTGTCATTGAAGGAGGCGTAAAGTTTAAGTCGTAAGTTTTAAGCTCAGTTTTATCAAATTTGTCTTAATTACAATATTTCGTTGTCATTGTTCTTAAAATTTCAAATAATACCTGTATGTACACCTGTAATTGCTCCATTTTTGATATATCAATTGTGAGGTTTAAATCGCTTAAAATTTTTGCGTTGTCTTTTTGGTAACCATGTGTTTAGAAACTTTTTTCGTCGGAGGATGTAATTTCTAATGCTTTTAAAATGGAGTCAAGTCAGATGCGACGTGGTTTGATCTACCTTTTTAAGAATGGTCTCCAAATTAATTTTGCCTGCTACTATACATATAACTATGAAGCCGTTTCTTCAGTTGTTATCAAACGAACAGAAAGGCACAACAGTTAGATACTTGTGGCGGAACAGGTGTATATACCTCATTACTTATACTATATTGTCATCAATAGACTGCTATATTGTTTGTTTGTTTGTTTATTGTTGTTTAACGTCCCACTCAAAAAAATTATTGCTATAACCGAACACTTGAAAAAGGCTATAATATTTTGTATGTGATTATACATCACTTTAGGTTGACTGTGATTCCACGGCAACCCATAGGAATCATTACTTAGCCTTAAGGTATTAACATTTTCATAATTTAACATCTGCATTTAACAAACTGTGCCTAAAGCATTCATTTAGTTACATGTTAAAGTTTGACTTTTTGCAGGTGGTCAAAAACAGAGAATTGCAATAGCACGTGCACTGATGAGAAATCCCACAGTACTACTTGCTTGATGAAGCAACAAGTGCCCTTGACTCAGAATCGGAACATGTGGTATGTAGGTAATTTCATATATATATATATATATATATATATATATATATATATATATATATATATATATATATATATATATATATATATATATATATGTATGTAAAGGGGCATTAACTGTGAGGTTTTTTAAACAAGTTTCTTTCCTTTGTAAATACTTAGATTGATACACAATAACATGTAAGATATATACACAGGCATACAAATTATTAATTAATATATATTTTGTGAAAATTTCATTAGAAACCCATTTTGGCAATAGTTCACTTGCATTTGATTAATCCAACCTTACTCTTTGTATATGCATATCACATACATTAATATATAACAGTAACCAGGATAAAAGTACACTAGTATATAACAGTAACCATGGTAAAAGTACACTAGTATATAACAGTAACCAGGGTAACAATACAATAGTATATAACAGTAACCAGGGTAACAATACAATAGTATATAACAGTAACCAGGGTAACAATACAATAGTATATAACAGTAACCAGGGTAACAGTATACTAGTATATAACAGTAACCAGAGTAACATTGCACTAATATATAACAGTAACCATGGTAACAGTAGAGTAGTATACAGCAGTAACCAGAGTAACGGTATAATATTATAAAACTGTGACAAAAGTAACAGTTCACTAATATATAACAATAACCAGGGTAACAGTACAATAGTATATAACAGTGAACAGGGTAACAGTACAATATGATATAACAGTAAACAGGGTAACAGTAAAATAGTATATAACAGTAACCAGGGTAACAGTACAATAGTATATAACAATAACCAGGGTAACAGTACAATAGTATATAACAATAACCAGGGTAACAGTACAATAGTATATAACAGTAACCAGGGTAACAGTACAATAGTATATAACAGTAACCAGGGTAACAGTACAATAGTATATAACAATAACCAGGGTAACAGTACAATAGTATATAACAATAACCAGGGTAACAGTACAATAGTATATAACAGTAACCAGGGTAACAGTACAATAGTATATAACAATAACCAGGGTAACAGTACAATAGTATATAACAATAACCAGGGTAACAGTACAATAGTATATAACAATAACCAGGGTAACAGTACAATATTATATAACAGTAACCAGGGTAACAGTACAATAGTATATAACAGTAACCAGGATAACAGTACAATAGTATATAAAAATAACCAGGGTAACAGTACAATATATTATAACAATAACCAGGGTAACAGTACAATATTATATAACAGTAACCAGGGTAACAGTACAATAGTATATAACAATAACCAGGGTAACAGTACAATATTATATAACAGTAACCAGGGTAACAGTACAATAGTATATAACAGTAACCAGGGTAACAGTACAATATTATATAACAGTAACCAGGATAACAGTACAATAGTATATAATAGTAACCAGGGTAACAGTACAATATTATATAATAGTAACCAGGGTAACAGTACAATATTATATAATAGTAACCAGGGTAACAGCACAATAGTATATAACAATAACCAGGGTAACAGTACACTTTTATATAACAGTAACCAGGGTAACAGTACAATAGTATATAACAGTAACCAGGGTAACAGTACACTTTTATATAACAGTAACCAGGGTAACAGTACAATAGTATATAACAATAACCAGAGTAACAGTACAATAGTATATAACAATAACCAGGGTAACAGAACGCTGATAAAACAGTAACCAGGGTAATAATATACCAGTATATAACAGTAACCACGGTAACAAATCAGTAGTATATAACAGTAACCAGGGTAACAGTACACTTTTATATAACAGTAACCAGGGTAAGTGTTCATTATTATATAACAGTAACCAGAGTAACAGAACACTGGTATATAGCAGTAATCAGGGTAACAGTACAAAAGTATATATCAGTAACAAGGGCAACAGTGCAATAATTTATAACAGACACAAGGGTAACAGTACACTAGAATATAACAGCAACCAGGGTAACAGTACAATAGTATATAACAGTAACCAGGGTAACAGTACAATAGTATATAACAGTAACCAGGGTAACAGTACAATAGTATATAACAGTAACCAGGGTAACAGTACAACCTGTATATTAACAGTTAACCAGGACAGAAACGTACAATAGTATATAACAGTAACAAGGGTGAACAGTACAATCCCGTATATAAATTCGAGGACAGGGTAACAGTACAATTGTATATGTAACAATAACCAGACAGTAACAGTACAATAGTTATATAACAGTAACCAGGGTAACAGTACAATAGTATATAACAATAACCAGTTTTATTCGTACAAATAGTATATAACAATAACCAGGGTAAGCAGAACGCTGAAAAAAAAAGTAACCAGCGGTAATAATATGATACCAGTATGACACAGTAACCACGGTTAACAAATCAGTAGTATATAACAGTAACCAGGGTTAAGTACACTTTTATATAACAGTAACCCCGGTAAGTGTTCATTATTATTAACAGTAACCAGAGTAACAGAACACTTCAATGCGAGCAGTAATCAGGGCAACAGTACAAAAGTATATATCAGTAACAAGGGCAACAGTGCAATTTAATTATATAACAGACACAAGGGTAAAATCAATACACTAGAATAGATACAAAACCGGTAACAGTACAAACACGGACCTATAAACAGTAACCAGGGTAACAGTACAATAGTATATAACAGCAACCCCCTGTCGACAGTCACAATAGTATATAACAGCAACCAGGGTAACAGTACAATAGTATATAACAGTAACCAGGGTAACAGTACGTTATTTTCAAAATTATACCCAAGTATTTACCAATATATTTCTTAAGTATAATAATATTTATATTCATATTAGCGCGTTTTACTAATAGATCCTGAAATCTTAAACTACATTTAAAATCGACAGAAACGATCGCTTTGAGTCTTTGTTTTTGTTTTTGTTTATTTATTTATTTTTCAACTATAACTTCAGTACTATTTTTCACCCGCAAGGTGAGAAAATATTTTCCCGGAATCTAAATTCGAGGACAAGCCGGCCTCTTCCATTGAATATGTAAGCTGAGTAAAATGCCAGTGACGATCGCTTTTTATCTTGCTACTCTCTGTGGTAGAGCGGGTCTAGGTTATTGTACATCCTGTTTCATTCGCAAAAATTGTATTTACTCGTAATTTCGTGAGAGCTGTTGAAAAAAAAAATATCGCGTTATGAATATGATAATAGTATGACAAAATGGGCATTCGAAATCGCGATATCATCTTGCAAATAAATTAAGAACTTGTGTGAACTTTAATTTCCCGCGAAATTTTCCGGATTTACAGTACCCGCGTTAGACCTGACGAACATTTCAATGCGAATTGAAAACTAACTCTTCGCAACATCCAGCAGTCGTACATGTATTCATCTGTCCGTTTCAGGTTCAACAGGCGATTTACAACAATCTTAAAGGAAGGACTGTGGTTATAATTGCCCATCGTCTAAGTACAGTTGAAAAGGCAGACAGGATCATCGTGATAGATAAGGGTAGTGTCGTGGAGCAAGGCACTCATGCCACGTTATTGCAACAAAAGGGTTTATACTCCAAGCTTGTCCAGAGACAGCTATTATCCTATGAAGAGGGATGTGCGTCACCAAAATCGGACATCCAAACTGAAGTCAAATAAACGTCTGTAACACACTTTATCTCCGATAAACCAAATGATTTTAATCTGACATTTGAATCATTTTCTGAATGGTGGAAGAGCAATTTTCTTTGGATCATGAAATTATACCCCAATTTTAGAAGAATTATGCAATCACTTTTTGTTTTACTTTGACATCAAAATGTTTTTGTGTTTGTCCATTTTTACCGGATTTGTATCTATGTCCTGGACATTCTATTGATTTATACTTTGGTATCTGAAATTTTTATATTATTTCTTTACTTAAAATAATATGTCCAAATTAGACGCTGATTTTACGATATTGTTATGAGGGTTAATGGGTGCTTGTTTACAATTATTTGTACTTGTTGAACTTAGTGCATCTGGACCTTTCTGGAAGATCAGGTGTTTGTGTGTATTTGTTCAAGGGCATTCTAACTCTGTCATCATGTTACTATATTTAGCCATAGGGACTTTCCTGAATCTTGTAGAAAGACCATTTTCTTGATTGTTCCTATCTAGTGATTTCTAGAACTGTTTCAGAGTATATATACAGAGATGGTCAGGTCTTCAGGCAGAACAAGTATATAACAAGTGAAGTTTAGAACAAGTTTAGAACAGCTGAGACTATTTTTGAGACCAAGTTATAGGAGAACAGACCATAGTTTTTATATTGGGATTTATGTGAGATTAGTACACATCACTTTTACATACAGATTGGAATTTATTGTGTATTCAAGTGGATCCTTTAAATATTACATTCGGTCTGGAATTTATTGTGTATTCGTGTGGATCTCTGAACTGGAATTGAACTGTGAGTTGTGATTTAATTACTGTAAAGTGTCATATAGATTCAGTTTTTATTTTGTTATTGTTCATAAAATTTATAAATTTACTTTTTTCTGTGTTCTTGAGTTTTTCTGGCATATTTTAAGGTAATTCTGACCTCATAACAATATCAAGCGGTATTTTAAACTGAACATTTTCCGGAGTAAAAATACATTTCCGTATTTCTTATATAATCCTTTGCACTGGTGAAAGTGAATTGCCGTCTCGAGGTGATATTTTCTTACTACTAAAATGAAACAATGGCGTCGATTGGTTAATTTGTACTTTTATTCTATATTTGATCAAACTTTATATGCAAAATGCATTTTTTATTTTATTATTTTCATTTCCATGAATAATGTGGTTTTTGCATGCAAAAATATACTTTTTACATGAAAGGGAAAGGTTTTTGCATGCACATTTTCATCACTTAGCTTCATCCCGTGTTGGACACAAACGCCCTTTGAACACTAAAACACACTGTCCGTTTATTAATCTGTGATATGTTTTAAGATTGTAACATCTTTTAAACCCAAACGTATGCAAGATACACACTTGCTAGTCATTTTTATTGCAAATTATTAAACAAAACGAACTCATAATGTTGAAAGAAAATTATTGTTTAATTTCAATAGAATATTTTCTATAAACCGAATGCTATAGAGTCCACTGAGCACGCACTCCCATTTTACAGTCTAGATTTTAAAGATATTATAAACATAATACCAAAGGTATAATGTTCAATACGATCGTTTCTGTCAATTATAATTCAGCAGTTGAGCACCAATTTAAATAGATATTTTAAAGAGAAAGTGGTATCAGACAAGGCCAAACAATAAATCTAAGCGTATAATCAAAATAAACGATGAAATAGTGTGTTCTACTACAATTCGTTTGGTGAGAAAAACGTATATTCCTTTAAATAATAAACACCCTTTAACAACCTTTATCCCGCTGGTAAATTTAAACAAAAAAGTTATTTTATTATTTTTCAAATATCAGTGATAAAATTCTATATAATTTTATTTATTCATTTATAATAATTATCATGTTTTGCACTGTGTCCTACATTAATGCTGTAATCCCTCACATATCATTGTGTCCTACATTAATGCTGTAATCCCTCACATATGTCTCGGAATTACACCACAGTGCCATATATCTATGCTGTAATATCTGACATATGTCCCGGAATTATATCATTACCTTTATATGGAAGAAACAATTTGTGATAAGCAAATGTTCAATTCACAACTCTTCTAACCCAATTCCAAATTTTGCGAATTCTAAAGTGCGATTACTGGTTACATTGCTTCTACTATTGACATGAGAATCCAGTACCAGCTGTTGACTGTGGCTGCACTCCTACAGAGTAAGAACTCTCTCTCTCTCTCTCTCTCTCTCTCTCTCTCTCTCTCTCTCTCTCTCTCTCTCTCTCTCTCTCTCTCTCTCTCTCTCTCTCTCTCACACACACACACACACGTGTGACCCTCATACCTTACTAACCTCGTAGCATACATAAACATTAATATAAATGTATCTCGTCTTTTAGCATTACATTCATTGTCACGTAAAACTGAGTTGTTTTTACCAAATGTTCATTACCATTACTCGCATTTCTATGGGAATAAAAACCATGTATTACCATTTTAAGTACATTTGGGCTCACAAGTTAAATACACCCAATATGTTCTTATACAGATTAAAGGTGTGTTTACCAAAATCAATAATTTCGATTTTTTTCGAGAAAAAAAAACACAGCTAATTCCCTCTTGAATTCACCCAAAATATGTTTTGACAGATGAAATCCATCTGACACATACTTCCATATGATTTAATACATGTACACCCTATATACTTACTTATAAATATATATATTTACCCTGAGATTTTTAAAGATCAATGATAAAACAATTAGGTATATACGTAAATATTCCAGGTATATGCTATACGTACAATTACCAGGTGTATGCTATACGTACAACTGCATTAATACGTAAATATTTCAGGTGTATGCTATACTTTTGCGGAGAAAAAGTCGTTTATTGATGATTTACTCAACTCTGGAGTAGATCTTCCGACACTTTTACATCCACCAGACAGTGGCATTCATCCATACAATCCTGACCTCACGGATCCGTACTACGCCCCATATCCGGACACTCATACTAACAACCAGATTAATCCAGATCATGTGCTGAATCCTTACTATCAAACTGATTCGAATTCAAGTTTGCCACAACGTCCAGATAACCAAATGTTTCCTGACCATCAGATAATTACTGACCCTAAAAACCCTTACTATCAAGTGGATCACCAAATCCCATTGAATCCTGATCATCTTCTGAATCCTGATCACATGCTGAATCCAGACATACTGAATCCTGATTTGACGAATCTTGATCATCATATGCCACTAGATCCTTATAATATTGATCGTATGTATACTTATAAAATTACTACTGTAAATCTAGTTTTATTTGCAGTAACTTTATTTACGCCTAATTTCGCCAGAGCGCTCGTTCGCATTTACATATGTATGAAAATTGTCATTATTAATTGACAAAACGTCGTCGATATATCTAATGTCAAATTAAAGGACACCGCTAACTTTTTCTTCTTTTCATTAAGCAGTTTCTGAATGAAGTCTGCTTCGTATGAATAAAGGAACAGGTCGGCCAATAAAGGGTCACAATTAATTCCCATAGGAATGCCGACAGTTTGTTTAAAAAACCACGTCTCCGAACATTACAAATATATTGTCTATTAGAAATTCCAGCATGTTTTTATGTCAACTTCAGTGTAGTTATGTGTAGAATCAGAGTGGTGTTTGACGAAATAAGTATCCTGATAGCCAATCACTAGATATTTAAATTTTGGGGTACCACCTTTAGTGAAAAAGCAGTTGTCTATGATGCTGAAAAGTCTTTCTTTTAATTTTTTATGTGGAATAGTTGTGTAAAGAGTAGAAAAGTCATAAGTTTTGATACTCTGCCTTCAAATTTTCTAAAAGTTGTTTAGAACTTTTAAGTATCCACATCTGATTTACACCGCTTCCGGAATAAGCAACTAAACAGTATTGTTGAAGTTTCTCCTTAACGGCTTTCAACATCTTGGCGAGGAGTAAAGATAAAGGTTTGGTAGAACAATTGCTGGATCCTGCTATGTATCTTTGCTTATATGGGGTTTTATGAAGTTTAGGTATCCAATATAAATGTGGTAGCTCGAAATCGGTATCCTTTGTAGGTATATCAAATGAGCGTAATACGGACACGTGATTTTGAAGGATCTCGTCCTTTGAAAGTGAGTTACGTGTGTATGTAGAAATTCGTATTAAACCCAAGTTCTTCTAGTAAACAATTATAGTAATGTGCCTTACAAATAAAAACTATATTTTTGAGGCTTTGCCTGCCGGTACTAGTACATATTTGTCATGCAATATATCCATTTTATTTGCTACCTCTGGGACACTGAATACAGCGGGAAAACGTGATTTCCTATAGTCCCTTTAAGTTTTCTGATACGAGATTTTATCAACCATCGTATGGCTTTCAGCAATTCAGACAAAGTGTCCGGTTCTACGTCTTCATGTTTGGTCCATCGTCTGGCATAATCTTCGACAGAATCCATAACTAAACTGAAATTCTGACGCCAATTAAAGGAACGGACTTCACGGTATTTAGGGCCCCTTAAAATAAGATTTTTTAGGCTTTCATTTTCAACAATAGAAACCTCGCCGGTGATGACATACCCGATAAGATCGTATTTGAAAGGAGATGAACATTTTGTGAATACTTTTCAATACCCACAAAATATTCGTATTTGAATTTCTTTAAATTTACAGTCTTGATTTTAGCGAATGCTGATCTACCGTAAAAAAAAAACAACAACAAAATACGCATATATGTATGTATTCAAGTTTCAGAAAATCGCATTCGACTATGATCGTTAGTTTTATAGCACGTTTTTTCAATTATCAATTATTATTTATGAATTGCATTTTATTTCTTTTGTCAATGACAAGTGTAATTCCATTGACTTAACGCGTATTGTCTATGTTCCAGGAAATCAATTAATAATCCAAATATAATTTGACGTTCATTAAACAACACCTAAATCAACTTCAGTAAAATGAGTACACCAATATCTTATTTCTGATGTTTGTTTTAGTTCTTATCTCAATGTTTTTAAAACTAGATATGTCACCTGGACAAGAACAAACCTCACCTGAAAGACATGAGACCTACGGCACTGAGAATGACCTTCTCCATTATCCAATTGTTTGAAATGTCTGAGTAAACTGCAATCAAATTAAATGTGGTGTCAGGTGAATATGAGAAGAAAATCATGTATTCTGTTTTATCATAAATTATAACAAAGTTATGAAGTATGAACAATTTGTTTGTTTTTTTTTTTCACCAAAGTATAAATCATTAGGATGTTCAGGATATAGGTACAAATCTGGTAAAAAATGGACAAACAAAGATCTTTTGAAATCAAGAGGTGGTATAAGGTGCCATGGAGGAGTAAGCATTCTCTGTCGACCGGTCACGTAATAACACGTGAAATGCATGAGGAACGAATCCTCGTCATGATTGGTACAGACTTATCAACAACTGCCATCGAACAGGTAAATCAACATTTCACTTAATGAGTAATCACAAAAAAGACAATTATACCGACCGTAAAATTTGCGGAACATTGACATCAAACGTGGTTTTCGATATCCCTGTGTCAATAATTTGTCAGTGAGTACTTTACCTCTGTATATGAAATATTCATATGCTGAACACGCCCTGGCATATCGGATCATTTGTGTAAACTCCATATGCGGGCGATTGTGGGAAATTACTACTTAAATGTAGAAAATTTACGATGAGAAAGTCAAAATCGTCGCGTTTGTCGTATAGCTCGGTTGTTCATAATAAGTAAAATGTCTAAGAATGAAGCGTGTGTGCTTGATTCTGTTGCATCTTTAATTTTCTAGTTTTTTTTGGATATATCGCACTGACACATGTATGAAAATTGTTATTATTAATTGACAAAACGTAGGACACCGCTTTTTCTTTTTCTTTTTCTTGTGATTCAGAAGTTTCTGGATGAAGTCTGCTTTGTATAAATAAAGGAACATGTCAGCCAATTAAAGGGGCACAAGTGGTTCCTGTAGGAATGCCGGCAGTTTGTTGAATTTGATTTGATTTGATTTTTTGTTTTACGTCATACTCAACAATCTTTCAGTCATATGATGGCGTCCAGTTTTTATTGGTGGAGGAGAAACCCCGGTTACCCGGGTAAAGACCACCGACCTTCCGCAAGAAAACTGGCAAACTTTCCCACTTAATTCGAAATGACCCTAGCGGGATTCGAACCAGAGGTGAGAGGCCTTGTGATTTAAAGCGCAATGCTCTAACCACTCGGCCACGGAGGCCCCTGACAGTTTGTTGAAAGACCATGTCTCTGAACATTACAAATATATTGTCTATTACCACTTTTAGTGAAAAAACAGTTGTCGATGAACATTCTAACAACGGGGTTTAACTAAATGTAATAATAAAAGATGTAAAGTATGTGACATCGTTAATTGTAATTCTAAAAATGTAATATATGTGATTTTATGTGAACATTGCAAGAAGGAATATATTGGATGTACTCCATCACTAATCCACAGAGTAGCTCTACACAAAAGCAATATAAAGTTAACGCATAATCGATATTCATAATTATATCTTAGTGTAGTTAAGGAAATATCAAACAAATAATAATTCGAATATTACTCTTAAAGAGCAAGATGTTATAGATAAATACAAACCTTTACTGAACAGAACCTAACACCAACATTTAAGATAATCTTATGCAAATAGTAGCCTTCTTATCAGATATACTAATTTTGTTTATTCTTTACATTAAATTTCATACATGTGTAACGTTTCACCCTAGCGTGAACTGCAAACGTAGACACGGGTGAGTTACAGTTATAAACAAACATGGGTTCGACTGCCCCTTTCGGTTGCAGATTCCTGGTCGGCTAGTTCTTACAGAATAAAATAAAACAAAACGATCAAATTTACCTTAGATACTAGTACAGTTATAAACAAAATAAATAAAAATACGAAAAGACAGCACAAATTCACATAACGGTCAAAAACACCTTAACAGGTCTAAATTACCTGCCCGCAGGCTTAAGCCTAGGGACACTAAGTGAAAATCCCGGTCACACACCGGAGCACGTTTTATTGGCCACACATTGTACCAAATAAAACAACCACAAAAGTAACCGAATTACTTATTCATTTCATTCTACCTACAACTAAAGTCTGAAAATGAACAGTAACAATATCACTTGACCCAAACTATTCCACATATATCTCGTGCACCGTGTTAAGCCAGACGTTTGGCATTTTAACAAAAAGCGCAACTTTATAAAATTATACTTAAATCAATAAAAACATCATGACAAACTCAAAATACACGAAGATAAAACACAACTAGTGTCCAAAATAACATTCTATTGTGATGACAGGGAATGAATCAGGATGAAAATGGATAGAAAAATCAAAAGTTCACCTCATGTTCATTTCTCAAAAAGAGACAGGGAAATAGAGAACGTAACACTGCATCACACGTGTTTTACAGGGTAACACTTTCCGAAAGTATCCGAATAATTTAATGAGCCAATAAAAGTCTTTGAACAGTGACCTTTGTATTCAAACGGAACCTGGCAAATCTTGCTATATGACCTAATTTACACGACGCCAGCGCCGCCAAAGGGGGGTAATTAGTGAATAAATGAGATAGAAATAAAATGATAATAAACTAAAGGATAGAGCAAAGAAAAATACTAGCAGGGCTAGACAGATTCGTCACACATCTTATCTTAACTATTTCATCAACTGCTTGTATATGGTTTTACTGAACTACTTTGCGACTCATGGTATATATTCAATACATTTTGGTTGGTGGTCATTGTCTGATGAGCGTTTGTAACTCGAAACACCGCAATGTAAGTAAATAAAAATAAAAAATGAAAATTGTTATGTGTTGTGGCATTCATAAAATATATATATATATATTTATATATATATATATATATATATATATATATATATATACATAGGGGGGGCGCTAAACCAACTTAAAACACACACACGCCAGAAGTGTGTGTGTGTGTGGGGGGGCTAAACCAACTTAAAACACACACACGCCAGAAACGTCTTGGGGGCTAATCCCCAATTTTCAACACCTATGCCTATCTTTGCAAAAAAAAGGGGGGGGCTAAGCCCCCCCTAGCCCCCCGGCTACGACGCCTATATATATATATATTATATATATATATATATATATATATATATATATATATATATATATACATGTATATATATATATATATATATATATATATATATATATTATATATATATATATATATATATATATATTAAACAATCAAAATAACATGAAAACACACACACACTCGCATGGAAACACCCACTCACACACAACCAGATAATTAAAGAAAAGCTACATGTTACAAGTATATAGTGTGATAAAGTAATAAATATCAAACAAATGGATAACTAAAAAACCAACGAACTGTGAATAGAACTAGACCTAAGTGAAAATAACAAGAAACTACAAAGTTACTAAATAAATTTGATCAACAAAGTTAGAACACGTTAAAGTCAAAAGTCAATCTGGCAGAATTAACTGAATTTGGCGGTTCGATGCATAACAAGTTCGATCCATCTTTCCCAAACAATATATACATATTAATGAGTAATGAGTGGATTCGACACAGCACGAAAGTTCCTACCAAATGGATGAACGACGGTGGATTCGTTTTTACATCAGTTCGAACTCGAGTCTTATCGAGAAAGGGTATATCAGTATATAGCAACAATTACGTTATTGTTCTCGTTTTTACAACATTCCATAAGATTCTATAATAACGTTATTTTACTTTTATATAATTTGACATTTCATCATTTTTTTATTTACCCGGGGTTTTACCAAAACCTCTAATAGAGATATACGTATAGGCTATATAACACGGTGTTGTATACATCATCAGTGACTACATGATTATTATGTTGTTATTTTTCGCTATAACTTCTATACAATGGTTCGTTTTAAATTCTGCATCCCACCTGCAGCTGCGTTACTCGCTGAGTCCATGTGAAGAGCACGCCAGTAAGGTGGGTTGGGGGAACCGTATCTCGTCTGCAGCTGCGTTACTCGCTGGGTCCATGTGAAAAGCTCACCAGTAAGGTGGCGTTGCTCGCTGGGTCCATGTGAAGAGCACTCCAGTAAGATGGGTTTGGGGAAACCGTATCCCATCTGCAGCTGCGTTACTCGCTGGAATGTAGCTGGGTCCATGTGAAAAGCTCACCAGTAAGGTGGGTTTGGGGGAACCGTATCCCATCTGCAGCTGCGTTGCTCGCTAGGGCGTAGCTTGGTCCATGTGAAAAGCTCGCCAGTTTTTGATTTGATTTGATTTTTGTTTAACGCCACACTCAACAATCTTTCAGTCATATGATGGCGTCCAGTTTTTATTGGTGGAGGAGAAACCCCGGTTACCCGGGTAAAGACCATCGACCTTCCGCAAGAAAACTGGCAAAAGCTCGCCAGTAAGGTGGATTTGGGGGAATCGTATCCCATCTGCATCTGCGTTGCTCGCCGGGTCCATGTGAAGAGCACGCCAGTAAGATGGGTTTGGAGGAACCGTATCCCATCTGCAGCTGCGTTGCTCGCCGGGTCCATGTGAAGAGCACGCCAGTAAGATGGGTTTGGAGGAACCGTATCCCCATCTGCAGCAACGTTGCTCGCCGGGTCCATGTGAAGAGCACGCCAGTAAGATGGGTTTGGAGGAACCGTATCCCCATCTGCAGCAACGTTGCTCGCCGGGTCCATGTGAAGAGCACGCCAGTAAGATGGGTTTGGAGGAACCGTATCCCCATCTGCAGCAACGTTGCTCGCCGGGTCCATGTGAAGAGCACGCCAGTAAGATGGGTTTGGGGGAACTGTATCCCATCTGCAGCTGCGTTGCTCGCCGGGTCCAAGTGAAGAGCACGCCAGTAAGATGGGTTTGGGGGAACCGTATCCCATCTGCAGCTGCGTTGCTCGCCGGGGCGTAGCTGGGTCCATGGGAAGAGCTCACCAGTAAGGTGGGTTTGGTGGAACCGTGGACTCCAAAGATTTTTTTATTAGACGCGAAATGGTATGTTCTTAGGCTTTAATATATTTGAAAAGCAAATTAGTAAGACTGTTTAGGGGTCAGAAACTTATTTTATGACGTCCTCGATGACATCATCATGAATTAGCATTATTTGATTTTATTACTAAAATGGGTGACAAGAACTTGAAGAAGAACCTTCATTTTGATGTTGTTGATTTTTTTAGTATACCCAACATGCTCAGATTTAACTTGATGACTCAAAACAGGTAATATGGAGACAATCTTAAGGATTCCATTGGATATACGTGAAAATGTGACCTGAAACTTCCTGGATGGGTCATAGTTACTTAGTGATAGAGAAAACGGTGGACATTTGGAATATGTAATGAAAAATAACGTGTATCTGGTAAATTTTCAAAATGTGTATACTTTAGAATATGGCTCACTTAACTAATATTTAATGTGTATGCATTAAAAGTTATATACCAACAAAATAGTTTTGAATCACTCTTTAACATACCATTATATATCACTAAGTTTGGTATGTAGCTTGTAACCTGTTTTATTGAACTGTAAAGTCGGGACATGTTTTTTGAAACACCTGGTCACAGGGTTGCAAAAATCCTGGAAGCTCTAATTTTTTTAGTGTAAAAAGGTATATCTTTTATTGAAATTTTACTTAAAACAGCACACTTCACAGAAAATATGATGTGATCACTCACAAGTTCATTTTGGAAACTCAAGTTCATTGGATTTTTTAGGGTAGGGATATATATCTAACATCGCTCAGTCTCTATTTGAAACAATTTTTGGAAGCTCATTATTTACTTTTATGTTCTTTTAACACTTTAAACCCATTCCGTGCCTATTTAGACATGGATGTAATCCATGTAAAATCAGAATGTTTGAACACGCGTATAGATATTATACGGACAGCTGATCGGATCTAAACCGACTTCATTTTAAACTTTAGATTTATATTGTGCATATCCGGAACTGCAATATCGTAGGTGATTGCATGGCGAGCACCTGTTTTAGAAGATTTTGAGACGTTTTTATTAGTAAAGGAGGATGAAAAGTCTAAGTTCAGCGTGTCAGGAGTTAAAACAACAATATGATGACTGTTTTAACGTATGGTTTGAAGAGAAATTCTTGAAAGGCATAACAAAGGACGACTGCGCCCCTCTCTTTGAAAAATACCAAAAATGTATCAAGGTGGGTTAGAAAGACATCTCCATTTCAGTAAGTCTTTATGTTTTCTACAGCTTAAGTATTAATTAATCATCTATAGTTATTTGTATCACATTCCCTGGACTGTAAGAAAACACGACCTGATTGTAATTTTGACAATTGTTTAGTTTACAAGCCTGGAGGGGAATAAATTGTAACTTAGTAAAGTATAAGTAGTCCTATATACTGATAAGGCCAATCTGACCAGTTTTCAATCAAATTAAGACTTGATTTTTAAATCTTGATCTACTACAAAACGATTATAACTCGGATATTGTTAGACATAGACACAAATTATTCCTGCCAGAGACATCTTACAGGTTGTTAGAGTTAAATGTTTTCTGTCAGTAGTCATTTCTTCTGATACAGTAGGCAACACGACTTACATTGTATCTCCAATACACTGATTACAACTGAATATTTATCATATTTTTAAAAATTATAAACAGTTAGTGAGACTTGAGAGCATCATGCTAATGCTTGTAAGGTCCTGGGTTTGATTCCCAATCTGGCTTCACATTTTCCCTAATTCCTATTAAAACGTTTAGGTCATGCTTATTACCTCTGTTTCTATTTCCCCGTTCATAAATTGTGTGGGGAAAATCTCTGACAGACAGACCTCCTTTGAGTCGCTGAGTTTTCATTTATTTTAACTTGACATGCAAAATAATACTCACAATTTCGGTTGATAAATAATTCATCTTTAAGAATCCATTATTTAATTTTAATTTTTATCATAAATTATGTCAACCATCGTAATTTGAACTGAGGTCATGTGAGGTTACACAAGGTCGCATGGGTCATAATTGGGGCACAACAGAGGGAGTTTGTCTACTGCTCTTACTATATTTTTAAATGCCAAAAGAACAGGACAATTGTGTCTGTAATATTTTGCAGCAAACATACACACTGGCTGTGTGGATAGCTTACAAATGTATATGCCTTTATAACTGGCACAGTCACCATGTAGATAGTCTCAAATTTTCAGATATTACAAATTTGTCAAAAGCAAAGGTTAGTACCTCACCTTCATAAATTCTTTATATCCTACATGTACTGTAGTTTGACTTGTAGAATGTAATTACATGTAGATGCAAGTGTCCTTTATACAGATGTGGCCTTTACTGCAAGTTTGACTGTACAGTAAAACCTTCTATAGTGGCCACCTCTATATAAGGATTACCTGTTTATAAAGACAAGTTTTTTTTAAGTCCGTTGACTGTATACTTCAACTAAATTGAACCTGTGTATAAGGGTCATCTACACATAAAGGTAAATTTTTTCTGTTCGGATATGTACAGTACAGCTCAGGTGTTTTGTAGATTTTACACAAAACACAGTGGGCATATCACCTGAAAACACTGTGGGAATCCAAGTGGTTTTCTGTGTAAATGTTCACACCTTCAAGGTACAGGTATACCCCCTGGTGTGATTCATTGTTTATTGATGTCATCCCACTCTACTACAGGTAATTTACCTGAGGAACAGCACTTACTCACTCAGAGATGCTACATGTAACTATTACACTTTTATTTCAATGTAAATCAGTGTTTTTCTCAAATGTATCAAAGGGGTTTGACATGTTTGATGGTGATGTTTTAGCTTATTTTACAAATTTTATTTTGTAATCTTTAAAATTTATATTAAATCACAGACATGTTATCTGTGTCTGATTAAATCTAATAAATAAATTATAATTTATTCAAAATTCTTTACAAAGTTTAGTTATAATTACATGTACATATCCTGAATTTTAACCTCCTAAATCTTAATAATCCACTAGCTAAAAATTAAATAAAATTAATAATGATTTGTGCAGTTCTACTGAAGAACAATTAACACACAAACACAGTATCTGAAAAAGTGATATATCATAATAGAAAGACTTCAGTCTTAATACAGTTGATTTATGCTATTGTTTACTTGTTGCTGTTGTTCATTTCTATTATTTTATTTTATTTTGAATTTTATTTCCAAAACTCTATTGTTACAAATATTTAGAAAAATAAATATTGCTTGAAACATCCTCTAATTTGTTTTAAATATACATATACATGTTGAAAAATAGCAACAATATACATAAAATGTAGGGGAGGTTGTAGGAAGGAAAAATTAAAATATATATATATATATATTTTAAATTACATTGTATGGCCAGTCTTTGTTGCTTAATTAATGATTTCATGTATTTGTTGTTAACTTGCTATTTTATTTATCTATTTAGGGGTTATAGTAAGCAAACTTAATTTGGAATTAATTGTAACTTATACATGTGAAAGTTGCATCAACAAGCTGGTTGGACTTGGGGAATTAGAGACAGTGTATTAACTTTAATCTTCAATTTGAATGACATTCCCCAAAACAATAAAAATCACCCATCCGTGAAACCTACCAGGCCATCTCAACTAAACGTCCCTTCCTGACATTCTGTTTTTATAATACAGGTAAGAAGTACATGTAACAACATTTTAAAGACAAAGGACATTGATAATCCAGGTGAACTACATATATTAATTTATTACGATCCATGCGAGTTTTTTTTTAGTGATATGTAGCCAACAGTTTTGGGCGCACCGGTACGAACTTGACTTCGATCTGCATTCTATAATTTATTAATGATGAATAAAATCAGTTACATCAGTCATCATGATATTTTGGTGTTGGAAAAATACAGATACGTCGCTAAAAACTAATTAGAAAATGACGATATTTCCTAATTTTCTCTCGGACTCAATGTTTTTAAATCAGAAAAAAAAATCCGCCTGAAAAAAAAAACTGCTCGTGCTACGGGGTCGGTTATATTCTTCCTTCTTGAAAACTATCTATCTCAAAAATGTCGGGAATCTTCATATTTCAATACAATAAACTGATATTATAAGCCGTAAACGTAAATCATTTTCCCGGCGACCCGAGTCATGAATCGTGTATGGTACAGGTAGATCACGTGATTCTCGGAAGAGAGAATATGGTGGTACATCACTCGTAACTTAGAACGACTTCGGCGCGTGGAAAATCGAGTTTTGTATTTTATATTACCAGATATTCGAATGAGCAAAACATAGATATGATTTAATTTATTAACTCTGTGTTTCTTTCGACGACAATAGTTCTCGGAATGAAGATGTCGGCAGTCGTTTTACCCAGTCAATACTCGAATGACGGTTGTCAATTTCGGCGCATGAAAAGTCGAGTCCTTTACTTTATACGAACTTATAGATGCACAATAAATATATTCAACTGAGAAAAAATGTTATGATTTTTATTTATATATTTTTTTGTTTCTCTCGACGACAGAAATCTCAAATCATGACAAAAGTTGAAATAGATCTATGTTATTCACCATCGGACTGTATGCCGAAATGTCCAACGTCGTCACATTTAGATTTTTTTTTATTTACCGAGTAATTTATTAATAATAAACGAAAGCAATATATTGTTATAAAATTTCCCTGATTAATTCATTTGAAGTAAATGTAGAGTAGTCTGTTTTCTTTTAACAATCGTATGTATGCTAGTAGTTGTAGTATACACCTGATGTTAATTACTAATTAGGCCTAGTACTGGTGCTAAAATAACATATACATGTACACGTAATATCAATAATTTCTTAAAAAATAAAAACACAATTCCACAAACTTTTCTTTGCCTGTTAGTAAGACCCTTTTTTTATAAATCAAGTGGACAACAGTTTTACAGGTAGATTATCGATAAGACAAGTCAGTCTTCACGCCTCAGTGATTTTCACTTGTCTCCCGATGAGATGAGAGGTGCCGACAAGTGTCGGCTCACAATATTTTATTATGACCCCTTATACACAACCATGGGACAAAAAACACAGTGTTTTTTTCAGATTTTCCACGGGGCATCTTCCCACTGTGATCCGTGGAAAAATTACGAAACACGTGAGCCGTACTGTACAATATATATAACCAATGAACACATGCTGGATAACTGGTAAAATAAAAAACAATTCCTGGAATGACAATGAAAGAAATTAGAGTTGCACAGTTTTGAGTTAGTTGGTTGTGTTGGAGCAAACTAACATTTTTAGCTCACCAGGACAAAAGTCTTGGTGAGCTAAATGTAAATTGAGAGCTACATGTAATGCCATACCCCTGGCGTCTCTGTGGTCCTCTATAGACCAAACTTTAACCACAAAGGACAGGGCTATGATATTTCAGATGTAGATTCCTAATGACAAGAGCTTTCATTTGGTACTTTGACTTTTGACCTTGACCTTGGACTTTGACCTACTTTTCAAAAAAATTTTGACCTGAGATGAAGGAATCAGTTTTACCAGTCATTTGACATTAAAACTTGACACCTGAGGGTCAGATATCTATTTTGAAAATTTACACCCATTCTGATGAGCTTTGTTGTCTTCTGACAACTCTTGTTTTATGAATGGCATCATTCAGTACCAAAAAAGTAAAGTTGTGTCAATGATTAAATTGTAACAATTGTGATAATTATCTCTTTGCAGGAAGCTGTGAAAGAAAGCAAAATTGAATTATGGGAAATAGAAAAAGATGTCTTGGGAACAAAGAATGAAAAACAAGAACCACCATCACCTCTGGTAGCTCAGAATGAGAAATCTTAATTTCCATTTACAGATCAGGTCATTTAGTGCTCGGATTGATGTCATGAGTGAATTAAAAACTTTTCTATGTTTGTATTACGAATAACATCAAAAGACAATTTGTTAGCAGGAGAGCAATCAGGGATAGAAAAACATTGTTCTTTATGTGATTATTTTTTACTAACTTTACTTATGCAAGTTGGTGTTACATGGATCTGATCATGAGAAGTAAAGAAATATGGAGACACTTTAAACATAAATAGACGAAAGAGAATGATGTCACACATTATATTCATTTTGTTTAGATGTGATTTCTTTAGAATAGACTATTTATATTCTTTATCATTTTACAAGAAATTATTTATTGACGTAAAGTATTTGTATTTATGTATTCTAATTCTTGGCTTGATGCACCAATAGAGACAATGTTGTCACCATCTCAGGTTCCATCTGATCAATCTGCTCAGCAGACGACAACAAGAGAAAGTGGGAGAAAGCGCACTATAAACTCTATCCAGACAAAATATTTCGCTATTTTGGAGGTAGAAAAGGGTCTGAAGTCAAAGACTGCTATATCCAGGGAATTTGACATCCCCAGTAATACATTGTCGACCTGGCTCAAACATGCAGAAAAAATCAAGCGTGTATACCAACAAGGTTGCTTCCAGCCTGGAAGAAAAAGAATGCGCTTTGGAGATTACGAAGATGTAGATAATGCCTTATTTAACTGGTTTCTTGTACAGAGAGATGCAAATGTGTCCCTAAACGGGCAAATGATTATCAAGAAAGCAAGGGAATTGGCAGATGAGTTTGGGTATTCAGGATTTAAATGTTCCAATGGTTGGTTAGATCGTTTCAAAGATCGTCATGGAATATCACTAAGGAGGTCAGATGATTGTGTGACTCATGATTTTGAAAATGAAGATTGGGGAGGATGTATATCATCTCTGCTGATAGAGTATCACCATGAAAACATTTTCAGTACTGTGGAAACTGGACTTTTGTATCGTTTACTGCCAGATCAGCTCCATGAAGTTAGAGATGCCATTGACCAAGGTCGTGTGAAAAGTGAAGAAAAATTGACTATTTTAACTTGTAACAACATATCAGGAAGTGAGAAACTGCCCTTACTTGTCCTAGGGACTGCTCCAAAGTTGGAATGTTCAAAAGTTTTGAATTCTTTACCACTTCAGTATGAGACCAACAAAAAGTCACTCATAACACCAATTGCTTTTACTAAGTGGTTAAGAAATATGGATGGAAGGTTCAAAATTCAGAATAGAAAAGTTGCAATGATTGTCAAAAGATGTACAGCACAGTATTTTGTGAAGGGTCTCGAAGCAATAAAAGTGATAATTGTGCCAGATGATATCTGCAGGCCTGACGGACCTGCAATTGTTCATAGTTTGAAGATGAACTATCGGACAGGCTTAATTTTACAACAGAACAGTGCTTCAGATAATAGGACAGAGTTTAAAGTTACATTGTCCAGTGCTCTGAATTTGTTACAGAATGCATGGGATAATGTCAATCAAAGTTCTGTCGCTGAAATCTTTCAGAATCCCATACCTGTGAAGCAAGAGAAGGAAAATCAGAGCAGCATACCTTTACTGAATGTCGCAGGCGGGACAGTGTATCTGGCAGGGTTCAGTCTAGCTGATTACATAATAATAGATGAAAATCTGGCAACAATCTGTTCGCCCAATGAGGATGAGGATCAGATTGAGCCTGTGCCAGACTTGAGACAAAGTGATCGTGTTGACGTGGATGAAATATTCTCAAGTGAGACTCGGCAAGATCTCTCTGAAGCAACGGTACCAACAAAAGAGATGGCCCTACAAGCTTATCAAACTCTCGTGGCATATCTTGGCAACCAAGAAAATGCTGAGGATGTGCTGGATAATCTTTACAGTGTGGGAAAATATTTAATTAAAGAGGAAGGTTCAGATTGATCAGTGTTTGAAATAAATTTGTATTGATATCATGATATATATTGTACATGTTTCTTATTTTACCTGCCATATTGATACATGTATCTACCATGTTAATTAAAAGCCCTTAGAATTGGCCTGGAAAATTTAAATTTTGTTCAGAGTTTGGTTTCAAATTAGGTATTGTAGATGTAGTCTGGTTTATTTTCCTGTAGCAGAATACATTGCTATAGACTGAAAATTAAATTTAGATATTGTAACAGAATATAATTGATGTTTGTATTTGTTTAACAAAATGTTAAATGTATGAACTTTAATGTTATACCTGGAGAGGGATCTTCCACCCTATCATACAGGGCTGAAATAAGGCCCCTTTCCCAATGCAAAAAGAATGCATTTTTTCCTAATTTGCAGTCAAAATTTTGCAATTGAAGTCAAAGGATAATGAATTTGAAGAGATTCTTGCATTTTCACATTTCAATAAAATGTTGATTCGAAAGGCCCAGGCCCCTTTCCTTAAAGAGTGTGGAAAATCCCTGCTGGATCTTTTTCGCCGTTGGTCCGCTTTTGTTGTAAAATTCTGAGAATCATTTTTATTTTTGGTAACACTGTTTTAGTCACACACTCTATAAATGTTTATTTTTTTCTTATGTACATTGAACATATTCATGGTATCGTCTGATTGACATGGTGAGAAAAAAAATTGAAAAATCATGCATCCAATGGGATGAGTGATTTTGAAAACCACTCCTCCAGAGACGCCATCAGCTTGTCCCAATTTTTATAAACTTTAATGGAACCATTAAGACTAACTAGTCTTTGGTTTCTTTAATATGCATGGGACTTATAATAGAAAAAAATGCAACATTAGAATTCTTAATGTGCCATGTGGATACAACGTCTTAGAAGCTACGATGCAAGTTGTTATAGATCTAGAAGAAAAATGACTCGTCACCTGGGACAAGTACCCGCCATAACTACTCCCTCCCATGTCATTTCACCCATGCAGGACGAGTGGAAGAATACATTTTTCTTGCTCTGGACTGACATAACTCGGCAGGGTGGAGTAGCCTTTTGATTACCATATCATCCATTCTACACACATTTCAGTTATAATAGACTACAGAAGAAATGTTTTACCTGCTTTAGTTACCACTTGTGTATAAAGACCACCTGGTCACCTGTTTGTTTTTTGTTTGTTTTTGCTGTCTGTAATAGTATCATTTGTGTACAAATCAACCTCTATATAAAGACCACCTCCCTATAAAGACCGGTTTTCTTGTGTCCCTAAGGAGGTCATCATGTACAAGTTTCACTGTAGATTAATGGACATTTGCTTTACAATCTGCATAAACTCATCAACCCCTGAAAAACAATGGACTCTTCTGCAGATCAGTGACTTGGACCAGGCCAAATGTGTCAAATGTATTAAACCAAACATGGTCAAAAATGTGTGGTAAAACATATACATGTAATTATAAATTTATGAATAAGCAATATATATTTTTATATATTTTCTTGTCACAATATCTTTAATCAACCAATCACAGGGTTTTCTCAGGTGCACAAATCCAGCATGAATGTTGCAAGAAAACAGTAAATGATCCCTAAATAAAATTTAGTAGAGCAGGCCTTTTTCTGTCAACTTTGGGAAAATGACTTTGGCAACACAAATTGGGAATTTTAAAGCCACATTTTGGAAAGTATTGTCCATAAATAAACTTTTCTGTACTCTCTTAATGCGTATACGCATGAACTTTCGTTGTATTTTTAAAGTCCAATTCCAACTAATTAGTTAAAAAATCATATGATACACCGAACACATCGATCTATTTATAACTGGTTAGGCATTGCCAGTCATGTGATGACGCATTAGGATTTTTTTCATCAAATTGGGAAAAAATACATGCACTTTGCATTGGAAATGGAGTGGAATTTTGGCCCCGCGGATACTATAGAAAAAGCCCAGGACTCAAGCTAGTCTGCCCATTGTTTGACATTAAAAGTTGGTAAATCAAGATATAGGTAATATTACTGTAGATTGTGTCATAATTGTACCTTAATATATACTTGTACATGTAATGATCACAAATTATACTTTTTATGTTTACTTTTAAAGAATTAATGACCCTGAAAACTTCCTAAAGACTCATTTTCATTTTAGAGAGGGTCCATTGAACTCCTAAATGAAAATGTCTGTTGAAAAACCCTGAACTTATTTTCCAACTTACATAAATTGAATAATGTGGCCATGATACCTCATAATATTGTCTATACAATACATTGTAGGTAAATATCTATACAGTGAAACCTGTCTTGAGAGACCACTGCCACCAAAGACGGTCTGTCTCTAAAGATCACACTCAGAAATTCATTTTGTTAAACAGTTCTACCATTTTTACCTCTCTTGATCAACCACTTGAGATACCATATTTCCATGGCTGTGTGGTTATGTTGTGGTTATCTGAAGACGGGTATCACTGTACTTGTATGTACAATGTAACACAGTTTACAAATACATGTATCAATTGATCCATCCCTATAATCTTTTATTTTATCTTTTTATTTGACCTTTCTGTACCTAAGTTATATTATAAAGTGCACTAGACATATGTACATGTGAAATTGTAGAGACAAATAAATAGTACCAGTTTTAATTTGGGTTTTAGAGTTCATATTCAGGTCAATCAAATTTTTTTATAGAAATGAAGGTCAGGAGTCATCTTGCTATTTATTACCTCACTTCTATGAAGTTGAGGGTATGTATACATTGTATGCTATTCCTCATTGGCAACGTTAGTGTATGGTTAAGAAAATTAGTTGAACTCTGGTTCACTTGCTTCTTGTTTTTATACATTATACATTGATTAAATACTCATACAATATACATCAATTAAATGTGTTAAATTGTACATCAACTAACCATATATTATATCATACATCAACTAAACACTCAAACATGATACATCAACATAACACTCATACATTGTACATCAGCTAACCACTCATACATTTGTACGTTATACATCAACATGACACTCAGAAATTGTACTTCAATTAAGCACACTCACTTTGTGCATCAATTAAGCAACACATACTTTGTACATCAATTAAACACACATACTTTGTACAGCAACTAAACACTCACTTTGTGCATCAACTAAGCACTCACACATTGTGCATCAGCTAAACACTCACACATTGTGCATCAACTAAACACTCACACATTGTGCATCAACTAAACACACATTGTGCATCAACTAAACACTCACACATTGTGCATCAACTAAACACTCACACATTGTGCATCAACTAAACACTCACACATTGTGCATCAACTAAACACTCACACATTGTGCATCAACTAAACACTCACACATTGTGCATCAGCTTAACACTCACACATTGTGCATCAACTAAACACTCGCATTGTGCATCAACTAAACACTCACACATTGTGCATCAACTAAACACTCACATTGTGCATCAACTAAACACTCACACATTGTGCATCAACTAAACACTCGCATTGTGCATCAACCAAACACTTGTACATACCTGCCAACTATTCCCAAATTTCATATTTAAATCGCGTTCTGGATTTGCACTGTCAGCTTTCAGTTTTTTCATTTAGACACAGAATCTTACATTCATTTAAATACAATATTGATATTCAAGCTTCGCCATGAAATAGCACAATCATATGCCAATGGCGGACAAATCTCTGCCATTTCTAGTGATGCTCTATAAAAGATGGATTCACCCAAAAAGAATGTCAAGCGGATGCAGAAATTCAAGAACTCTTATTCAAGTAACTTTAATGGTGTCATAACACGATCGACACGAGGATGCAACTATGCATTTTATACAATGTGTCGTACAGACATTATTTGGCAGGGTGGTTTCAACAACATTCAAAAACGCATAAATACCTACTCCAACAATGTTAGAGGTTTAAACGGTGAAATACTTTGACTTGCGCCGTTAACTCGGCATATCCGAAGTAAAGCGAGCTCAAATATAATTGGAGTAATAAACACTGGGAAGCAAAAAAAGGCTGCTGTGTCAATAGAAAGAAGTCATCGGTTAAACAGTTACTTTTTTTTTTACAAATATTGATGATGTAACAAGAGCTGAAATTCAGAGTTTATAATTGAAGGACATTGCTGTTGTATCTGTTAGATAGTCGGGATAGTCTGCATATTCTTCAGTCTATATGCAGAATGAAACAAGAATGTGAAACTGAAAATATTTAAGTCATGAGCATGCTTTGTATTCTCAGAAATGCTCTAGAGTGTCTTCAAAAAAGCTGAATCGACAGGATTTTCTGGTAGGCTGTGCCACCTGGTACCCAAGCAGGGGGCTTCACCCCTGCTCCATATTAGACACCTGCAGACCCAAAGCCCCCTTGGCTGATTTTTCCACTTTTCAATTACTCATAGTTGGCAGGTACGATTGTACACCAACTTAACACTCATACATTATACATCGCCTAAACACTAATACATTGTACATCAACTAAACACTCCTACATTATACATCACCTAAACACTCCTACATTGTACATCACCTAAACACTCCTACATTATACAGGAACTGAACACTCATACATTATACATCAACTAAATACTCATACATTATACATCAATTAAACACATTTACATTATACAGGAACTAAACACTCATACATTATACAGGAACTAAACACTCATACATTATACATCAACTAAATACTCATACATTATTTATCAACTAAATACTCATACATTATACATCACCTAAACACTCATACATTATACAGGAACTAAACACTCATACATTATACATCAACAAAACACTCATACATTATACATCACCTAAACACTCATACATGATACATCAACTAAACACTCATACATTAAACAGAAACTGAACACTCATACATTGTACATCACCTAAACACTCATACATTATGCATCAACTTAACACTCATACATTATACAGGAACTGAACACTCATACATTGTACATCAACTAAACACTCATACATTATACATTTCCTAAACACTCATACATTGTAAATCAACTAAACACTCATACATTAAACAAGAACTGAACACTTATACATTGTACATCACCTAAACACTCATAATTTATACATCAACTTAACACTCATACATTATACATCAACTTAGCACTCGTACATTGTAAATCAACAAAACACTCATACATTATACATCACCAAAACACTCAGACATTATACATCAACATGATACTCATACATTGTACATCAACTAAACACTCATACATTGTACATTAACCAACCACATACATTATACATCAGCTAAACATTCTTACATTATACATCAACAAAACACACATACATTGTATATCAACTAAACACTCATACATTACACATGAACAAAACACTCATACATTATACATGAACAAAACACTCATACAGCATACATTAACAAAACACTCATACATTGTACATCAACAAAACACTCATACATTGTACATCAACAAAACACTCATACATTGTACATCAAGAAAACACTCATACAGTAACATCAACCAAACCCTCATACATTGTACATCAACAAAACACTCGAACATTATACATCAACTAAGCAATCATACATTGTGCATCAACAAAATGCTCATACATTGTACATCAACTAAACATTCATACATTGTACATCACCTAAACCCTCATATATTGTACATCAACAAAACACTCATACATTATACATCACCTAAACACTCATACATCAACTTAACACCCATGCAGGCTTCAGTTACTGGATTTGTCCTTTACAAATGAAACTTTTTAGAACTCTGTCAATGTTATGGTTAAGAAGATTGGTTTTGACCAAGTTTACCTATTTTTGCTGCTCATACATACACTAAACTTGCATTTCCTTCTCATTTAATGATTCCTAGAACACACCATGTTCCCTATGCTGGATAAGTCCTGTATTTCGTTTGTAAAATGTATTTGCTTCCTTACCTGAGATATCATTACATCAGGTTGTCCTTGTCTACTTACCTGAGTTATCATTTTATTGGCAGTGATTATTTCCTTACCTGAGATATCGCTACATCAGGTAGTGCTTGTTTACTTACCTGAGATATCATTACATAGGCAGTGCTTGTTTACTTACCTGAGATATTACATCAGGTAGCACTTGTTTACTTACCTGAGATTTTACATTTGCTTACCTACATGTACTGGACATATTATTATACCAGGTATTGTGTCTCTCCTTACCTGAGATGTTACATTACTGATCAGGTAGTACTTGTTTCCTTACCCGAGATATTACATCAGGTAGTACTTGTTTACTTACCTGAGATTTTACATCAGGTAGTACTTGTTTCCTTACCCGAGATATTACATCGGGTAGTACTTGTTTACTTACCTGAGATTTTATATCAGGTAGTACTTGTTTCCTTACCTGAGATGATACATCAGGTAGTACATGTTTCCTCACCTGATATATTATTATATCAGGTATTGTGTCTCTCTTTACCTGATATGTTACATACTTGCTTACCTACATGTACCGGACATATTATTACGCCAGGTATTGTGTCTCTCCTTACATGAAATGTTACATTACTGATCAGGTAGTACTTGTTTCCTTACCCGAGATATTACATCAGGCAGTGCTTGTTTACCTACCCGAGATGTAACACCAGGTAGTACACTCATTCCTTGTACCTCAGATATTACATCAGGTAGTACTTGTTTGCATACCTGAGATATTACATCATATTACTTACTTATTTACTTACCTGAGATATTACATCAGGCTCTTGTTTACTTACCTGAGATATTACATCAGGTAGTACTTGTTTGCTTAACTAAGATGTAACACCAGGTAGTACTTGTTTCCTTACCTGAGATATTACATCAGGTAGTACTTGTTTGCATACCTGAGATATTACATCAGGTAGTAATTATTTACTTACCTGAGATATTACATCAGGCTCTTGTTTACTTAACTGAGATATTACATCAGGTAGTACTTGTTTGTTTAACTAAGATGTAACACCAGGTAGGACTTGTTTCCTAACCTGAGATATTACATCAGGTAGTACTTGTTTACTTACCTGAGATTTTACATTTGCTTACCTACATGTACTGGACATATTATTATACCAGGTATTGTGTCTCTCCTTACCTGAGATGTTACATTACTGCTCAGGTAGTACTTGTTTCCTTACCCGTTTATACATCAGGTAGTACTTGTTTACTTACCTGAGATTTTACATCAGGTAGTACTTGTTTCCTTACCCGAGATATTACATTTCGGTGGCAGTACTTGTTTACTTACCTGAGATATTGCTATATCAGGTAGTACTTGTTTCCTTACCTGAGATGATACATCAGGTAGTACATGTTTCCTCACCTGATATATTATTATATCAGGTATTGTGTCTCTCTTTACCTGATATGTTACATACTTGCTTACCTACATTAACCGGACATTTATTACGCCAGGTATTGTGTCTCTCCTTACATGAAATGTTACATTACTGATCAGGTAGTACTTGTTTCCTTACCCGAGATATTACATCAGGCAGTGCTTGTTTACCTACCCGAGATGTAACACCAGGTAGTACTTGTTTCCTTACCTCAGATATTACATCAGGTAGTACTTGTTTGCATACCTGAGATATTACATCATATTACTTACTTATTTACTTACCTGAGATATTACATCAGGCTCTTGTTTACTTACCTGAGATATTACATCAGGTATAACTTGTTTGCTTAACTAAGATGTAACACCAGGTAGTACTTGTTTCCTTACCTGAGATATTACATCAGGTACTTGTTTGCATACCTGAGATATTACATCAGACATTAATTATTTACTTACCTGAGATATTGTCAGTCTCTTGTTTACTTAACTGAGATATTACATCAGGTAGTACTTGTTTGTTTAACTAAGATGTAACACCAGGTAGGACTTGTTTCCTAACCTGAGATATTACATCAGGTAGTACTTGTTTGCTTAACTAAGATGTAACACCAGGTAGTACTGGTTTTCTTACCTGAGATATTACATCAGGTAGTACTTGTTTGCTTAACTAAGATGTAACACCAGGTAGGACTTGTTTACTTACCTGAGATATTACATCAGGTAGTACTTGTTTGCTTAACTGAGATGTAACACCAGGTAGTACTGGTTTTCCTAACCTGAGATATTACATCAGGTAGTACTTGTTTGCTTAACTAAGATGTAACACCAGGTAGTACTTGTTTCCTTACCTGAGATATTACATCAGGTAGTACTTGTTTACTTACCTGAGATGTTATTATATCGGGTATTTTGTCTCTCCTTACCTGAGATATTAAATCAGGATGTATTGTTTTAGTGCCTAACACTGGAAATAAAAGTAAAAGTCATTGATTTTTGTGATTCACCTGAAAACCAAGGCCTAATGTTCTGAAAGATCACGCTTAATAACGAGCTCCTACAGCATAAGTTCATAGTGCAGGTCCAAATTTGTGGTAATTCACCTATAGCAGGTGACCTCTCTATATGACAAAAGTAAAGAAATTCAGTACATTTATATTTAGATGTATACAATTATACATTTGAACTTTCTGTATATCTTGTACATATGATTTCTAACCCTTGATTTGCATGTACATACATATGTAAATATGTTGTATTTACACATTTTGGGTCTTATATGCAAAATTTGCTGAGGGCATATGATTACTCTTGAAAATATCAAGAAATCCCAAATTTTTATTCCTGTTACAAAATGTATCTGTATTTGACAGAAAATAAAACAATAAAATTTTATTTTGCCAATGTTCTAAACCGCGTTTGACGTAAACGTTCCGCAAATTTTACGGCCTGTATAATAATCTTGTTTGTGATTACTCGTCACAATGCATTTTCAATATTTGTCCAAGGTATGCATGAGATGTCGAGTATTGGAAAGGTCACTTCAATTGAATGCCTGTATTGTTTAGTTTCATAAAGTAATAAATCATTTGATAATAAGAATAATTTAATAGTTTATTTGAGCTTTTTGTGTACATGACTGAAATCATATGTAAATGTTAGGTAAATACTGCCCATAAAGATAAATTTCTTTTATTTTGACTCCAAACATTTTAAAGTTATGTTGATCATTGTCTGCAAAGCTGTTAGAATGATACAATCCACACTTATTTATATATGGTGGTGATGGCAGAAGTGAAGTTTAGTAGTGACTAAGTGCCAAGATGCCTTTGATACAACCCACACTTATTTATATATGGTGGCGATGTCGGAAGTGAAGTTTAGTAGTGATTAAGTGTCAAGATGCCTTTGATACAACCCACACTTATCTATATATGGTGGCGATGTCGGAAGTGAAGTTTAGTAGTGATTAAGTGCCAAAATGCCTTTGATACAACCCACACTTATTTATATATGGTGGCGATGTCAGAAGTGAAGTTTAGTAGTGACTAAGTGTCCAGATGCCTTTGATACAACCCACACTTATTTATATATGGTGGTGATGGCAGAAGTGAAGTTTAGTAGTGACTAAGTGCCAAGATGCCTTTGTACAACCCACACTTATTTATATATTTGGCGAGTCGGAAGTGAAGTTTAGTAGTGACTAAGTGTCCAGATGCCTTTGATACAACCCACACTTATTTATATATGGTGGCGATGTCGGAAGTGAAGTTTAGTAGTGACTAAGTGTCCAGATGCCTTTGATACAACCCACACTTATTTATATATGGTGGCGATGTCGGAAGTGAAGTTTAGTAGTGACTAAGTGTCCCAATGTTTGATACAACCCACACTTTTAGGTGGCGATGTCGGAAGTGTACGACTAAGTGTCCAGATGCCTTTGATACAACCCACACTTATTTATATATGGTGGCGATGTCGGAAGTGAAGTTTAGTAGTGACGAAGTGTCCAGATGCCTTTGATACAACCCACACTTATTTATATATGGTGGTGATGGCAGAAGTCAATTTTAGTAGTGACTAAGTGTCCAGATGCCTTTGATACAACCCACACTTAGGTGATGGCAGAAGTGAAGTTTAGTAGTGACTAAGTGATGTCTTCACTTGGTCAGACACAAGTTTTGGTGGTGGCATAAATTGCTGAGCTGTCGTTAATGTCTTGGTTAGACGCAGGTCTTGGTGGTGCCATGAAATGTTGAGATGTCTTTAACAGTATCTTCTTTGTATGCCCACACATGAAATGTTGATATGTCATTAATGTTGATATGTCATTAATTGGTTAGATGTATTTCATGGTGATGGCAGGAATCTATTTTTGAGTTTTTGTTCAGGATCTACCAATGAAGTGAATGGAATTTTTGAATGTTTTGTACATGTAATTATATAATTTCATAAAATGTATTGGTTTACTGCCAGAAACTATTCTGATATAAATGGTGATGCACCTCACATCTCTTATTTATGCAATCACACAGAATTTGTACCCTTTATGTATCAACCTGATAGTGTTATTTTGGTGACTCACAGACTTGACAAATTGAGTTCCTGTGTGTTTTCTGTAAAAAATCACAAACTGATTTACATAAAAATGAAATTGATAAATGGTTATTATGTGGTATTGTATTTATCAGCTTACGGGTTTGTCGTCTATTCATTAACTTTTCCATTTAAAGGACTTCTTCTCAAGAAATACTTAACAGATTTCATCCAAATTTGCAAGGAACTACAAAGTTTGCAAATGATTGAAATCTCTTCATACACAAGGCTTTAGTGAGGGTTCAAATGGCATAGGGTGAAGTTTTTTTTATACCAATGGCTTATATATTGAAAACTGATTGACTTTTTGTAGAAAAAATATATTAGAAAGTTGTTCGTAGGATAATAGCAACAGAGTTTCAATGTGAAGAGTCAAAATAGACAGAACATACATGTGTCAGCTTTTCATTCACTTTTTGAAAATTTTTACTTCTGCATAGTTGTATATTTGACTACCACGTGAGCGCCTTAACCCTTTTCAACAATACAGACCATAAAACACTGCTCTCACACCATTCAGGAACGCGAGGTGAAAGGGTTTAGGCCCCTTGGACCTCTTGTTTGAAACTAGACAGTATTGTTTTGATTTTTATCAATACCGATATATGCCTCTTTATCTTAGACTTATATGTATAGAAGACAGTCCACAAAACTGCCTTGTAGCTATTTCCGCCTTTTTGAAACAAAACATCTACGATATCTATGAAGAGTTGATGGCGTTTGTGCAAAAGAAAAAAAAATAGAAAATTGTATCCCAATAAAGAAAACCACAAAAAAAACCACTTCAAAGCATTAAGTGATAAAGTATTGAATATTTTAAAATATATAAATATTGATATGGTTTGTAATTTCACTCTGTTTAATTTAAAGGCTTTTTATATGCCAAATTTATATACATGTACTGGTCGGAGACCAGTAATCGGCTAGGACTAGTACTTAGCCATCTATTGTATTATTTCAGCTATATAGAACACGAATTTGTGAGATTTTTTTTAGATCAGTCATGAGATAATGGACATTTTTCTCAAACAGACGAAAAAAAATGTTGTCGTGGTACATAATAAAGACGAATACACACCATAGTCGACTACTGGTGCTAGCCGGCCACTGGCCCCCGACCAGAAGTATTTGATATGACCCGCTACTAGGAGTTGAACCCGGGACCTTCAACTTCCGAGTCGAACGCTGTACCAGTAAAGTGAGTTTAGAAATATCATAATTAGACTGCTATAGGTCAACCAAAATAGAGTGGAAAAAAGAGTAAAAAACAAACAACAAACAAACAATACATAACTGCATGTTCTCTAGAAATAAAACATTTTGTCTTACACGGAATCCACGCATTACTGAAGCTCTGATGTCTGTGTGGCGACAGTTAGACTGACACACCTGTTATGATATAATTTTGACTCGCTGCGTTTGTAAACATGTACCATTTTACCTTGTTGGACCTAACTATCATTTTACATAAGAACGATGAAATATATCTTTGTTACAACTTTGACGCTTTAACAGAAAGATAACTCCAACGGTTTTATAACGACATCTCTATCGCATTTATTCTTCTTTGATGTATAACGGTAGCCAAGTGAATTATTGAGAGCATTTATGGAATATTATCATTTGCTAGCATATAACGTCGTTATTAACATTGTAACTGTAAATTGTTTTCTGGACCTCTTGACAGTTAACACATCTAAGATGAGATAGATACAATTTATTTTGTCCAAACAACGTTTGATTTATATCTATTAGCACGAATTAGAACATTTCTACGATAACTATACTAATTCCGTTTTATCTGCTTTGTACTTTGTATTTTGTAACACATGTGAACGAGGAATCAAATGTTTTCGATGTATCAGATATAGTTTGACGCTTATACATGTATATGATTATAATTACAAATCTGCAGTAAATGATTACTTTTTATAATTAAAATTTCGCCATGAATAATTAGCTACACCAAAAGTAATCGGTCGTATTCAAGTTCAATTCACGTTTAAGAACATTTTTCTACCGTATTCTAAATACTGTTTACCTGGAAATTTTCGCTTCCGATTAATTTTCGTCTTTAGATGCATATGAAAGGGCGAATGTTTGTTTTGTTTATTTCTGCTGCACAGAATTTTTTCCATGATCCATTGCATATATGTATACTCCATGCTTTTCAAAAATGTAAAACAATCCTTATATTTACATATATTACCATTTTCTTTAAAACTAGTCAGCTTTTTACGAAAATCATTCTATACAATTGACTTTGCGGTGGGAGTTTTTCATATGACGTAACAGCTAAACAGCTGTGTGAGACGAGAAGTAGTTCCCTTTTTTGTCCTGAAATATTAAGTGGAATTAAGGGTTATATTTTTTTATTCTCATATCATTTTTAAAGGAACAAGTGATATGGAAAATTTTGAATAATTATTGTCAGATTTAGTTCGAGGTTATTTATATTCGATCGGGACTGCTTGGTGCAGGAAGGTTAAATGTGTCAGAAGAGAATTTATAATGCAAATGGCCGTGCCCATATCTATGCTGTATACGAAAACTGAATACATGCATATGACACCTACTGTATAGAATACACAACAAGAAGAACATGTGATACAGACTCTGATATATAATTAAGTTTACATAAAGAGATGCTGGTATTTCTAATAGACAATATAATTGTAATGTTCGGACACCTTGTTTTTCAGCAAACCATCGACATTCCCATGGGGGACCAATTGTGTCCCTTTATTGGCTGACTTGTTCCTTTATTCATACGAAGCAGATTTCCGTCAAAATCTGAATCAGAAGAAGGCAAAGCTAGCGGTGACCTTTAATTTGGCATTAAGATATATCGACAACGTTTTCCCAATTACATGTAATAATGACAATTGATATACATATGTCAATGCGATATATCCCAGCTAACTAGAAATTAAAGATACAACAGAATCAAGTAACACGCTTCCTATTTGGACATTTTACTTACTATAGACAGAGACGGAAAATGAGCAACCAGATTTTGGCTTTCCGTAAATTTACCACACTTAAGCAGTAATGTCCCCAATCACCTGCATATGTGTTTCTATCTCACAAATTATCCGATATGCCATGGCATGTTCAGCATATGAACATTTGATATATAGACAAGTTATTGACACAAGGTTCTCGAAAATTGCGTTTGATGTGAACGTTCTGCAAAATAATACGGTCGGTATGATAGTCTCGTTTCCGATTACTCTTTCACTAAATGTTCGATAGCTCTTGTTGAATCGTCTGTATCAATTGTGATGACGATATCTTCCTCACCTATTTCATTTGACTTTGACTATAGACTCACAGCGAGTGTAGCCGGTCAACAGGTGATGCTTACTCATCCATGGCACCTGATCCAACCTTTGGATTTCAAGTAGTCCGTGATTGTATAATATCATAAGATTTGTATATATATCATGGACATCCTGAATATTTATTCTTTGATTACAGAGATTTTATATCTAACATAAACTTATGATTAAATGGAACAGACTGTAAAAGATACATCGCAAAAATCGTACAGAATTCATGGAACAGACTCCAGAAGATACATAGCAAGAAATCAAACATATAAGACGCACCCTTTACGACATATATCATTTGATACCTAATAAACAGTAGTTTTGACTAAGGCTCTTTGATGTACTTAGCAATAACATGTACTGAGATATGACATTAAAACTTTGAGATACCTGACATGTACTGAGATATGACATTAAAACTTTGAGATACCTTACATGTACTGAGATATGGCATTAAAACTTTGAGATACCTTACATGTACTGAGATATGACATTAAAACTTGGAGATACCTTACATATACTGAGATATGACATTAAAACTTTGAGATACCTTACATATACTGAGATATGACATTAAAACTTTGAGATACCTTACATATACTGAGATATGACATTAAAACTTTGAGATACCTTACATGTACTGAGATATGACATTAAAACTTTGAGATACCTTACATGCACTGAGATATGACATTAAAGCTTTGAGATATCTTACAAGAATCTATTGAGAGATACGACATAAGACTTTGAGAAACCTAACAAAAATGTGTTATGAGAAATGACAGGGACTCTTTGTAATACCTAATAACAGCTTGTTCTGAGATATGTTCCTTGCTATTTGATATACTTAACAAGTGCTTGTTGTGAGATGTGATACACAGTATTTAAAAGAAACCTAACAAGTACTTGTACTCAGATATGACACATACTCTTTGAAATACCTAACAGACCATCGTTCTGAGACATTAACCAGACTATCTAAGATACTTAACAAGAACTTATACCTTGCATGAAAATTTACATTCCCGGTACATCACCGTTAAACGGGCCATAGGTGACGGAGCGTATGATAAGGCTCTTGAAGACATCGGACATAAAGGTTGACAATTCTAGTAAGAGTTTTCTTGCTCAGTATTTGATTATTTTACAATGCTGTAGTTCAGTGGCTACTGACCCTGGTACATCTCCATTAACTGAAATGTTATCACATACCTCACGATGCACCAATGGGAATTGATTCTAATACAGAGTCACAAAAACGCCATAATCGCAAACAATTTAGAAATTTACAAGATTCGTTGAAAGACATGACTATTTAAGTAAATACCATATTATCGATAAGACCAAAGATAATTAGCATTGGCATTTCCATTTAATCTGGTTGTACCTGCCAAATAGCTTAATGCGCGTTTAGACATTTTGATGTGAGTGAAAAATCTTATTAGCTTTTGATCAGTATTTCCGGCGATATTTAAAAAAATCTAAATTATTTTTAAAAAAAGGTACTAATAGGACGGCATTGCCACGGTATATTTCTTTTTTCTTTGAAATTTCTACTTTTAACTTATAAACCCTGAGGCCCAATTTAGATTGATCCAGATCAATAAATAGTATGGTCTACTGTCATAATGCAGGAGTGAGCAAGTTAATATTGCATGTGAAATGTTTACATTATTTATTTAGATTCAATATCATAACTTCCACATTTTGACAGTGGACTCTACCTTTCTTTGAAGTGGGTGAGTTCAGATGTGGCTACATGCGTCAATGTGTTAACATTTTCATATCCCTATATATCGCAGTCCAGTGATATTCACTGTTGGGTTTTGACTAATTTTCCTGAATGAAATATCTAACAACTAGGATTATACATTTACCTATATAAATCGTATCTATCAAATTTTAAAATGTTAGTCTGAATATGACATTTTTATCTAGTATCTAGTATAAAAATCACAGTTTTTATCCACTGCAGTAGTATCTTATAAAAATGTGAATGAAAACTTAAGCAAATATTTGTACTTGATAAGATTAATTATTGGCTGTAATGGAAGAGATTTTGCTTCTATAATCGTATTTAAACTGCATCCAATGTAGGCCTACTTCATATTTGCATCCTGGATGTAAAGCTACAGAAAGTTCATATAAGAAGTAAGTGTAATATTTCATGATTTATTTAACAAACTTGTAGACTACGTCACAATGTGTATTAAAAGATATGTCTGTATGAAAATTATACATACCAAAGAAGAATCCGTATGGAAATCCGTAGAAAAATAAACAAGCACAGTGGATATTGGACAAACTCTGGAAAATCTGGAAAACCAAGAAAAGGGATCAAGTGTCATGGAGGAGTAAGTATCTCCTGTCAACCGGTCACATCCGCTTTGAGCACGCAGTCATATAGTTCAGTTGTTAATTTCCCGTCGACGTCTATATGTTTTAGAATATTCTCATGATCCCATGGAATATATATTATGTAGTGGGCTAGTATATATGACATTTACATAAGTATGAAAATCGTCTTTTTTAACTTACAAACATCAACATTTTCCCGAAGTTAAACGTTATGTCCAGTTTTTTTTACGTTTTACCAAGTTTTATATGAGTATGAATAGTATAAGTAAAGGAACAGGAAGGATGATGAAAGGACACAATGATATAATAAATTGGTCTCAAAGACCACAGAAACGTTTTGCTAATCAGAAATTACTGTAGTTGTTTGGGGCGTGATTTTGCAATGTCAAGTCATATAAAAAGCATTGACGTTGGAAGAATATTATCATTTGGGTGGCTGTTTTCTATTTTACCACTAACAGGGAAATAGTCTAGTATTCTATCATGCACAGCAAGCAATACTTCTGGGTCACTTATTACTGGATAAGTCATTTCTTTGTTCCTTTTAGTTTTCTATATCTACCATCTCACAGTTTTTAACAACTCCGACACAGTGCTTGGTGCCTCGTTTTTGTATTTGGCCATCTTCTAACAGAATCCCTGACAGAATTCATGATTCCATTGACGAATTCTTAGGACTTCTTGAATTACTGTATACCTGAAAATTTTTTCTTCTGGTTATTTTCACTCCTGGAAATGTCTCCCCTTGTTATTTTAGATCCTGGAAAATTTCTCCGCTTGTTATTTTCGCTCCTGGACATTTTCTCCCTTGTTATTTTCGCTCATGGACATTGTCTCCCCTGGTTATTTCCGCTCCTGGACATTTTCTCCTTACCTGGTTATTTTCGCTCATGGATATTTTCTTCCTCAATATTTTCGCTCCTGGACATTTTCTTCCCTGGTTATTTTCGCTCCTGGACATTTTCTTCTTCCCTGGTTATTTTCGCTCCTAGATATTTTCTTCCCTGAATATTTTCGCTCCTTGACATTTTCTCCTTACCTGGTTATTTTCGCTCCTGGATATTTTCTCCTTACCTGGTTATTTTCGCTCCTGGATATTTTCTCCTTACCTGGTTATTTTCGCTCCTGGATATTTTCTTCCTGAATATTTTCGCTCCTTGACATTTTCTCATTACCTGGTTATTTTCGCTCCTGGATATTTTCTTCCCTGAATATTTTCACTCCTGGATATTTTCTCCTTCCCTGGTTATTTTCGCTCCTGGATATTTTCTCCTTACCTGGTTATTTTCGCTCCTGGATATTTTCTTCCCTGAATATTTTCGATATTTTCTCCTTGACCTGGTTTTTCGCTCTCCTTACCTGGTTATTTTCGCTCCTGGATATTTTCTTCCCTGAATATTTTCGCTCCTGGATATTTTCTCCTTCCCTGGTTATTTTCGCTCCTGGACATTTTCTCCTTACCTGGTTATTTTCGCTCCTGGATATTTTCTTCCCTGAATATTTTCGCTCCTGGACATTTTCTCCTTCCCTGGTTATTTTCGCTCCTGGATATTTTCTTCCCTGAATATTTTCGCTCCTCGACATTTTCTCCTTTCCTGGTTATTTTCGCTCCTGGACATTTTCTCCACTGGCTTTTTTCTCTCCTGATTATTTTCTCCTTGGTTATTTTCGCTCTTTTACGACAGGAAATATATTCACTCTGTCTGGAATTTGCTTTTAATCACTGTAATTCCATGGTTGACATGTATGTACGTGCTTCAATTATTTAGTTTGGTAATTTCACTTTCATTTTAATTTCGCTCTCTCATCCATGGGTGGCAACAAAAATAGGGATGGCTGATATAGCTTAGATACGATACTACATATAAAGCTATCTGGCAGAAATGCAGTGCTGAAGATTATTTTGGATAAGTGCATTATTCATGTTAAAAAGTCTGTAAAATTGGAAATTTTGGAAAAAAATGTTTTTCTCAGAACATTTGTAAAATGCGCAGATCTGAATAGCCGGTGATGGATTATGTCTATCATAACAAAGCTTTTCATAGTGTTTTCTAGAGTTGAAGGATAAATATAAGGGTTTGTTCTGTAAACGATTGAGCACGAATACCCAAAGGAATACTATTGCTTTCTCCGAATATGATGTATGTCTTATATTTATTGAAATAATACAAATGTGAAGAAATCCTGACATTATATGTGCATGTATAAGTTTGTATATGTTGATTGTATAATCAATAGCCACGACTTACAACGTAATTTTACAGCTCCATTACATTTACATTAGTGCATTGTGGTTTTATGGGGAATTCGTCGTGGTTATAGTCACGGCGGATGTGACATGTCAACAGGTGATACGTACTCCTCCAAGGTACCTGATCCCACCTCTGAATTTCCAGAGGTCTGTGTTTGCCAATATCACCAGATTTGTATATGTTTTCTTGACATCCTGTAGATATATACTTTGGTATATGAGATTTTATATTAGAGCATCGTGCTTTAAACCTTGACGTATCTTGTAGGAGCGGGTCTGAGCTCCCATGGAATCTACAATAAGCATATCCATGTTTATAGCAGACGATGGTATAGTGGAACCTTTAACTTTACCTTCAAACTGCGTCTTGTTAATCAATAATGACCGTTGTCATACCAGAAATTGAAATGACAGACAAAACAGACTCAAGCACACATGGTTTCTACTTGGACATTTTAATTACTGTAAACAAAATTTCGGGTTTCCGATAGTAAAATTTTCACAGTATTAATATCCCGCAATTACCTGCATATGGTGTTTATATCTCACAAATGATCCAATATGCCACGGCGAGTTCTACATATAAACATTTCATATACAGAGGTACGACTTATTGATAAGTTATTGGCACAGAGATATCGGAAATTGCGTTTGATGTCAACATTCCGCAAATTTTACGCTGGGTATGATAATTCTGATTACACTGATTCGTTAAGTGACATGTTGAGTTACCTGTTTTATAGCAATTGTTGAGTCGTCTGTACCAGTTGTGACGCGAATTTATTCTTCACTTATTTCATTTGAATTTGACTATGGACCCACGACAGGTGTGGCAAGTAATCGGGTGATGTTTACTCCTCCATGGCACCTTATCCCAACTCTGGGTTTTTCTGATGTCCGTGTTTGTTAATTAGTCCATTGTACCGACATGTATATGTCCCTCTAATGATCTATACAGACTTGATACCATTAAACATTACGAGAATATAAGAAAAATATTTCAAAAATTTAAAAATTGTTGCAGTGAAAAAAAATCCATGTTAGTAGTGTTTCCAAACGCACATGCAGATGTGAATATAATAATTATCACACCTGGACAAATAAATAAACTTCTGTCGACGAGATACTTGAAATCTGTCTGTGTATATATTTCTTGTCTTACTGACGTCATATTGGTTTATTCATGGCGGCGGTAGCGGTCTTTATGCGTATTATATCCCAGTCTGTAGTGTGCTGTGTGTCAACACTTAAAATGTATAATATATTTTATTAATGGAAAATACATATTGTTGATGGACACATCGAAACTAAAATACATATCTGCAATTTCTTTTGAAGCTGAACAAATATAAGTATCTGGGGAAATATAAACACTCTTACCAGATAATGGTTCATCTACGTCGGGTCAATGTTTGTACATTAAACAGAAATATCTATACGGTAGATCATGTCATGCAAAGCTCCAAACCAAATCCTTTTAATGTGAACATTTTGTGTGATACGTAAGATTCAATTAATGTATGAGTATTTTAAGATGAATTTTGAAAGTTATATTTGATCCATTTCTGAGTAATTTTCCGTTCTACCAGGGTATTTACTAGTCCACAAAATACTCATGTTCAGCAAAACCTGGGCATTCAGGAAAACTTTGGCGTTTAGGAAATCCTGGGAATTCAAAAAACGGACAGTCAGCAAAACCTGGCGTATGAAGGATGTTTGCGTAAACACACTAGTTTTAATATCAGAAGTGATTTTTATGACAGCAATACATAACAAAATTGCTTTGTTTTTTTCATGTCCTTTTGGAAATGTACATGGGTACACGAGAAATAATGATTTTATGAATATTTGTATAAATATGAAAAATCTCAGATATCAATGTATAAATGAATAGAATGTCCAGGACATAGATACAAATCCAGTAAAAATGTACAAACACGGACCTCTGGAAACCAAGAGGTGGGATCAGGTGTCATGGAAGAGTAAGCATCTCCTGTCTACCGGTCACACCCGCCGTGAGTCCACAGTCAAGTTCAATGAAATACATGAGGAGTATATCCTCGTCACAATTAGTACAGACGTCTCAAAAAACGGCCAACGAAAAGGCAACTCAACATTTCACTTAGTGAAAACAGAGAAATCGCAAACAAGATTTTTATACCGACCGTAAAATTTGCGGAACGTTGACTTTAAACGCGGTTTTCGATATCCCTGTGTCAATTATTTGTCAGTGAGTAGTTTATCTCTGTATATGAAATCTTCATATGTTATACACGCCCTGGCATATCGGATCATTTGTGAAATATAAACTCCATATGCGGTCGACTGAAGGATATTACTACTTAAATGTGGAAAATTTACGATGGGAAAGCCGAAATCGTTGCGTTTGTCGTATAGCTTAGTTGCAAATTTCCCGTCTGTGTCTATATTAAGTAAAATATCTAAGTATGAAGCGTGTGTGCTGGATTCTGTTGTATCTTTAATTTCTAGTTCGCTGGGATATATCGCACTGCTATATGTATGGAAATTGACATTATCAATTGACAAAACGTCGTCGATATAAAAAAACAAATTAATGAAAATAATAATAATGATGATGATGATGATGATGATGATGATGATTTTACAGAAGTAAATAAAATATATTTTGAACCATCGGCTGTGTTTGTTCTTTGTCAACAGTGTGCTGACTTCGTTTTTTTCTCTCTCTTTTTTCTGTGTATAAATCATAATGGACATCTGCTCCTAATTGATACAATGGAATGGGTAATGACGGGAGGTGATTTTAATTTCACACTTGGTGCTTGGAGTGATTCTCTGTGTTATTTCTATCATTAAGTTACAGATTCTCCGTTACCTAGACATGATGAGGTAATAATTTCTAGCCATACAGAAAATCAAAATATTATCTTACTATCTCGTTATATTCCAATGCGAACAGATTTATGATTACTAGCAAATCACTGAATGAAAACTTAACCAGAATCTCGATTCTGTAATGATATTTTCCTAAGTAGGAAAACTGTGTTTACAATATGATTTCCATCAGGTGCAGATGGTGATAACTACACGCTAAATACATGTAAGCATCATGTGACAGCTTTGGATATTATTCTAGGGAAGGTATATACGTATTATTGCTTATAACAAAATTATGAGTCTAATGACTTGCTGTGTAAATTAGTACGACTTAATTTACTTTACTACCTATACATTTCCTTCCCACACTTTAGAAGTATTGCAAAACAACTGATTTTCACTATTTGATAGAAATCTTTGCATCACCTCATTCTGCTGAAGAAAGTTTGCTGTGTAGTAGTGTTGTTTGAGTACGAGTCTCTTGTACATAAACATATGCGATAGATAAACATGTTGTAACGTCATCAGATAGAGAGATGCTCTCTTGGATTCGTGCTTGGTTAAAAGATTATGATAATACTGGAGGTTGGAGGTGATGACACAAAACAGTTTAACATTCAAAGAATATTTACTTGTTATTTCGTTTCCAATTGACTTTCATAGCAAACATTTAACAAAGTCCAAACGTCATTGGAATATGTTTAGGTAAGTGTTAGCTTAGCAAACTTACATACGTTATCTCTTTGTGAATCAATAAATTTTCATAGATAACTTGTAAATTTCATATTTTGTTTTAATACAATATTGAATGTTGTTTTTATTTACAGAATACTCGCAAATGCCATTAACATTCCATTTAAAATGTTATTTTCGCTTTTTAAAAAACTACGTAGCTGCCTTTATTGATTGTATTTTTCTATAAAGTTCAATAATAAAAATGATGATAATGATGATGATTATTATACTTAGAATAATAATGATAATAATAATGATAATAAGGCAAACATGTGAACAAGGACAAACACGTGAACAAGGACAACACGTGAATAAAGACAACGCGCGAACATTGACAACACGCCAACATTGACAACACGTGAACATCGTAAAGTGTGTCGTTAAACATCATGTAAAGGAAGCCAAAACTTCGAAATGTACATAATCAATATGATAACATCAATAATATTTCACTCGACATAAAATAATTGTTCATAATTTTAATAATGTTGTTTGATTTTTGAAGTTAATGTTGCATACACAATGTCCAACTTGTACAAATCACCCCTCTGTCTTTATTGTTACACTACTAGTGGTAAAATTATAATCGCCGGAGTAGAATCAAGATATTTTACCAACAAAGCAATGAGTTCATTTCAACGTCTCATATTCACACTATAAATCGAGTGATGAGTGTTGTGATAAAAACGATGTGTTCGGTCGTGTTGCTTTTAAAATGTTTTCAGTAGATTACGCAATACAGCATACCTTGATTTGTCAGAAGTGTAATACAATTTGTAGAGGTAATTGATTTAACATATTACCTATAACATTTAAATGTCTGTCTAAACAAATGAAAATTGTATTCAGTACAGTTCCATTGTTTAACTTTGAAAAATGATTGCAATCCAACGATTTTTACCACGGCGACTTGTAACACTTCTCTTTATAAAATATGACTTTCAACATAGGTATAAAATAGAAAACGTTTATAAGTAACTGGTAGACAGACTGCAATCTTGAAATATATCTTCAATGTTTAGTTCAACCTGCACTTAAAACTGGCAGAGTATAACCTTGAAATATATCTTCAATGTTTTATTCAACCTGCATTTAAAACTGGCAGACAGACTACAATCTTGAAATATATCTTCAATGTTTAGTTCAACCTGCACTTAAAACTGGCAGGCAGAGTAAAACCTTGAAATATATCTTCCATGTTTAGTTCAACCTGCACTTAAAACTGGCAGACAGACTACAATCTTGAAATATATCTTTCATGTTTGGTTCAACCTGCACTTAAAACTGCCATACAGACTACCACCTTGAAATGTATTTTCCATGTTTAGTTCAACTTGAACTGAAAACTGCCGTTCAGACTACAATCTTGAAATATATATTCAATGTTTAGTTCAATCTGAACTGAAAACTGGCAGGCAGACTACAACCTTGAAATATATCTTCAATGTTTAGTTCAACCTGCACTTAAAACTGCCAGACAGACTACAATCTTGAAATATATCTTCACTGTTTGCAACTTAAAAACTGCCAGACAGACTACAATCTTGAAATATATCTTCAATGTTTTTAGTTCAGACAGAACCTTGAAATATATCTTCAATGTTTAGTTCAAACTGGCAGACAGACTACAATCTTGAAATATATCTTCACTGTTTAGTTCAATATATCTTCAATGTTTAGTTCAACCTGCACTTAAAACTGGCAGACAGAGTAAAACCTTGAAATATATCTTCAATGTTTAATTCAACCTGCACTTGAAATATATCTTCAATGTTTAATTCAACCTGCACTTAAGACTGGCAGACAGATTACAACCTTGAAATATATCTTCCATACACTTGCACTTCAAACTGTCTTCTTGATGTTCAGTAGTTGGATGATTTTAAGCTTTGGAATTGTATTCTGTCAGAATATGAAGATACGTATTGTTCAGCAACAAGTTGTAGATTCACAGATACCAAAGTATCAATCTTCACGATACCCATTTAATAGACGTTTTATTCCATAAAGCTTATCAATGTAACAATGGTCAGAATATAAAATATTTCATTTAATTCGCAAACAACAACATTTGTGTAACATATCATTGTTAAAGCGCATATGAATATAACACAAAAGTAACACCAGAACCTTAAAACCGGTCCTGGGTGTATATCGTAGGATATTGCACCTTTTCGTTTAATGTTTAGTAAATGGAAAACGGAAAGAAGGATATTTAATAAGTAAGTATTTAACGTGCCTCTCCTCTGACGCCTGAATAAACAGTATCATTTTATAGACCTTGATTTTCACTACGTGTCAATAGCTTGACGCTGCGAAACAAATGCTCTAAATTGTTGAGGTTCTGCGAGTTGTTCTACCCTACGTACCAAAGCAGTATACTAAGTAATGTATCAGTGGTTATTTAGAACAGATTTTTGTTATGAAAATTGATTGGCATTTAAGATCCAGAGTAAATAGTTCGTACAACATATGTTGACCTGTTGAAATGTTGGTGCGATTTTCAATCAATTTCTTCACATACAGACTCAAGCTGTGAAGTGCTGAGAACTGCTATCTAACGAATTTGTGAGATGATTTGAAATGCATGTGTGATCTTTGTTTACCTTATGGTGTTGTTTATCAACTTATTCGTTTCAGTACGTATGATTGACAAAGCGCTGACGTTTTATTCTTGTTACGTCCAATACTTCCGGTTTACATATGTAGTATATTGACACTTCTTATATTATTTTATAGTATACTATGCGTATTTGTATATTGTGCTGGTTACTATCACTTGCAGAAATATAAGCACTACCGAAACGTGTTTATTTTATAAAGTTCTGGCTCATAATTTAGTTTTTTTGTGCAGCATACCATTTCATGGCCATAACACTAAACCTAGAAAAACCATTTCGACCCTAAAAAAACAGGCCACTCCTTGATAAATCAATAAATACTGGTCTAATTAACAATAACGATAACGACGACTCAGACGGTTGTCAACCACGGCGGTGGTGTGACGATTGTCAACCGATAACGACAGACTCACGGCGGACGATTGTCAACCGTGACAGACGGTGTGACGGTTGTTTACCGATAACGACAGACTCACGGTGGGTGTGACGGTTGTCAACCGATAACGACAGACTCACGGTGGGTGTGACGGTTGTTTACCGATAACGACAAACTCACGGTGGGTGTGACGGTTGTCTACCGATAACGACAGACTCACGGTGGGTGTGACGGTTGTCAACCGATAACGACAAACTCACGGTGGGTGTGACGGTTGTCAACCGATAACGACAGACTCACGGTGGGTGTGACGGTTGTTTACCGATAACGACAGACTCACGGCGGGTGTGACGGTTGTTTACCGATAACGACAAACTCACGGTGGGTGTGACTGTTGTTTACCGATAACGACAGACTCACGGTGGGTGTAACGGTTGTTTACCGATAACGACAGACTCACGGTGGGTGTGACGGTTGTTTACCGATAACGACAGACTCACGGTGGGTGTAACGAGTGTTTACCGATAATGAGTGTTTACCGATAATGACAAGCTCGGGATTGACGTGAACGGGCTTTACCGATAATGACCAATTCGGGATGGTTGTGAACGGTCTTTACCGATAATGACGAAGTCTCGGTGATTCTAAAGACAAATACATTGAACTGGATATGAAAAAGATGCTATAATTTCTAAATAACAATATGTTGTCTTTGGAAAACTAAATAATTTTAGCAGCTGTCAGGATTCAAATCAGCGTCCATTATGCTCCAATATAAAGATATCACAGCATGCGCTTCATACTTATAGATTTACTTTTGATGTGCATGACTGTTATCGACAATTACATGACAAATGTGATGAATGCTCTCATATCGCCAACTTTACACACTAATAATGTAATGCATTTTCGCTTACAGATCTGATTTCCATATCTCTCTAATTATCTGATATGCCAGCTCTTGATTCACGTTCGATCATTTCATATACAGAGGCAAATTACGTTCTGATAAGTTCATATGAAAATGATATGGATAAGTTCGTTTGATGTCAACATTTTGCTATTTTGGTGAATGTGAACACTGTTGCAATTACCTTTATTCACTGACAGAAATGTTGAGTTATTTATTAAATTGTCTTTAACGTTTGTAACCGGAAATTATTCTTGATTTGTTTGAATTTATAATTGACTACGGACCACGGCATACGGTTATCCTATGAATTTGATCAAAGGATCTTATATTTACATACCGACTTTTATTTCCTTCATTGCAAGTATACAGACCAGATGCATTTATATTCAATGCTTGACACACAGTTGTTCAGCTGTTACGTCATATGAAAACTTCCCACCGAAAAGTCAATTATATAGAATGAATTTGTATCCAGTTGACTACAGATTCACAGAAAAGGGTAATACATATATAAATATAAGGATTGTTTGTCATTTTTACAAAACATGGAATATACATGTAATGACTTATAGGAAAAAAATCAATGTGCAGTGCTGCACAGAATATTTTCCATAAGCCATTGCATGCATATTCCATGTTTTTTTTAAAAAAAATGAAAAACAATTCATAAATACATCCGTTTTGTTTTTATTTTTGTTTTATTGTTGTTTTACATCCTGAAGATCGAGCAAACATCACTGATATGAAGTTTTCACCGGCTTGAGGTGGGGGTGCTACAGATTTTGATCGATGCCGTGGCACGTGACCTCGGTTTTAACCCTTATCTGAAAGATACATGACTTTCACTTTCTATGTCGAGCTAAGATGAGGTATATTTACTTCTGTACTGATGATTTCAACATTTTGTTGCTTTGGTGGCATTAGAAAAATATCATGCTGTAACACACAGCGGCCTGCGTTTCCTATATTATCGTTCATAGTAATTATCGATAAACGTTATTGTTCTACTTCCATATTATTTCGACAAAATTCACGTTTGTTTCACATATCTGTGTTGATTTGAGAGTTTCCAATACTCCGACACTGACAGAAAAGAAAAGCAGTCATCACTTGTCTAATATTTTATTTTTTTCTAATCAGAACCAAATAAAAGTCATTAAAGTATATTTTTGTGGTGAGCCTTTAATATGAGATATGTTGACACAAGTTGATATGTCGGCTATAGAAGATACGACATCGGGCCGCTTATATCACTATCAAGTACATATCTTAAAATTATATTATTAAAAATAGTGTTATATCTATTAAATTTATCTACACATTACAGACTGAAAACATCAATCGCTTCTTATTACTTTTATTTCGAGATATTACATAGATACATATTTGAATCCGCAATGAGTAGGTAAAATTGAACTTGAATAATGTCAGTTTAGTATCGTAGAATAATGTCAGTTTGGTATCGAAGAATAATGACAGTTTGGAATCGTAGAATAATGTCAGTTTGGTATCGTAGAATAATGGCAGTTTGGTATCGAAGAATAATGGCAGTTTGGTATCGAAGAATAATGGCAGTTTGGT